>JBAMNC010000462.1:0-547500 GCA_037902135.1 Cetoscarus ocellatus | reverse complement strand
ACGGTGCACCAGGGGGAGGTGTCGACAGATTCAGCTTGGCGCAGTGACAATTTCGTGCCAAAAAAACGCTCGGAAGGTGCGCTGAAGCTTGCCAGCTCCAACCTGGTCTATTCTCGGCGCAGGCGAGGCGCACTCGGGGCAGTGGTAATTTGGCTGACAGGCGCACAATGCGCACACGTCACCAAAACCTCACAGGCAGGTATCCAGAGTGTCAGGCACATTTCAATGCAATAAACAATCACAGCAACCACTATTTAATGTAACCGTCTGAATCAGCATATACATTTGTATCTATATTAATTGTCCCATCACATCTGATGTCAGATCAGAGACGTTTGTCATAATGGAAACTCAACCTGGCGGCAGCTGGAAGTGTGACGCAAACTAACGAGTTCACATCTCTCAGCCAACCACAAACAGCCACATCATCCAATACGGAGTATATTCTTGGCTTCGCTCATCTCATGAAATTAAATAGAAAAGAAAAAAGAGAGAGACGCTCGCTGTATAAATGTAAGTTACTCGGTGTCTTAAGGATTTACCTGCGATTGCCCATATTTCTCTGTTTTAATCTTTATTTGTAACGTGATCTTAAAAGATGGAGTAGCCTACATTATTTCAAGGAGGATGAGGAGGAGATATATTTTCACCAAAGGTTCTGCTATTTGGCGATGACAGACCAGTAATGCAGGTGGATCACAAGCATGATGAATGGATTAGCCTGCAGCTGTGTTTAAATGTAATTATCACTTAATTTTGTACTCCTATTATGACACAGGGACAGATTACATCTGTCCCGCGAGGTGGTCCACACGGTGACGCGCATCGAGGCTTCAATGCGCGGCCCGGTGGCCCCTGCGCTCTCCCAGTTGCTGCAAAAGTGACAGCGGCTCTGACCTTCTTCTCCACCGAGGTGAAATTGTCCCTGCGCCTCGCCCGCGGCGCATTTAAAGGCGAGGAGAGGTGTTCATTTGATTGGTGAAGATCACACTCGGCTGTGTTAACCCACTCAAGTCTTATCTGCTACGTGCGCCGGTAGGAGAGACGGAGGCGTGGGTGCGCCTGCCTGCGCCAGACTGCGCCGTGCACGAAACTTGCAAAATGCCCTGGACACCCTGTTGGCGCGGCGCGGCGCAGGGCAGGTGCACCCCGCCTGCGCCTGGTCTAAGAAATTAGAGCCCATGGTGTTCAGCCAAAAAAATTTTAACAAAGAACTCAAAAGCAAGATACAGACTCAGAAAAAGGCAAGTACTCATTAAAAAGAATGTTTATTAGAGCTGATATGGCCCAGAGGTCCGTAGAGATGAGGTGATTCATACGTTCAAAGATCCAAAGTTGAGCATTGAAGCAGGAGTGGGATGGAGGCAGAAGCTGAGCCTAGAAACTAAGCAAAAGAAAGAGTTTCAGTGAAAAGGATAAAACAGTAGAAAATCTTACAAGATGCTTGAACTAGACTAACCCAGGCTACACACATAAGGATCTTCTGTTTTATCTTCTTTTTATGTTAGAGACCCCACACATAAAAATAAAAAATCAGGCATTGAACAGTTTTGATCGTATTGTGTGTGGTGTGCTCCGAAATTCTCAACACAGCACACCACACACATAAGGATTCTGTCCCACCACTGATTTAGAATCTATTCCTTTAAGCCAGAAATCTTGTGTGATCAAACGTGACCAAACACAACGGAGATGAAGAAAGCAACAACCGGAAAACATAACACACAACATGGAAGAGGACATGCGAGATGAGGGAATGATGGTGGTCTTTGTACTATTTTTGACAGAAAATCACAAATTAAAAAAAGAAAGGATTGTGAAAAAAAATCCTGGAGACACCATGAACATGTGAGCTGGTCCTCCATTTCTGAGGTCCACTGGACTTCATGCTTCAGTTCAGGCATGCTTGTTTTTATTTACGCCTGCTTCCTTGTCCCTCAGTCAGCTCACTTCTTGTTTGGCTGCATTCTGTTCCACATCACAATTCATGGAGTCATGACTCTGGAGTTGTTGGCTTTCCCCACATATGTGAAGATTTTTGATTGTAAGTATTGAACAAGTTTAAAATTTATGATTGTCAGCCCTGACCCGTTTCAGAGCTGATTAATTCACTCTTAACACACCTCAGACCACAGGATAATCTTATAGGATAATCTTATAAGACGTGAGATAATCTGGAATTTGCCATCCTTGGTCGGGAAGGGGGAAAGTCGAGACAAAAACAGCCCGATAATCTATATGTGTGTACCCCACTTTACTGGATGAGAGTGTGTACAATCTGGCAGTGTGGCGGAGTTGGAGCCCCATATTTGTAGCTGAGTCAGTTGTAAATGTAGAACAGCTGAAGCGGCAGCCCAGCTCCTGCACACCAGGTCCTACTCCTGCAAATCAAGCACACACACACACCCACACACACCCCCACACACACACACACAACCTGCTGCAGGAGTCAGGCAGAGGGCATAACAGATAGATACTTGGGTTGATTGCTGGATCGATAGAATAAATTGGCGTTTGGTTAAATAGAAAAATGCAGCTGAATAAATAGATTAGAGGTGTTCAAACAATTAAATATAAAAAAATGATTACAGCACCAAACAGCACCAATCACATGCATTGTCTGCACAAGTTGCTCTATCTCAAGGTCCAAATAACAAAACATATTCCCCTTCAAGCACCAGCAATCCCACAAATCCACAAAGTTTGCTTCTTGCAGATTCCCTTTGTTTTTGTCTCACTAA
The DNA here is from genome assembly GCA_037902135.1 of Cetoscarus ocellatus. Lineage (NCBI taxonomy): Eukaryota > Metazoa > Chordata > Actinopteri > Labriformes > Labridae > Cetoscarus > Cetoscarus ocellatus. The sequence continues at coordinate 544,759 of JBAMNC010000462.1, read as the reverse complement.
AGATTAACAGTCAGTGTCTCCCCTCTATGTTGCACAGAGCATTGTTATTATCCTGACCAGAGTGAATTTTGTTGTTGCTAGGTCCAACCAGGGGCCCTGGAAAACAGATCAACGACCCTTAAATCCTAAAATCTAACTCTGATATACAAAAAGCAAGGTTTTGCAAAGTGACCCAGTCATTCATGTCTTTTTCTATATTTGGCCCTTAAGAAAACTTATTCGACACCAGGATAGAAGAATTGATTGATAAATGGATGATACCTGGATAGAAAGATATCTGATGAATGGTTTGGTGGTTCAATGGATGGATCAGTGGCTAGATGGATTGCTTGAAAGATTGACCAATGGACTGATTGAAAACTAAAAAGGAGCTCTCCCCACTGCAGATTGAAAGCACAAAAATGAACACTGTAAATCTTGCAAATAAGCAACAGAATATAACAGATCAGCCTGTTCTACAAATGTAAACACTCCAACTGGGATGATTTGCTTGAAGAAAAAACAATCCGGATCATGCCGAAAATGTTTAGTGCATTATTGGTCAGAGGATGAATTCTGAATGAAAATTTGTTTTAACATTCAAACTTGTTTCAAGGGTCAATACTGACATTATCTGCATAACATTTGATCCAGTCCTCTCTCCGTGTCACACATAATCAGTACGCGACACATACAATGAATTTGACTCTGGCGGTTGTTTTCTCTAGTACAATGAGGTAAAAAAAAAAAAAAGGGCTTTTGGTAATGTACACTTACAGGATTCATTAATTTCACTAATTTAGTCATTCTTTCTCTTATCCCCACAGTTTGTCCCGTTCAGAGACTACATGGACCGCACAGGGAATCATGTTCTCAGCATGGCACGGCTGGCTAAAGACGTACTGGCTGAGATCCCTGACCAGCTGATCTCATACATGAAGAGCAGAGGGATTAAACCTAACCCTGTCCCACCGGCTTACTCACTCGACAACCTCGCCCAGACCAACCCCGTCTGAGCCTCGCAAGAAGCTCTGTGTGGGCTGGAGGGTGGGGACTGACGGGAGCCTGCATCCACGACGATTGCCTGGGAAATTGGAGAATGCTTTGAGGTCCCTAAACAATAATATGGCTTGATGAAACAGTTGAGACTCCATTTTATTTTTGGAGCAAAGAGACTACTTTTGGGTGAACCTGCATATAATCAGGGATTTTATGTCTCTCTAAGTGATGGAAAATAATCGAGCCGAAGGGGGCCTGATGTAACGAAGGAGGTTTATGTTGTTTGCTGTCAAACCCGTCAAAGTGGTGATGTAATGGATAGCAAGTAAACCCATAGAGAGAGCCTGATTGGGGGCATACATATATTAGAATGTGCCAGTATGTACCATGTTTGTAATACCTTTTGGAGTCGGTGTGTGTTGAACTAGGAAATCATGTGTAAAGTAATTTATTTATTTATTTCAGAGAAAAATTTATTCTGTTAACAGGGGGTTTCTCGGTTGGGATGTAAGTCATATTACCCCTGTAGTTTTCCTTATATTTTGTGACAAGTGTAATAAGAAATCCCATTTTTACTTTGATAAGAACTGTAATATAAAAGCATGTTATAAAACCTAATAAGCAGTTCATGAGTCATTTTCAGTGATAGATAATTTTATGATTGCAAGCTGTTATATAGAGGACCTGCTGTGCGCTGTTGCCATACTGATTAATTGTCAGCATCATGTCGTATGGATATTTCATATATTTATAGAGAACAGAGTGCACTAATTACTTTCCAAATGAAAGCACACATGTTGTAATGTTAATAAGCTGATAACCCTTATTCTGAAAGTAAGAACAGCTACCACGATAACGATAGTGAAAACGACCCACATTCTATTCTCGGCTGGGCCCTGACATTGTCTTCTGCCAATGTTTAACAAGAGTTGACTACAGGAAGAATGTTTATCGGAAAATGATTACACTGATATATTCATATTTATTTTTAAAGCAGTATATTTACAGGGAAAAGATGAATAATTCAAAGCAGATCCTTGCTTTTCCTGTTTGTATGCAGAGAGGTGTATAATACTGCATAAGCCATGCTGCCATATCTCATTTGTCATTTGCGGTCTTTGTTTCTTTCCATGTTGTTGTTGTGGTAAAGGTTCATGGTGTGAGATTCTTTGCCTTGAACTTTGTAGGACCTTACAACAAACTTTGAAAATACTGATGTCAGCTTTTACCAACATTTTTTCTCCCCTTGAGCACATTTGTTCCACTAAATAATGGAGCTATTACAAATCTTTTGACAAACATCTTATGGGTCAACTTGTATTATTTAAGTAATCTGTGTGTGTGCAAAACAGAATTAGTCATTTTTTTTAAATCCTATGTTTATTTATTTTGTAACTAAGTCCAATTTGTACACGCCATTTTAAAGGTCCCATATTTTGCAAAATACACTTTTTATGATGTTTAAACAAAAATGTGTGTCCATGGCCTGTCTTCTAACCTCCCTCATAAGAGACAATTCCTCCTATCCTTTTCACTTGCTCCACCATTAACAGAATGCTAAACAGTCTGTCTAAATATGTCCCCTAATGATGTCATTAAGGGATATGTACAATAATTAGTAACATTTGTCAGATCATTTGATTAAAAAGTTAATGAAAAGCTAAACCAGCTTAGGTTCCCATCAGCTAACATTGTTGCAGTACCAGCATTTCACCTTGATGCTAATGCCAAGTTTAGTATCATGATACTTTATACAAACACAATACCTGAAATTGCTGTGATACTTGTTTATTGCTTGAATACCTGATGGATCAGAAGGAGTATATCCACTAGAATGTGTTGCATTTGTATTTGACAGCTGATTAACAACATTAGGTGAATTGAAATGCATTTGCATTTATCTTTAAGTGATTTAATATTTATCAGGACAAAAACCTAGCTTATACCTATATTCTATAATGATTGTACAAAATATGTATTTTACTGATATCTTTGATATCTAATTTTATGTATATCAGAGCAAATTGCTCCTCTATGGATATAATATTGGGATCAAATGTGAAATATATTATACTGCTATTTACTGAAACAAATAACCTTTTGCCTCATCACTATCTAGTTGTTATTCTTATCACATGACACTGAAAAGTGTACCCCAAATACTCAGTTCTTTGAGTACATTTTTAATTAAGCACTTTTTTTTCGTTTACTTGCGCAGATTTGTAGAGCACTGCTTTTACTTATACTTTACTATATGATTTGTGTACTTTCTACGCCATGGTCCTTGAGCCTAGTGCAGAGTACGTGTCAAGGTGTGGCTGTGCTGTCACACCATACGTTTGCGCACAGTGCTGAAAAACCAAAGCCACATCCTGCTTTTGAAAAGGGGCATGGTCAGACATAGCTCAAGAGAATTTACTCTTAAACATCCTGCTCTGAGCAGGGATGAAACAAGGGGGTTTATAGGCATGCCAGAATCCAATACCTTAGAGGACTTTAGGCAGTAAACTTCCAAAATATGTTCTGAGAACATTTAGGACTATCATATACTAAGTAAAAAGGGAGTAAAATATGGGATCTTTAATTAAAATGTACTGTTTATTTTTTAACTTATGTCAGGCCCATTGTTAATATTGAAATGTGTTTTTTCCTTTTCCTTTAATACCTATATACAGAGTAATAGCCATGGAGGCCCAGGTATGTAAATCTTAATTTAAGTCTTTACAGCGGCCATCCTTTTCATTTGTAGGTACTCAGTCACTCGCTATCTTGATCCAAATGTGCCTAAAATATGGAAACATATCCAAATTCAGTTACCCAGGTGTATTTCTGCTAGCAGCAGCAGCAGCCACAGGTCTCATATTTAAGATGAACACAGAGAAAGTAAACTGTTGCAAGATTAGGCTATTCCAGCTGCAGTGGCTGATCCTCACTGTCTCTACCAGTGTCTGTACTTTTTATACTTCATTTATAATCTTTGGAATAATAAAAGTTAATAATGTCGCCTTGTTGTACAAACAATATTCAGAGTCAAGACTTGTTTACAATTCAACTGTGGCTGTTTGCATCGCCTCAAGGACAACATGAACACTATGGATTTCATTAAGAAGTGAATTTGTGTTTGATTTGCATTGTCTCATTTTGTACATGCATTTCATACTTATGGAATGACAGCAGGACTAACGTTTACAAAGATTTGTCAGTTGTTCTCTGAGAATGTTAAGCCCTGATATTTTGTTATAATCTGATTTGTGTTTGAAGCAAACATGTTTTTCATGATTCATGTTGCTTTGCCATATTTTAGTTGTCTGATTGTTTGAACAAAGATTAGCGGATGATACCACTGATTCTCAGTGCAGATCCAGTGAACTCCTTCTGTTACGGGCCCTGATCCATATTTGGCTTTTCATTGTCTTTTAAATTTTTTATTAGTGATGACATTTATATTTCAGAAGACAAAACACATTTAATCTGCCGCAAATTTACTTGTTTACAGGGATGAAATAAGACCTTCAATCTATTAAAATTGTACATACCGTAAATTCTGGAATATAGGCCACACTGGTTTATAAGCTGCAGTCAGTTTTTAGGAGTTACTTAGAGGGAAAAGGATAACTGTACTTCTGCATAACAATTTATAGTATGTTCATTAAAGTGCACAATATTTGGTTTAAGTGCAACAGTGTCTGTAAAGAAACAGCATATGAGAATTTGTTTTTTCTTGCATTGCATTCAGAGGATGATAAAGATGGCCAGTAGAAACCATTGTGAAAACTAGTAGACTATATCAACTGATCAAATACAGTATTATGATCAGCTGTTACCAAGAGGTCCATGATCAGTGGCTAAAAGGCTACTTTAGAGAGGCTAATAAATCACATGGCGGTTAAGATAGATCAAATGAGTTTACAAGAAAGAAAAAAAAAAGGACTTAAGATCATGATAGCAGATTCAACAATTAAGGCAAAAAGTTTAAAACAACCACTTTTCTGTCCAGTCCCACAGAAACATAGCCAGCTCAGCATCTGACTTGTAGCCTGTTGTGTCTTGAAACTTTGCTGATGTGTAACAGCATGTCCAATATTTACTGTAGCCTGGCTTCTTACTCGGTCAGTCTCTTCTCTCCTCTTGATAAGTTGGCTTCCTGTAGCTGAGGGAGAACTCATTAAAGTAGTATGTTGCCATATGGCTGCAGCTCACTGCCAAGCTTGCATTGTAACAAAAGAAGGCGGCCATGGCACTTCTTATAAAATGAGGGGGGGCTCGCTGCCAAACTTGCATAGTGCTATGTGCAGGCAACTGGGGCGCTGTGAGGGAGTTGGATGAACACCACTCTCTCTGCTGGAAGTCATAGTAATATTGAAATAAAATTGAAACCACTGTTTTGAGCTAGAGGAATTGCATATTGTTGCTTGAAGTTTAATAGGCTTTTACCATGTTTACGTGCTCTTCTGCTACCTTTACTATGGTAAATACTGGTTGCTCTGTAACTTAGCCCCACTGTCTTTAACTTAGGAGTCTTACACAAAATGTACAAACCTAGACATAAACTAGTGCTTTTATATGTATGATTATGACTTATGGGGCATAATATGGGTGAAAGTTGTGCCAACCCCTGCCAGCTCTGTACTGATGATGGTGATTTATACTTGTATGTTCGTAATTTTTTAATGTGAGCAGCAGCCATCTTTTGGATTGAAAAATAGATTCTTAAGTGCAGCTTATGCACCAGATTTTACGGTAAATACCAGAATACCTCTAATAAAGCCATTTTAACCAAAAGTGGATATTAAATGAATACTAAATATAAATTTCTTGTAGAATAAAAAATTTACAAATTATTAATTTAAAAGTTCAGCCCATCATTTATCTACTTGCAATTATTATTGCAATGTATTGCAATGATTATTTTCCCCTCTTTACTTAGAATAACAATTAAAAGTTAGTCATTACTCTGAACAATTGTTTATAAAAAGCCCTCCTTTGGTATGTGAAGTATGCATCAGCATGCAGCTCATGTTCGGGGAGTGACTTCAAATGTGAGAGGAGAGGAAATTAAAATGTGAAGTGAAGTTTAAGCCGTCCATTTTGGACACGTTCTCCATGTTTATGTAATGAAATCAGTTAAATGGCTTTTCTGGTGGCTTTAACTTCCTTAACAGCTTCTTTTTTTCTCTGTGAGATTTTTCCAACAGGGAAATCAGACTTTACCCCTCAGTTATAAACAAAAATACATATACTATAAAATGAGCACAATTTTGACTCTTATGCAATGAAACATGAAATTACTTTAAAATGCATACTGCAATCTTAAAGATATCTTTGCCAACAACAGCTTTGCTTTATTTTAATGAAAATGTAATTATTCCTTCATTTTAATTTTATTTAAGGCCGAACTCTTATTGTGTACATAAGCCCATAGACAGAATATCCAGTGCCAAATTCAATCTCCATAGACAATGTGCATGTTTGTGCCAAATGGCAGGAAATTCTGTATTCTGTCTTCATTCCCCATAATGAATATACCAGCCATTTGCATTGTTTCTTACTTGGGATGTAATTAGGAGAAAAACAACCATTCTAGCATGCGTCATGTTTACTTTCTTTGCATTGGGTTCCTATGAGACACATACTGTATGAGTTCTTCTCTTCACTGCTCCTGTTTTATCCCAGGTTGTTTACATACCTCTCTTGGTCTCTGACTTGCATGCTGAAAAATTTCCAAACCAGGTGTTGGACATGATATTGTTGTCATGCTGTGGTTTGTGAAATGCTTTGTAATGGATTGCCTTAACTGAGAATTAATAAAATATTGAATCCTTGGCAAAATGCAATTCCTTTTTTTATTATTTGGGTGTTTGTTCGCATAAGCTGACTACAAGCTAGACACTGTATGACATTTTTTTTTTACCTAATTTTCTCCTTCCATTGATCACATTGGTTATTTATTCAAATACCTCTTTTAAGTGTCTGTTGTTAATACAGCTTTTTTACTGCCTAAATTTGGGTCAGAGCCTCTCCATCTCAACTTTTAAATATCAAACATGATATTTGAATCTGGTTCATGCTGCCAGTGGCATAGCTGATATGATGAGCAGACTGGAAAGAATAACCAATGTGATACTAATTTTACAAGTTTGAAACATGGCAGCAAATATAAACACAACTGTGCCTTATTTTAAGCCAGAGTTCCCTCAAAATTCTAATTTTTTTTGTTTTGCTTATAAAACAGAACTTACGCTAGGACAGCCAGAAGAGGACATTGCTGGTCAAGGTACCACAGTGTAGTCTATTGTTAAACCACATTTAACTAAAAGAAAATTAAATAGATCGTGTTTTCTTTTTTAGACTAAAAACAGACAGACAGGGTCAAAGAATGAAACATAAGAAAACTATCCATTACTTCTTCCTGGTACTTTTACCAAAAATCTAATGTGAACGTTTTCGAGTATGCATATTAATAACTGAAGATATTCAAAACTTCCCTGCAGGCCTGGCTACAACACAGTTATGAAGCATTTCTGTTAGATCCTTTTCTATTTACCTCTCCCAAGGCTGCCCATTCTTGTACATTAATTTTGCATTCTTGTCCGTGATGGCCCACATCTGGGTGGGGGCTTCCATGGAGGACATGGCCACAGGCTGAACACTTGATGAGGCCCTGCTGAACTTTCATGGTAGGCTGACAAATGGGGCCAAGAATTTGTTGTGGATGAGGAGGTAGGCCAACTGCTCTTTGAATAATCACCACCTAGTCTTGTTTTTAATTTTGCCATCAGCGGTAGGGAGCCCATGTTTCAGATGTTGCCATAGCGTAGTGTAAAATTTAAGTTTTGGGTGAAGGCATTCTTAAAAAGTCACTCCAGTTGGGAGGACAGATAGGCTACGCAGTGTGCCTTATTAGTACTAATAAAAAGGAGCTTACAAGTGATGATGTGTCATTGTGTATGTGTTTAGTGCAGAGTACAATCACTATGCTGTTTTATTTCAGTTTGTTTTTGCCTAAAATATACTCAGTGACATGGAGTTCTTGGTCTCATCTGCGGCAATGAATGACCTAACTCCCATGCTGATTCTGTTCTTCCAGGGGCTAAGCAGACCAAAGTCACTGTGGCTAATGTTTTTATTATGAGAAAGGTCTCTCTACAACCCCACATAAAAAATACTGAACTGTTGCTTTAACACATATTAGTATGATGTGTTTTAAAACCCACCACATCTTTTATTTTGCCTAATGCACTTCTTTTTTTCAATTTTGCCATCTCTGAACACCATCAAGCCTCCAACAGATAAGATAACTTACCAGAAGACATCTTTAAATGTAAAGAGACTGTCAAAAATAGAGAGCCACTTTGGATGATTCACATGTAGCAAAATTGTTGACAGAAAGAATGATTTTCCCTGATGTCAAGTTGGCCTTTAACTGACTTTGTTTTCTAAGAATAGCGGAATCCCCCTTTAAACTCAGCTGTCTGCACTTCATCCTACTACTTTCTTTCTTTTAATAAATCCAACTGTCACTGTGCGGCCGTTAATTAAAAGCACCGCTGTCACAAGATTTTATTGCAACATTTCTTTAACTAGATGGTTGATTTGTGTCTTCGCATCCATCCCGCCGAGAGACACCAGAGTCCAATCAGGGACTTGCGCTGTCCTCTCACTGAATCTGCTCCTTCAGAAATATGTTTTTCTCTCCCTAATGAGATGCACTGCTGACGAATCAACATGTCCACCTGGGGAACGAGAGACAGCAGCTGGAGCCATAAATTAGCAGCCTGAGAGTGAGCCAACAACTCCCTGTCCAACCCACTGACTGCTCCAACAATATACAGCCAGTGGCAGCCAGGAAGAAAATCAACAGCTAATGATATAGAATTATACTCCACTTATAGATAACATTTCACATGTTCAATGTGCAGAAATCGTTTACAAGAGAGCTCTTCTCACAACTAATTACAACAATTACCCTCAGCTTCTGGCAGGAAACATATGCAGAACAAGAGAGCCAGCAATAACCCTCACGTGAAAAGAAAATAAACAAAAAAACACAGATAAAGAAATTGTTCAGCTTTAAGAATTATATTCATTTTATCAGGAAACATAAAAGGATTTCTACTCTGTAAGTAATTGTATTAATAATGACACTACATTCTAACCCTGCCATGCAAATGAATCAGCCTGATTCAAGGTCTTGTATCAGTCAGATCCACCTTGACAAGCTCCAATCTACAAAGACTGCAAGTGGCCACAAGCGGCACAGTCCTATCAGTATCCTTTAGAACAGGAAGAGGTGTGAGCTATGTTAAGGCAACAGCAGGAAATGACTCCTCGGACTGAGATTAGCAAAGATGCTAACAACTTCATTAGCAGTTTTATCAGATCTGGGCCACATTTCTTTATTAAATGAAAAACAAGTAACATTTCAAACCTCTCATTTAGTCCACTTTTAGTCCACTTCTGAGATGTTTTGCCTTTAGTTTGTTGTACAAAGTGGCTTTTTCTGTCCTTTCCATCACAGCATTTGCACCAGCCTGCTACTTTATCTGATTATCTGACAAATGAATGGGATTGACGAAGTGATTGCCCAATCATCTGCTGGATATGCTTTGAAAGGTTCTGTCCATTTTTAAACACTTTTTATTTTCTCTTTCCCAGATGTACAAGTGAAATGTATTGAACAGACCATCTGGTGTGTCGGGTTAGCTACATTCAGCCATTAGCTTAGTGTAGCTTAGCTTAACCGGGTCACTTTCACACATAACACGTTTGGTTTGGACCAGATGATTTTTCCTTCAATTGATTTGGTAGTGTGAATGCTAATGTGAGCTCTGATGTGGACCAAAGAACCAGACTCTGGTCCACCTCAAAAAAGGGGGGTCTCTGTTCACTTTCAACTTGTGGTGAGTTTGAAACCATCCATACCAAACATTATGGATTCAATTTGGCACATCACAACAGTAAGGAAGGTGACAAAGCAACAACATGCGAGTCAAAATTCAGCATTGGAAGAGCTACCAGCCTCCTGTCCTCCTAACAGATTAAGGGCCTCATTTTGACGGCATAAAGTGTCTTATCTAAAGTGCATGGTGGTTTTGGACATGACAGAGTATATTTTAGTATTTTGAAGATGCACGTTCTTGGTGCAAAGCCAGACTTTGGGCACAAAGAGGATAAATTATGTGCCTTGACTATACATGGGTGTGTTTTGGGTGTAAAACAGCTCTCTTTCCCTCAGAGTGCGCCTGACTGGCATTTTGCTATTTATACAGTGGGTTTAATTTGTTTGGTCTGAGTTTTGGATGGATCATTTAATTCCTCTCTTTTTATTGTGCCAATATACTGATTGAACACACACAGAGCACTGTACGTAATATGTTAATGTTCAGATTAAAGTGATTTTTTCATTGAAGCATCTAGAGCAGGAGAAATGATCCAAAGGCAAGTCGGACACTTTCACATAAATTTAAAAGCAAAAACTCCTCCATATTAAAATCTCCAGTTAAAACTGGACAAGACAGAGGTCATTGTGCTGGGCCCCCGACACCTTAGAGAAACCTTTTCTAGAAATTTAACTGCCCTATATGGCATTAGCTTGGCACCAAGCACAATTGGGGTTCTATTTGATCAGGATTCGTCCTTCAACTCTCACAAAAAGCACATTTCAAGAACAGCCTTTTTTCATCTTTGTTACATCGTTAAAATCAGGCCTGTCCTGTCTCAGAGCGATGCTGAAAAGCTTGTCCATGCTTTTGTTACCTCGAGACTGGATTATTGTAATTCTCTTTTATCAGGCTGTCCCAACTAGAACTTGGAGAAGAGACCACATTACTCCTGTATTAGCTTCTCTGTATTGGCTTCCCATTAAATATAGAATAGAATCCAAGACTCTTCTCGCTTATAAAGCTCTCAGTGGACAGGCACCAGTTTATCTTACAGAGCTTGTAGTGCTGTACAACCCCTCTAGGACATCACGCTACATGCTGGTGGTACCATCAGTCTCTAAAAGTAGTATGGTAGGTAGAGCCTTCAGTTATCAGGCTCCTCCTCTCTGGAACCATTTACCAACCACAGTTTGGGAGGCAGACACCCTCTCTGCCTTTAAGGTTGGACTTAAAACATTCCTCTTTGATAAAGCTTTCAGTTAGAGACCAGCTCATAGTCCATAGTTTCAACACATATTTAAGATGCAATAGGCTTAGACTGCCAGGGGATCTGGCACACTGGGCTCTATCCCTCTGTCTCTCTAACACTCTCTCTTCATATCTGCCTCTGCCCCTTTTTGTTTGCTCCTGTACTCGTCTCTGGCTCTTGTCTTGTAGGTGGCCTGGGATCATTGGTGGAGACTGCCTGCTGCTGTGGAGTCATGAAGCCTCAATAACTACAATTACAGATATAACAAGTATTTGGCCATTTCTTTAGCCCCACTCCAGTTCACAATCATTATAGTTGTTAATGTAGACATTAGCATGATCTCTCTACCCATGGTTGACTATACATCCATAGTAACTACTGTATCTATAGCACCATATAGACATGAGGTGCCTCTTGAAAATGAGATGGCACATCTCAAGAGGCTTACCTTTAATATATTTACACTCAACGGAGACAAATATGGTAGGGACGCATTTATGGTCTGGGCATCCATAAGTGTGCCACTACCATAAATTCTTATTTTCAGTCTTTTGCCTCTGCAATGCTCCCCCCCACCCTCCTCCCCCGTTATCAGCTGAAAATACATCACCTATAAATTCTCATTTTGATGCTGTTGTATTATTCAGTGTTAATGTAAATATTAGATTATTACTCTTTTCATGATCATTATTTTGTATTCTTGTATAAAAACTACCATCACAATCATACAGACATGAGGTCCCTCCTGAAAACGAGATGTTGCACCTTGAAGGGCTAACCTCAGATAAATTTATATTCAGCAGAGACAAATATGACGAAGACAGGTCTATGATTGGCCCATGAAACTGTCACTAGCTTTAGTTCTTACTTTAGTCCACCTGTCTCTGCCCACCTCACTTCCTTCGCCCACACCCAACAGTGTGGATGGCTGTTCATGAGACTGGGATCCACATTCAAGATTTCCTGCCGCTTAACAGAAGGTTTTTTCTTGCCGCCATGATGGAGGGATTCATGATTGGCTATTTGGATTCATGTTGGGTGTTGGATGTATGTATTTGTATATACATGTATATGTGTATTTTATATGTATATTTGTATATATACATATATGTGTATCCATAAAATGAAGACTTTGTCTTCAGCCTGCTCTATTGTAAAGTGTCTTGAGATAATACTTGTTATGATTTGGTGCTATAGACATAAAGATTGATTGATTGATTGATTGATTGATTGATTGTGTGAAAACTGTCAGGATCTGGCAGGTTCATGTTTACGAGACCTGATCAAATACCTGTCGTCTGCAAGCAATTTTTTTCTCATTTTCCCAGCAGGAATCCTTGACTCTGTTCTCTACTGCATGCATTAAATGAAACACACTGTTTGAAACACACTGTTTCATTATCTTTGAGTTTAATTATTGGCAGGATTCTTTAGTATTTATATAAATATTAGAAAAGTAGCCCTATGTTTCAAGAAAATCTTTAATCTTGCATGTGTTTTTTTTTAATATGTTTCTAGAGGTCTTTCACACTCTGGAGTGCACAGGAATAGTGGTGATCATTGCAAAACAACCACACTGTCTCTCTCTGCTCTCCATCCCATTGTCAGCATTTAACTGAGTTGAGGTGTACCACTGTTCATCCAATGTAAGTGAATCAAGTTCAGTAATGTCTGTGTTTTGATCTCGCTGATATGTGGCAGTCTCTCTAATGTGTCCTCAAAATGTCAGGAAACACTTTAGACCTGGTATAAAGTTTAAAGCAGCCAATTTCTGGAAATACACACCCTTTGCGCCTGACCACTCCTCATTTTCAGACAAACAGGGGAATACGATCATTTGTTATTTAAACAGCGTGAGCATGCAAAGTATAAATGACACATTGAGGTGGACATTAGGAAAGACACCTGCGCTTCACCCTAAAACCCGTTGCACTGGGCATCAATAAAGCCCTAAGGTGTACAAGTCTGCATGGAAACTGGTTACACATTGCTCTGGTCAGTATGCTAGTGTCACCTGTTTCAGCCTAAATGCAGATTTTTCTTTATTTTGTAGCTTAAAAGGCCTCCAAACTGCTTTGTTTTTGATACACATACAAACACATATGCATATAAACATTCACACAAAACTACAGGTAGACTCAAAAACACACAAACACACACACTCAAGTGATGCAAAACAGTAATGACCTCTGAAAACAGCAACCTGATTCAAGGATACATATTTCTGATTTTAGGAATGACTGGCGATGAAAACAGCTCTTCAGTCTGACTGTATCAAAAATTAAAACTGTAAACTGTATCTTAAAGGCAGGGTTGGTAATCAGATTTAGATACACTTTTGTTATACTGGTTAACATGATCATTATGTCCCGATGGCAATCAATGCATGATGTGTTCTTAAAGTGAGCGAAAAGACGGAGTCCTGAGGAGATGCTACATTCAAACTCATGCTAGTTTTCCGTGACTACCAACCCCACCTTTAAGTTTGATGTTTACAGTTTACAGTCCCCCCTTAGAGTAGGGTTGAGGATAGAGACAGACAATGTTTTAAAAAGTCTGAACTGAACACCTAACTGCATTTTCACTTAATCAGGTCCACACTCAGTGTGATTAACAGCCATCGAATGGCCCTCTGGACTCTGACCTGCAAACCAACAGAACCACTTCTCTTCCTGGTGTGTCACAGCACTGCCCATGCTGAACACTAACAACAGAGCCCAGGTTTTCACTGCTGCAAGGTGAGCTGTTACAAGAATGAATGTGGGTGGAACAATTTATACTGATCAGATATATTCATTTTCCAATTTTCAGTCAGCAGGAAATAAAGTTCTGGTGTCTACATTTACATTTTTTCCTTTCTCTCTGTTGCTGTTTGAAGGAACAAAGTTTCTAATTGTTATCAAAATACAAAAATGTAAGAACAACGACTAAGCTTCACAAGAAATTCAAATAAACTAAAACTGCAGTGTAAATTAATAAAACTAATCAAAACAATACTGAATTTTAGGCCACATGTATTTAATTTTGGTCTTTAAAAAAACAAACTTGAGATAAAATTTAATAAATAAAAACTGAAAAAAAATTAAAACAAAAACAAAACACAAAACTGATTTTTAAACAAAGAGATGTAAAATGACCTATTTAACCGGATCCAAGAGTAATGCATATTTCTCTTTAAATACAAAAAGTTAAATCATCAAATGTAAATGAAAAGAACGCAGTGTTTATTTATTCTTTTATTCAATAATGATATTTAAATCTTTAAAATGGTTACTTCTTTTGGTCCCCAATGAAATAAAGTACTACCACCTGGCAGTTGTGTTGCCTCATAGTTTAAAGAAAGGATGAACGTAAGCTTAATTAACGTGACACTTTATGTCCAAAATCAATCAAGTTCATCCTTGGCTCAGAGTGGGCAATTGTGTAAAGCAGCCTGTGTGTCACAGCTGGGGTCTTGGGGGTGCAGTTGGCCCACCCTAAATGACTAGAAGATAATCCTGTACCTGCCTCTACTGTTATTAAAATATGTTTGGTTTTTAAACAATTTAAGGGCATGGGCACGTGTAAAGTCAATATGCTGAGCAGATATATGCCCGTGGTCTAGAGGTACAGTATGTGAAGAACAGGGAACTGTCACCATGGGAAAGCCAGAATATTGTTCAAGGTCAGGTCTAGCTTTGTAACTAACAACATTTCTAATTGACACTACAAACAATGAAAAAGGTGCTCTGACAGCACAAACCTCTGCCAAGGCATCTGTGACACTATTTGTCCTGCCAAGTAATGTTAACAAATCCTTAAAAAAAATTTCCTGAAACAACATCCGGATTGGGATCACCACCAAAAACTAATCACCTCTTCCTTTCGTCTAGGCTAACATTTTCTGAGAATTTCATCACAGTCATTTCATAACTTTTTTAGTTATACTGTTGACAAACAAACTTAATGCCAGACAAAGACAGAATGTCCTTGGTGAAGGTAACAAAGTAGGAAAGACAGCAGATACTGGTGATTTTCCTACATGGGGCCGGATCTACTAATGGTTTGCATGTATAAAAACACATGCAAACTTGATAGCGCGCATAAAGCTGATTTACTAACTGGGTGCACTGAGGATTGTGTCTGTCAAATGAGCAAAAAAGCATGCGCAATCCATTTAGCGTGTTTGCCTTCATGAATATGCAGATTACATTCAGATTATCAGACTGCACAAAACACTGGAAGGAGGAGATGCAAATGTAATCATTTAGCACCTGCAATGTGATTTATCAAACCCAAAACTGATTGTGCTTGGTGTTTTTGTGTCTAAATTTAGCATGTTTAGCACAGGACAGAGAGAGAGAATCTTTCATGTACGTGTCAACATGTTTGGACTGTCATAAACAGCATTAACCAAATTTTTTCCGTCACTGACTGAATTTTTTAATGAATGACGGAAAGATTTGGAGGCTGTCTGTCATTGTGATGGACTGGAAAAGAGGGACGATCCAGTGTGCCATCATACTCATGCACACACAAGCGTAAAGTAAACCCACTTTGTTTTACGCTCTTAATACATTGTGGAGGAGGTCATTTAACCTATGTCAAAAAAGATCCCCTTCATAGCCAGAATCACTCTGTTTGTCACTTAGAGCTGACTGCATCACACTCCTTCGTCTTTCTTCAGTGAGCAGCTCTTGTTGCCACAACCTGAAGGTAAATCCATTGGATGCTGCAGTATTTCACCCAGATGTGTTTTGGATCAAGAATGAATTCAGTATTTTTGAAACTTTGGGCAAATGTTGCAACAAACATCAGTCCAGCTGATTTTATCCCTCCAGCTCAGCGCACAATTTGCATTTTCATCCAAAATTTTGAAATATTTCCAGACAAAGCTGGTGTCATACATCATGTTAAGTGTCTCATTCAGATGGTAAAGACACAAGTTACTGTTTTAATTCCCAAACCATCTGTCAAACTGACGTTCTAGTGTTAATGCAAAAACTGCTACGGCAGTCATGCAGATGGTGTGGGACCTGACCTGCACTGTGAGGGCTGAGAGCTTTAGCCCTGAGTGTGCACTGTAGTCACGCTGCGCTCTCTGTGGTGCTGATCCTGTTCATAGTTCCATTTGCCAGTTTCATTTTCTAATTTTTTACTATATGTTGTGAAAAAACACAATCACAAACACTTTAAGTTAAATTCACATGAGATATTAATATGTTTTCAATCCTGCCCAGTTTTCATTGGTATTGGTATATTCCGTAATGTCATAGACCTACTGCATAATGAGAAAATAGTGCAACAATATTAACAGGTATTTCACACACTGTGTGTAACTATGTGAATGCTAGTCCGAGAAAATTCATTAGAATATGTGAATGCTGTCAATATGGCATGAAAGAAAAGTGTCAACCTTGTTCTGTCAAAATGAGGGACAGCGAAAAAAAGTTACCGCACCCTCTGGTCAAAAATAAAAATAGTAGAGACATATCGTCTATCCAGCAATGCCAGTTTTGAGCTGGGTGCTTTTCACAGATGGCCTCCCAAATCGTATTTCTTCTGGCAATGCAGAGATGTCTCTGCTAGAGTTCACCAGTGTGTTTATTTGCCTCAAACTCCATGGCTACAAACTTCATTTTCCATTTACGGTCACTCTGCTTTCCCAGACTCTCCGTGGTGACAGCCAGGAGCACACACAAAATCCGCCTTTGAAGAGGGCAGTCCACACCACTTTTGCACCTGTTATCAGTATGGCACCTAACCTTACCTGCCCACTGATGGCACATGCAATTTTTAGTGTGCACACGCAATTTTGCGCTTGTTATTAAGGATTTTAGTACATCTGGTCCTTAGTCTGGTACCTTTACATTGATTTTTTTGATTAAGTTTGCCTTCACGCCTAAAATTTGGCGGCCTTCGTTTGGTTCTGGAGTGAAATTGCAACCCTGTTTGCTTTTAACCAGCATCTAGTGAGGTGGATGAAAGCTACGGTCTTTGTTCTTGCCATCCAGCCCAATGTTGCTTTATGAGCCAGAAAAACACAATAGGCTCCAACTAATAATATTGTTTAGACTGAAGCAGTTAAGAAATATTCTGAACTGTAAAATAAAGATAAAGCTGCATTTTTGCTGCACTGCTTATCGACTGGAGCGATGTGTAAAAATATTCTGGACAGATTGTAGATATTAGTCTGTCAGGAGGATTGGAGGTTGGCAGTGCTGGCAATATTAAAATTAGAACAGATCTTGTTGAAGTCTGATATCTGACATCTGGTTATGAACGTACTGACATTATGCAAATTAGAAATGCTTGGGTGCTGGTTCTTAGCGCCCCTTAAGGTTTTTTTTTTATTTGGCTAGGATAAGCTAACTTTTTTATGCAAAACTGTGATCTGAGCATGCGTCAGAGCACAGAAAGCTAGGGTGCTGTCCCGTTGCGCCCCTAACTGTGATCTGAGCATGTGTGAGACAACAGACATTCCGAGTCCAACCCGAGGCTGGGCGGAGAGATAAGCAACAGACTGAGATACACATTTAATGGAATGATAAATATAATAGCATGATTTTGATAATAATTTGCAGGTAGACAGCAGACATCTCTTTTGGCTCACGCAGCCTCACGCAGCTCAGGCGGGGCTCCTCCCACAGCGCCCTCATATACAGGCCGCCACTGTTCCTAAGATATCATGGTCATGTCCACATTGGGGTTTTTGTGGCTCAGTGCGTCAGTTAGAAAAGCTAAGTTTTTGAGCCCAGCTCTGTCAATGTGTTCTTGGGTAAGACACTTAAACTCAAGATACTCCCGCTGTTGCATCAGTGGTATGACAGCATGTGAATGTGTAAGCTGACGCTGAAGGATATGTTCCCCAGAAACTTCAACCATCAGAGTGAAGGGCTATGAATGGGAACGCGTGACCTGTGCATTAAATGTGCTTTGAGTTGTCAAAAAGATTAGAATTGCCAAGTCCTTAAACCATTTTACACCGGTTTCAATGAAGTTGGGATGCTCTGCAAAATGTAAATAAAAATAGAACATAATGTATATAATATAATAATACAAATCCTTTTCGACCTCTATTTGATAGAATACACTACAGAGACAAGAAATTTTATGTTCACATCATGGACATTGTGTTTTCTGGGCTTAAGAAGAAAAGGATTATCCAGATTTTTATCAGCGCAAAGTTCAGAAGTCAGTATCTGTGATGATATGGGTGTGTGTTCGTGCCCATGCCATGGGTAACCTGCACATATGTGAACACACCATTAATGTTAAAAGGTAAATACAGATTTTGAAGCAAAATATGCTGCCATCCAGACACTGTCTTTCTTAAGGATGTCCCTGCTTATTTCAGCAAGACAATGCCAAACCACATTCTGCACATGTAACAACAGCATGGCTTCATATAAAAGAGCGCAGATACTTGACTGCCCTGCCTGCAGCCCAGACCTGTCTCTGATTAAAAATGTGTGGCATATTATGAAGTGCAGAATACAACAATGAAGACCGTGGACTGTTGAACAACTGAAGTCAAACATCAAGAAAGAATGGCAAAGAATTCCACCTACAAAGCTTTAACAATTTGTGTCTTTAGTTCCAAAACGCTTTTTACATGTTGTTAAAGGGGAAGATGATGTAACACAGTGGTAAACATGCCCCTGTCCCAGCTTTTTTGGAACTTGCTGCAGGCATCAAATTCAAAGAGAGAGAGAGAGAGAGAGAGAGAGAGAGAGAGAGAGAGTAAATATTTGCAAAAACAATAAAGGTTATCAGTTTGATCATTACTTATCTTTGTTGTTTATCCAATTGAATATATATTTAAAAAAAGGATTTTCAGATCATTGTATTCTGTTTTTATTTAGATTTTACACAGCTTCCTAACTTAATTGAAATTAGGGTTTGTACAGAAATTGAAACATGAGAACCAATAACATTGAATTTTGACATGTATTCACATCCAGAATCAAACCAGTTCATTCCTGAGCCAGAGGAGACTTTTGTGCAAAGAGTGTTGTTGAGATACTGTGTTTACAAGAATGGCATGGACATACAGATGGACAGTACAAAGGACAATGACAACCTGGAAAAATGTCATCTTTCAGGCCTTCTCTATCATCAGCACAAGAGCATAAAAACTTTAAGTAAAACTGAAAATAATAGAGTCTAATCCCTCAAACATGCATTAAACTTATTTGACTTATAAAACTAAAATGAGATTGAAAACAAAAGTCAAAGCAAAACAAAAATCTGTGAAAAACTTAACATTAGAATAAACCTGAAATGAACTCCAGTCACCTCAGGGCCACATCACACCTCTTATTCAGCAGCACACCTACAACCACAATTTCCAAGCCTCTCTGTTGTTGTTTATAAATCATCATTAGGCTGCAATAAAGACAGTTATTAGAGAAATAAGTGAGTTTTTAGTGCACTGTGTGTTGTGCTGAGGTGCAGCAGTGGGTGTTTTTATATCCCAGCTCTTAAAAGTTAATGTGTGGAGATTTGTCAGCAGGGATCACTGTTCAGTCAGTAATGATGATCAGTCATCATTATTATGTCAGATTCATCTAAAAGAATAAAAAATGGCTGTATCTATTACCTGTTTATTTCATATTTAAACTAAAGGACAAAGGAGCAGGGCTGGTGGGTACCTTCAGTGGGAGGCTTCGTCAGTGGGGAGTCCAGGTTGCTGATTCTCATCACGTCCTGACACACCACACTGAGTCTTATTTACTGCTTGCTGCTGCATTCAGGAACAGCCTGTTCCACATAAAAATGCCTGCTCATTATAGACAAAAACAACACAGAAATTGAAAATGTCAGGGATAGTTTGGAGATTTCATGTGATTCTACAAGCACACAAACGGGGGATACTGAGGAGGTAAATAAGCTGATCTGAACCACCTGAATACAAATACAGTTGTTTTGGAGTGTACCCTAAACACACCACTGCAGGAACTAGTTTAGGATTCATGATTGAAGAATAAACAAGTCTATGATCATCAATGAGTGGATCAAAACCAGTTACCTCTTTATGAGGCAGCTACAGTTTCTCTTCATGTTTAGGTATGACATTAATAAAGTACCTTTATGACTGGTGGTTTTTGTGGTTAGTGTCATTCCTGGAAAATTATAGGAAGGAGTTCAACTTGAAGCCCTAAGATCTTTGCTTGTTACATTGTATCTTTCAGGTATAATCAGTTTTCTGTATCTCAGAGAGCAGAGTTGTGCAGTTTGTCAGAAACCCCTCTTAAGAACTTTGCGAAGAATGAATGTGACCCAGGGACATTTGACCTTGTCCCTCTTAAATCATACCAAACTAGAAGTGCCCTGAAAGCACAAACCTCCACCAAGCAACACCTGCAGTTTCTCTGCAGGTGTCTGCAGAGAAACTGTCAGTGATGCAGAAAAGGCAGAGAGCAGCTTTTAAAAGGCAACATTCTCCAGCATGAACGAGCTGGACTAATACTGTCTGGGAAGCTTAACAAGTTTTTGTATCAGTCCATTTTGTCAAGTCCTGTGATGATCTGCTGTAGAGGCGATGAGTATCTTTACCTGTTTATATTTTTATGTCATATTGTACTTGTGCATAGAAAGTGACTCTGGGACCAAAACATTATCATAAGTTATATTTTTTTATCAGCATGGTTGTCTGGTAGCTGCAAAACAATTAACTTATAACACTGCTGCTGCTTATATAATACCACAGCAGTATGATGAATTAAATCAGCCAAAAAATATCAGTTCTTGGGGCTGATTGTTTATTCACTGCAAACAAATTGCATCAGGGGCCAAATAGAAATGAGCCGAGGCCACCTCTTTTGGGCGAGCTTGGTGCTGTTGTCTGTGCAGAAACAGAGATTGATTGCTGCAAACAAACCGAGGCGAGCATGGAACGTCTGCTTGTACCAGAAAGTCTCCCAAATGATCTAGGTGTGAAAATGACCTAGACTGATTTTTTTTTTTTAATTGTTAATTTTTGTAGCTATACATATTTGCCTGGAGTTATTGGTCTGTACAGACAGTGTATTCAATTTGCCTCTGTACTATAAGGCTGAGTAGTACAAACACCAAAAAATGCTTTGGAATGATTGGCCAAATGAAGATAAGACGACCTATGTCTGATTATGTTTTACTTAGTTTGAATGTTACACTGTGTTAAGATGAATCTCACGTCTCGAACTAAGATACAACCTTAACTTAACTGGTTTCATTGTAGGCCTTAGTGTGGACTCTGCACTAGAACTTAACCTAGGGGGTTGCTGGAGGCCCATGGCACTAGAACATATGAGTGTCAATAAAGGAACTTGCAAGCTTTGTCCCTGGGGGGAGATATCTGGGGGCTGACAGTAGCCAACACAGGGGGCCACCGAAAGCCTAGTAATTGGCCTACTAATAGGATAAAACTACAAAAAAATTGTCAAGCCAATGTAGTTTTTTGAGCAGTTTTAACTTATGAGAGGGTTAAGTCTGAGACTTTCTGTGGCACCATTCACTGCTTTGTAGTGGCTACCATCTGGCCCCAGATATCTCCCTCCAGGGACAAAGCTCACAAGATCCTTTATTGGCACTCATATTAACTAGTGCCATGGGCCTCTAGCAACCCCAGCTCAAAAAAACCTGAACTAAGCCTTTAAGATATTAATTACACAAAACTGTTGCAAGAGGTTACAAATTTTTAAATTTTGAGCACATTTTTTGCAAAATCTTGGGAACAAATAATATTCACCTCATCTCTGTAGTCCATGGTCATATTTGAAAGTTGATGACAGTGGGACTTCTGCTCTGCTTTGCATATTTCCTGCTCATCTTCTGGGTCAAAGCCTGACACAGAGTCTATAGACCATACACAGAATGTCTACCCAAATGTGGGTCCTTTTTTGGTGTATACATGCAAAAGTTAGACAATCTGTTAAAACTGGATTTAGTAGTTCTACCAGACTAATATGTTAACATACATTTCAAAAGTCTACCTTCTGTATGAGACAAGTTTGACTTTCAGTATAGCAAGTAAACTCACTAGTTGAGTCAATCTCATGCATATCAACTTGCCCTTTACATCTTCAAGTACTGATGGAGTCAGCTGCTATAGACCAAGAGAGCAAGAGAGCGGCTGTGGCCATGTAACAGACAACTGAGTCATAAGCTAACACACAGCATTACCAGGAAAATCGCCTGTTTGAAACTTCCAATAAAGTAATTTGATAAAATAACTGCTGTCTCTGCATGTTTCCTACACATGTCTGTTACTGCCTCTGTGATGTGGAGCCAAAAGTGCTATCTTTGAAGCTGAAGGATAAACAGAACAACAAGATGGAATATAATGGAGGGAGTGGGTGATGGAGAGGAAGATGAGTGGTGACTGTGGAGATGAGGATGAGGTCTATCAGAGGGGGAGAAAAGCTGGCAGGTGGAGGGAGGACAGAGAAAAGCTAGTGGGAGGCTGGAATGAGGAGAAAAGGAGATTATGGAGAGAGAACAGGAGAGCTGAGCAACAGAGAGACACTGAGAGGAGTACAGTAGGAGAAAGGAGGAAAACACTGTGTCGTGAGTCGTCCACAAGCCAGCAGTGACTCCCTCCTCGAGTCTTGATATTAACACAGAGTGAGTGATGAATGACTTCTCCTCTGATGGTGAGAAAATGGAAGGAAAAAAAATAAGTCTTTCACGGCTTCCTGATTGAGACTCTTTTAATGAGAGGGAATGTGATGAATGAGTTTCAGAGCACACAACAGTGCTGTCACTTCTTGTGACACTCAGAGGCTAAATACATGCAGTTATCTAAAAACAGAGATGGTCTCCAGTATTGAGGAAGATATTCCATTCATAATGATGGTTTATGGGAAAAGTTTTTTCCTTTAAATAGAGCAACTGCAACATTTCTCAAAATAATTGTCCAAATCTTTTATTTCTGTCTCAACATATTTCATGACTGCAGAGCTCAGTCTCTTCAGGTGTAGGGACAAAAATCATTACTCTTTTCTCTAAGGATGCTGCGGGTCAAAAACACTCCAACCTCAATTTGAAAATTAACTTAGCTATGTTACACACCCATGCCTTTATTATGTACACATATTTAACTGCTATACAGCTAATCTGCCACTCACATGGCCGTAACTCAATGCACCTTGGCATTTAAACATTATGAAGATAACTTGCTGAAGTTCAAACAAAGCATAAGAATGGGGAAGAAAGTTGATTGACACAGAAATATCTGCAAAGACTAATTAACACTATCAGAGTCAATACTAACACTCCTTAAGTGTCTACATGGTCCTCACCACAAGGTGTTGTTTTCACTCTTTCGGTCAGCACTGGTACTTTAGGTCTCATCAAGTGTTATGTTGATTTTCTTTTTCAGGGAGTTAAAATGTAAAATTTAGTAACACTTAATAATATGACCTTTGATCAAGATTCCTATGTGGTGTTATGAGCCATTCTCAGATATTCTCTTAACTACTTTAGTGGTAACTCTGCATTAACACTGTAAAGTGTACATATTGTTATTTACTGTGTATAAAAAGAGGAAATTGACTGAAAATATATAAATATACACACGTGGACAAAATTGTTTGTACCCTTCTGTTAAAGAAAGAAAACCCACAATGGTCACTGAAATAACCTGAAACTCACAAAAGTAATAATAATAAATACAAATTTACTGAAAATCAACTAATGAAAATCAGACATTGCTTTTGAATTGTGGTTTAAGAGAATCATTATAAAAAACAAAATAATGAAACTGGCCTGGACAAAAATGATGGTACCCCTAGAAAAGATTGAAAATTATTTGACCATAGGGACATGTTAAACTAAGGTGTGTCCTGTAATTAGCATCACAGGCAGTGGCGGCTGGTGCTAAAAATTTTAAGGGGGGATGCAGCTTTGGAGGAAACAAACCAAAGAAGCACTCTATAATACAGTGAAAAGAAAAAAACTCAAGACAAAACATAATCACAGTGCAACATACTTTGAACAATGCACTATTTGAACAGAAGTTTTGCCCTCCTTTCCTTCTGGGCTGCAAATTTCTCAATGACCCTCTGATTGAAGTCCATCATCTCTGTCACCAGTCTGTCTTCCATTTACAGCATGGTCAGTGCATTCAGCCTGTCCTGGTTCATGTGTTTCTGAGGAAAGTTTTGATTCTTTTTAAGTTTGAAAAGCACCTCTCAGCTTCTGCAGTGGTCATGGGTGTGGTGATGAGGATCTTTAGGAGAGTGACAGTCTCTGAAAATACCTCTCCAAGATTATTTTCCAAGAACAACTGGATAAGGTCCACAGCACCACAGCAGGCCTTGAACTCTTCCTTGCTGTAGATAAGACTAAGCTCTGTCTTTAGCTTGCTTCCACTGAACATTGGGTAGGTCTTCAAGGAGGGCATCTTCAGGAAACATGGCGTGGTACTGTGTGAATCTGTCACCCTGCAGCAAAGTGGCACTGATGAGATGGTCAGTGAAGGAGAATCCTTCCCTCAATATGGTGTTGTAGACCTACAGAAGAGCAATAAAAAATACATCAAAAGTTAACATCAGTATTTACTGAGGAAAAATCAATAAAACAGCCAAAGTTCAACCTTCTCCCAGAAAATAAAGCTGTAATTTATGTCATTTTCACCATTTTAAGAACATTTCTTGTGCGAACTGAACAGTGTCTTATTTTATATATGTCTTATGTCTCATGGCTCAAGATTGCAAACAGAAACAGAATCTTATGTACCGCCAACCTGATGCTTTAAAACGAACTTTATAGTTAAAACTAAAACTTTATAGTTTTCAGCAAAACAACTTCAAATTTTAAAAAGTCAAAAAAATACACTTTACATTACAGGAGTGTGTTTCCATCCGCTGGAGCGTTTGAATATGACATTTACTTTGTACCATTGTGTGCAGTATTCGGTCAGCAAGAAACACCAACAGAATGTATAATTTTTGTATCCAAATAGAATATTTTTATTATAGCAACTAAATATATGATATACAACTATATAAAATAACAACATTGTATCTATTTATATTGATCTTTATTTTATATCACATGTTTAGTTGCAATAATAAAACTACTACATTTGGAGACAGGATATACATTTTGTTGTTCTGTTTTCACTGATTTTATACTGTGCACAATGGTACAAGCTGGAAAGGTGTAAGGTCAGTGTCATATCCAAAAGCTCCAGTAGATTAAAAATACGTCTGTAATGCACTTACAGTTTATTTTCAGACAGATTTCACTGAAAGTGGAAAGTAACCTATTTGGCACAGATAACTTAATTGAACTGATTTATTTAAAATTGAAATTTGTAAGATGTAAGAATTTTTGGGTGGGGTTATTAGCTCTGTGAAAACACTTCAGTTTTTCTTTCTGTAATTTTTCAAAGGTTTTCACACAATGTAACAGCAATATTTAATGAGCACTGCAATAGACCTCTGCAATTTCGGCATGCACTTGTGTATACTATTAAAATTACAGTTTGTCCTATCTTTAATATGTTTCATTGAACTTCAGACTTTGTGTGTATCTGTTTTTACTCTTCATTAGTGTGCATTGTTCCTGCTTTGCCATGATTTTTAAAAATATATTTATATAGGTCCCTTTATGTAATATTTTCAACAAAATAATGAATCAGTTTTGTCAATTAAATTTAAAATGAACTTCTAGTGGGGTAAAAACAAATGTAGCCACCCATTAAAAGCCCCAATTCCTTCTAAAATGATGTTGTTTTTGTAAAAATATGCAAGAATTAAAAAACTATGTAAATTTTGTAGAACTTAAGTCTGCAAAAGGATTATGTTCTACTGAGCAAAGAATTTCTATCCTCTTGGCAAACTCATTTTGTAGCTCCTAATCTATAGTTTAGTGCCATGCGTGATATAGAATGGAAAATTTTGCCCCTGAATTACTTTATGCCTACTACGTAAGACACATCCTAATCTAATCTTCAGTGTAGCATAGCCTCTGACTGATTTTTTTCTCCAATGCAATCTCACCTCTTCCGCGATCCTCTGATGGTTCTCTGGGCCAAGTACCTGACGCCTCTTTGGTGCATGGGAGCGTTGGTCAGACGTGTGAGATGGTTGCGCATGAGTAAATCATATCTGCTGCGGTGACATGTTGATATGATTGATAGCGCTCGTTGTCCAGTCAAATGAGGAAAAGAAACAGTCAAATGAGGAAAAGAAACACCAGAACAATACTAATTCACTGCCAAATCAAAGTGTCCGGGGCGCACTTCTCTGCACCCCGCAGGCAAAGTTGAAGCGGCCAACCACAAAGAAGCCTCAGGTCACATGCTGAGCAAAAGTTTAAGGACTTGCATTGACTCCCATTAAACCGGCGCCCCTCCGTACGTAAACTATGTATTCACCATAGAGTATTCACAACGTAATTATTAATTTACACGTTGTGAAACCCCTTTTATTTAATGGTGACAGGTGCTGCTGACAGACTACAGATTACTGTGTGGTAAAAATAAATGTTTTTATCTATTATTTTTTTAATTATGTTGTGTTTAAGTGGACTTCCTCTGTCAAATTTTGGAGGGGGCAGCACCCTAGTGCCCCCTATTGACAAACCGCCACTGATCACAGGGGTCTTCAAGCTTGTAATCAGTCAGTCTGCCTATTTAAGGGATGAAAAGTAGTCACTGTGCTGTTTGGTATCGAGGTGTGTGACACTGAACATGGACCACAGAAAGCTAAGGAGAGGGTTGTCTCAGGAGATTAGAAAGAAAATTATACACAAGCATGTTAAAGGTTATAAGACCATCTCCAAGCAGCCTGATGTTGCTGTGACTACAGTTGCACATATTATTCAGAAGTTTAAGGTCCACAGGACTGTAGCCAACCTCCCTGGACATGGTCGCAAGAGGAAAATTTATGAAAAATTGAAGAGACGGATAATAAGAATGGTAACCAAAGAGCCCAGAACAACTTCCAAAGAGATTAGAGGTGAACTCCAAGGTCAAGGTACATCAGTACCAGATTGCACCAGTCCCACATGACCTCATCCAACAGGGACTGGACCACTACTACATCCCAGCTGCAATTCAAGACATGATAACCAGCTACCTCAAAGGATTTAAGCT
The DNA here is from genome assembly GCA_037902135.1 of Cetoscarus ocellatus. NCBI lineage: Eukaryota > Metazoa > Chordata > Actinopteri > Labriformes > Labridae > Cetoscarus > Cetoscarus ocellatus. Next base: position 517,584 of record JBAMNC010000462.1, on the reverse strand, counting down.
GAGATTCACATCCGCCCTTTTCACTACCAGCTGACAGGACCTCCAAAACGGAATTCCAACTGGGTGCACCATCTCCCCCATCTTGTTCATTATAGGCATGAACCTACTGATATCTGCTGCAGAGGGTGTAACCCATGGCCCAAAACTGGAGTCAGGCGTTGTTCAGCCAGTACTGCGAGTATTCATGGATGATATCACAATAACAACAATGACACACATCCAAGCAAGATGGGTATTGGAAACCCTTGACAACGTCGCCTCATGGGCAAGGATGCTGTTCAAGGCAAGGAAGTCCAGGAGCCTGGTAATTAGGAGGGGCAGAATCACCAGCAAGTTCAGTCTCCAAGTCCAGGGTGAGACAATTCCAGCCATCATGGACAACCCGATAAAGTGCCTGGGGAAGTGGTTCAATGCATCACTGACAGATGGCGCCAATGTCGCTGATACTGTGAAGTAGACTGAGGAGTGACTGAAGAAGATCAACAAATCTTCACTCCCTGGTAAATTTAAGATCTGGCTGTACCAGTATGGCCTTTTGCCCAGGCTCCTCTGGCTCTTCACAGTCTACAAGTTTCCTATGACTGTCATTGAGGGCATTGAGAGGAAGACCAACAAGCATCTTCGAAGGTGGTTGGGGATCCCCCCAAGGTTCTCCTCAGTGGGCCCCTATATCCAGTCTGGGCAGCTACAACTCCCCCTGTCATCAATTGTGGAGGAGTACAAGGTGGCAAGGTGTAGAGTTGTATTAAGCCTAAGCAATTCCAATGATGACCTGGTTAAGCAAGCAGGCGTCACAACCAAGTCCGGACGCAAGTGGGCTGCCAATGCAGCTGTGGAGCAGCTGGAGAGTGTTGTGGTTGAGGGCTGAAACACTCAGGGAAGGTTGCGTACCACCTGATGACATCTCCTCCTGGCCACTGGCTACAGTTACCCCTTAGGGGTAGCTGTTTGACGCACCTAGGTTTATGTATCACGTCCTTTGGACAGATGAGACAAAACTGGAGCTTTTTGGCAAGTCACATCAGCTCTATGTTCACAGACGCAAAAATGTAACATACAAAGAAAAGAACACTGTACCCACTGTGAAACATGGAGGAGGCTCAGTTATGTTCTGGGGCTGCTTTGCTGTATCTGACACAAGGTGTTTTGAATTGGTGCAGGGTAAAATGAAATCTCAAGACTATTAAGGCATTCTGGAATGAAATGTGCTGCCCAGTGTCAGAAAGCTTGGTCTCAGTCGCAGGTAATGGGTCCTCCAAAAGGATAATGACCCAAAACACACAGCTAAAAACACCCAAGAAGGAGCAGTTTACTCATGAGGAGTGGGCCAACATACCTGTTGACAGGTGCAGAAGTCTCATTGAGAGTTACAGAAATCGCCTGATTGCAGTGACTGCCTCAAAAGGTTGTGCAACAAAATATTAAGTTAAGGGTACCATCATTTTTGTCCAGGCCAGTTTCATTAGTTTTTTTTTTTTTAATTATTCTGTTGAACCACAATTCAAAAGCAATGCTGGATTTTCATTAGTTGATTGTCAGTAGTTTTTTTAGTTTTTACTTTTGTGAGTTTCAAGTTATTTCAGTGACCATTGTGGGTTTTTCTTTCTTTAACGGAAGGGTATCAACAATTTTGTCCACGTGTATATTGCCAAGTTTTGTGAGCAGAGTAAACAAGGAACAAAAGAAAAAGATGACCCAAATGAAGATTAAACAAAAGATTTATTTAAACTAACAAAGACTGGGATTGAAAGTCCAAAAAAAAATTCCTAAACAAAAGTCCAACCACAAAAACAGTCCTAAACAAAAAGCTCAAAAATACAAAACAAAGTCCCAACAGAAACTACCTTTAGAAATCTGGAGAACACTGAAGAACACACTGAGAACACTGGAGAACACAGAGACACTGAAGACATGGTGCCAAGGAAGACAAAAAGGTAATGAGCCCACAAAGACAAGGGGAAAACACAAGGGTTAAATACATGAGGTGATTGGGGTTGACGAGAAACAGCTGGGGAAGAACAATCAGGGATCAGGTGTGACAGGACGAGACAGGAAGCAAAACCTATGGCAATACGGGGAGACTGGAGAACTATCAACATAAAACAGGAAACACAAAGATAAGACATGAACATGAACAAAACGACTAACTTGACAAGGACCAGCAACAGGATCAAGACAGTAAAACAGAAAACACCAGACACAAGAGGTCTAAACAAGTAACAAGGAAAAAAAGGCCTACTGAATAAAATATATATATATATATATATATATATACATATATATACATACCCTTGTGAGCATCAGTTGAACAGCACTTTACTGCAGAAAGTCGTATGTTGCTACAAAAATGGCAAGAAAAAGGCAATTAACAATGGAAGATAGACAGACCATCATAACACTTAAAAATGTAGGTCTTTCTTGCAGACAAATTACAAAGAAAGTCAAGGTGTCAGTGAGTACAGTTTTCTTCACCATCAAGGCACTCAGAAACTGAGGGAAACTCTGACAGGAAGAGGTCTGGCAGACCCAACACCACAACTAAATCAGAGGACAAGTTTCTGAGAGTAACAGTTTGCGTGATAGGCGTCTCACAGCTTCAAGCACAGCTTAGTGGTCCTGGTAAGCAAGTCTTAGTTTCAACTGTGAAGAGAAGACTTCGAGCTGCAAGTTTGACAGGAAGAGTTGCAGCAAGAAAGCCATTTCTAAGACTAAGACAAAGAGGCTTGCCTGGGCCATGAAACACCGCCACTGGACTACTGAAGACTGGAAGAAGGTATTATGGACTGATGAATCAAAATTTGAAATCTTTGGTTCATCACACAGGATCTTCGTACGCCGTCGAGTGGGTGAAAGGATGGTTCCACAGTGTGTGACATCAACTGTCAACCACGGAGGAGGAAGTGTGATGGTCTGGGGCTGTTTTGCTGGATCCAGGGTTGGTGACTTGTACAGAGTGTGAGGCACCCTGAACCAAAATGGCTACCACAGCATTCTACAGCACCATGCAGTACCCTCTGGTATGAGCCTAATTGGTCAGGGGTTCATCCTACAGCAAGATAATGACCCAAAACATAAGTCCAAGCTATGCCAGAACTACTTCAGGAAAAAAGAACAAGATGGTAAGCTTGAAAACATGGAGTGGCCAGCACAGTCTCCAGACTTGAACCCCATCGAGCTGGTTTTTTGATGAACTGGACAGAAGAGTAAAAGCAAAGCAACCTACAAGTGTCACACATTTATGGGAACTTCTGCTACAGACATGGGAAGATCTTTCTGAAGAATATTTGATTTCTATTGTAGAGAGAATGCCTCCAGTGTGTTTAGCTGTTATATCTGCCAGAGATGGCTACTTTGATGAGTCAAGAGTTTAGAATACATTTTGGCCTATAAATTGATTTCATGATTTCTTTTTTTACTCCAATTGCTTATTTGTACTACGCTTTCATTTCAGAGTGCAATGAGATTAAACTGAATACTATTCAGTAGAAAATTGGAGAAATTGGGGTGTTCTAAAACTTTTGACCAGTAGTGTATATAATTTCAGTTGAGCCTCACTATAACAACCAATCCACACGTTGTCTGACTGCTGTGCAGTGGCTATTTTAGTCCAGTCTACTTGAGTCTTCTTGAGACAACCAGACTCATCTGACAGCTTCAGCGACATTTTTGTTCTGTTGTGTTGTGATCTCTGTAACTGTGGCTAATGTTCAGGATAATGTTATGTACCGCATACAACCCCACTTCTGCTCAATCCCTGAAAACTGGCATAAAACATGTCTTGATGATGATGTTATCTACCAAATAATAATTTTATCAACACATTTCTGATACATCTTCTTCTGGGATGCAATAAGCTTAATGTGACTGTTTTAACAGGACATAATGATTAAAGGCAGCTATAAACTTTAGCAGTAAAACATTGAGCTCCATGTTCATAAACATTGATAAACAGTTGCTTATGAGATCATAATTTCATTAGAGGGATTAAATGTTAATGTAATGTAAAAGAATTAGAGTAATAAGCTTTCTAAAATTAAAATACTCAAGTGAAGCTCAGATCCTCACAATGTGTTCATAAGTAAAGTGCTCAAGTTAATTTACTTGTCCGCTGCTGTCTCTCTTACTCCTGCACTTCTATTCTGCAAGTATGTGTGTTCCCCAAAACACTAAGGCAGAAATAGCTCCAGTCTGTGAGCTAGATGATAACCATTGCTGTGTGGGTGTGACACAGCTTGTCTTACTCTGCAGAGAAACCACTATGGAGTGCAGAGAACCAGCGGATTTCTCATTGTCTGGCTAAAAGTCTTCTGATTTCTCCATATGGAGCTCTGAGATGCTGCGCATCTCCCAGAAATTTGCTCTTTGAAGAGCCCTCAAAAATGTCAGCCTCAGCTTTCTTAGACGTTAAAGTGGAAATGAAATCAGGAGGCTGGGTTTTTCTCTGAGGCCTGAGTTTTAATACCTGCTCTGTTTCTTGTTGCTTTCACCTCAAGGAAAGTCCTTGTTCAAACTTTTTTTTTTAAAGTCATGCTTTTTGCAGAGTCGGTACATTTAGTTTAAGCAGTGCAGTCAAAATGTGATGCCTCGCTGGGCGAGGGATCTGTCTGCATTATAGATGAGTATTTCCCCAAACTGCCCAAACCAAACCCCAGTGGAGAATGCATTCATCTGGAATATTTTCTCACTGTCTTCTCCCTACTTTAAGATAGATCTTAAAAAATGCCCAAGGCTTTAATAATTTGGCATGAAATTCTGCTTAGGGGAGGTAAAGGAGTTCACTGCGTTTTTCCCATAGTGCTGAAAGAAAAATCAGAATCCTGACCACATACTTATGAAGAAGATAAAGGCAACATTTTCAGTTTCAGTCTTCTGTCACCTTAACTTGTAACTCATCAATCAAATGCTCAATAAAAGCAAAAAAAAAACAAAAACAAAAAAAAAAAAAAACCTCATGTCTGAACATTTGTTGACAGCAAACATTGCATCAGAGCCACGGTATATTTTGTAGATTATTAACGTTGTTAGTAGAAGTGTTCTTTTGTTAATAATTAGTCTACATTAGGTATACATCTTTTTAAGAAGATTTATTATGTGAAAGTTTAACTCGGGGTTAAAGCTGTTTAATAAAACCCTTAAAGCTATGGTCTACGATCTGAAAACCAGTTTGGCTGTTAAGACAGATTTGAAAAACGCAGCCTGCCCCCCCTTCACTCACCCCTCCCCTCCGTGTTCCAAGATCCTGCCCCCCAGCTCGTGTCGCCTCCTAACAACACGCCCCCTCCGATAGAGCACGAAGCCGGCCAGCAGAAAATATCAGCAGCAACAACAACTTGAGATTGCTCATAGCTGAAAGTAACAAACACGACAGTCATCCCCCTTGTAACACACAGCGGTAGCCATTTCAATTGGACCGGCGGCGAAGCGGGTCTGGCGTCGCCACTGTTAGCCGATCAGGATTTACCTTTCTCGGCGTGTCTTCACCAGCTCAGTTTACAATGCTAATGATGCGTGGCTAACTTGTGCTAAAATCGGTTTCGGTGCTGGTCTTCTCTGGCTCCATGATGCTTCAGTAGCTGTGCAGCTAGCTGTTCACCGGTACAGGGAGATAGTGGGGAGGAGGCGGGACCATGGGCTGGACGGTGCGGAGCAGGGGGGACAGGGAATTGGATGGACTCACGGACCAATCCGAACCGCGGGGAACTATTATGCCACTTTGCAGCGGATATACTGAATGGACTTTTTTCATTCTTTTTGGTCTTTATATTGCGTAGATCGGACCATAGGACCATAACGGCCTTATAAACGGTGTTATGTAGATGTACCAAGCTTCCAAATCGTAGACCATAGCTTTAAATATACAGCATAAAGTGTTCGAGTCCTTAACACCAAGACCACATTACACCAGTCCTCAGATCACAACACTGGCTTCTTGTAAGTCACAAAATCAATTTTAAAATCCATCTGTTGGTTTATAAAGCTTGAACAGTTTTTAGCCAAAATACCTTTCAGATCTTTAGGTTACCTATGAGGTATCCAGACCCCTAAAGTCCTCTGGGACAGGCTTACTCACTGGTCCCAGGGTCAGGACAAAACAGGGAGAGGCACCTTTTAGTTTTGATCATCTGTAGAACAAACTACCAGAGAACCAAGACTCTCTACATCTGTGAACTCTTTTAAAACAGGTCTGAAAACATAGTTGTTTTCTACTGCCTTCCTGTAAGTCCAGCTTGTAATTAACTCTGACTGTGAAAATAACAACTCAAAAATATCTGCACAGATTTTGATGAAATTCTTGAGGAATGTTGGTTATGGTACGCAGAATGAAAGCCAACGATTGTCAACCTCTCCCACTGCACCGCTCCAGCCCAGCTACTCTCTCCCACCTCTCTCCCCCTGCGTTTCACACACTGCACATTTCATGACAGCAGGAACCCCACTACAAATAGCATTGTTTGTATTTTTTTTTTTTTTTTTTTGCATTACCAGTAGCTTTGTGATAGCTTTGTTGTTTTGTAAGTCAGGTAGCTCTTCAGTAGCTTTGTTCTTTTACTGATCAAGAAGAAAAATGCTTCATTTCCCTCTGCAAAGATGAGGGACAGCAGTGCAGCAGAGCATTCTGTTGCAGTCTATGGCCACATTTAAAGCATGTGTAAAAGATGTGTGCACATACGTAAATAAGCGAACAGTGAGTAAGTTTCTGCTTGATGGTCATTCAATCTGGTCCTCAAAGCCTTGAGATGAAACAATGGACAAGTTGGATATCAGATTAAGGTGTGAATTCCAGGTTGATTCCAGGGCTGAAAGCGTCCCACTCTGGTCCTGATTGAAATAATTCTCCTAAAACTTTGCCCAGGTGTCCAGTCTGACTTATGGAAGAACTGATAATATGTTGAGGGTCAAGATCAAGGCATAGCAACGTGGTTGTAATTTTTTTTACTTGTGCATACTTGTATATGATATCGAGGGAATTTTTTTCTGCACTGAAAGTTCTGCACTACATTGGATTTGGTTAAAAATAACCACTGCCAAGGCCAAAAAAGGGGGCGATGGACACAGGCACTGAACAATGCAAAAATGAAAGATCAAACCATTATTAGATGACGTTTACAGTAAAAAATGTTATTCTGTAGCCTAATAAAATGGATTTTCAGTTTTTGAGTTTGAGCATGTTTCTCTATTTTAGTTAAAGGGTTATGTTTTGTTATGTATCATTTTGGGCCTGGTGCATGTTTGTGTTTCCCTCAGGGAAGATAGTTTAAAGTTGACAGCTGATGCTGTCACAATAAGCAGAAACCTTTAGCTACAGAGCCATACTCAGACCAACCACTAAACCAAAGAGACAGCCAGGGCTACTGTGGGAGTGCTTTAAAAGTTCACAGCAGTGAGGGAGCAGAGAAGACTCCAGATAAAATCTGATCAATGCACAGAGTCACAAAGTGTTGTATGTCAGTGTTGTTGGACAGAATGAATGATCCTGTGAAAGCCCCTTCACACAATTTACGTCAGCATTTCTAACACTTTTATGATGGAATAAGTTTGTCAAATAAAAAGTAACATACCTATAAAGGCAGTCACTCAATATATATAAGGTTTTTTAGTCATAACAGTCACTCAGCTGTATTTAGTGTTGCCGTAATGACTGCAGGTACAGCATCATGTTCAAAAGATTTATTAAAGAACTACAAAGACAAAACATAACCTTGACAAAAAGATTCTGTAAAGATTTGATAACGTTTAAAGCTTCTTCTGTAAGGATGACTTGAAGGGGACATATTATGCAAAAGACACTTTTTTAAGGCTTTTGAACACATTTTTGGGTATTTGGCTTTTCTCCCAGCCCACAAAATGTGATAGTAGACAACAAAACCTGTATTTAGCAGGCCACATAAATGTAAACTCATGGTATTTGGCGAGTGTTGAGTCTGTGGATGTACTGTTACGGAACAGTATAATTTCTTTTGCATAAGCCTAACTTGAGTCATCTACCTAAGTATACCCGCTGTTAGCAAGTTGTGTTTAAGCCTGTGATGTTTGGGGGAACGAGCTTCGCTGTTATCTGGTAACTGACATGTATTAATGGTTCGTGTGTGTTCAGGAAGAGAAGTTTAACAGTTGGCTGAATATAATCAGTCCTTCACCCACCCCATTACCCCTCCATTTGTGCTAACGTTAGCCTCTGTTAACGTTCTGAACAGAGGGGTTATGTGAGCGTGGAAAGAATGCAACTGTGCTTTATTCATAGGCTTTTTGACCAAAGCATGTTACTAAAGTTTCATAAAGACATCAAGGATCCATGTTAAACTGCAGAAAAGGAGCAAAATATGGGACCTTTAAACTAAAGTCTTGATTCTGCATGACTTCCAAAAGCAAACAAGACCATCAGGTACAAGAATGTCTGACTCTGTTTTGTTTTTAATGTCTGTAACTGAGGTCACAGGTTAGGTGCCTGATAATTCACAGTATGATAAAAAGACTTTTTCACTTTTTCTGAAGAAAATACAAAAAATACAAAATATAAACCACTATGTAAGACAAACTGTCACAAAAACGTGTCGACGAAATGAAGTGAAGTGAAATATCATTTTTATAGAGAAGTGCTTTCACTGTTGTTGTTTGTTCTTCATTTCATAAAGAAATGTGTTCACGATCTGATAAAACTGCTAATGAATTTGTTTGCATCTATGCTAATCATTGTACAAGTAATAACTTCCTACTGTTGTCTCGCTCATAGCTCCAGACTCTTCCTGCTCTAAAGGATGCTGATTGGACGTCCTACTTTGGGCCACCCAATATTGGGCCAGATCTACTAAGATCACAAATAATGAGCGCAACATTGCATGTGCAAACTCAAAAATTGAACGTTTTATTAATGGGCGTGTTGCAGGTGATCTTCTATGATTGCGTGTGCAATTGATAGCAGGTGCAAAAGTGGCACAGACTGCCCTTTTTAAAGGAAGATTTTGCGTGCTGTCACCATGGAGAGTTTGGGAGAGCAGATTGGCCATAAACGAAAAATGGAGTTTGTAGCTATGGAGTTTGAGGCAAATGAACACACTGGTGAACTCCAGCAGATACATCTAAGCGTTGCCAGAAGAAACACGATTTGGGAGGGAATCTGTGAAAAGCACACAGCTCAAAACTGATATTGCTGGATGGACGATTTGTCTCTACTATTTTCTTTCTGACCAGAGGTTGCGGTCACCTTTCTTGCTGTCTGTCATTTTGACGGACAGGGTCGTCACTTTACCCTCATGCCATTTTTTTATCCGTTGTTTTAAATGTCCTTTTCTGATTTCAATTAAACATAATCTACGAGGACTGATTGATAAGTTGTGCGCCTTGTATTGAAGAAGATAAGCAGGGATGTCCTTTTTCAGCTCTACTATTCCTTGACTATTTAAGGCTGTGTACCCGAAGACTGGTGTCATTTGGTCAGTTTTTGCCAAGGAGGTAGCACTCTAAGGTAAACAAGGCAAGTGGCTTTCGGGCATCTCCTGATTGTTGCGCAATACTGATCTAAATTTTTTCAATATGCAGTAGGTCTATAACATTACAGAATATACAGACGTGGACAAAATTGTTGGTACCCTTTCGTCAAAGAACAACAGAATTATTTAAAAAAAACAAACTAATGAAACTGGCCTCGACAAAAATGGTGGTACCTTTAACTCAGGTGATTTCTGTAACTCTCAATGAGACTTCTGTACCTGTTGACAGGTATTTTGGCCCACTCCTTGTGAGGAAACTGCTCCAGCTGTCTCAGGTTTGAAGGGTGTCCTCTCCAGACTGCATGTTTCAGCTCCGTCCACAAATGTTCAATAGGATGTAGATCAGGGATCATAGAGGGCCACTTCAGAATAGTCCAATGTTTTGTTCTTAGCCATTCTTGGGTGTTTTTAGCTGTGTGTTTTGGGTCATTATCCTGTTGGAGGACCCATGACCTGCGACTGAGACCAAGCTTTCTGACACTGGGCAGCACATTTCACCCCAGAATGCCTTGAAAGTCTTGAGATTTCATTGTACCCTGCACAGATTCAAGACACCCTGTGCCAGATGCAGCACAGCAGCCCCAGAACATAGCTGAGCCTCCTCCATGTTTCACAGTAGGTACAGTGTTCTTTTCTTTGTATGCTTCATTTTTGCGTCTGTGAACATAGAGCTGATGTGACTTACCAAAAAGCTCCAGTTTTGTCTCATCTGTCCAAAGGACATTCTCCCAGAAGCTTTGTGGCTTGTCAATATGCAATTTGGCAGTTCCAGTCTCGCTTTTTTATGATTTGCTTTCAACAGTGATGTCCTCCATTAAGTCCACTTTGGCTCAATCAGTGACGGATGGTGCGATCTGACACTGATGTACCTTGACCTTGGAGTTAATTTCTAATCTCTTTGGAAGTTGTTCTGGGCTCTTTGGTTATCATTCGTATTATCCGTCTCTTCAATTTGTCATCAATTTTCCTCTTGCGGCCACGTCCAGGGAGGTTGGCTACAGTCCTGTGGACCTTAAACTTCTGAATAATATGGTCAAATCATTTTCAATCTTTTCTTTTTCATTTTCAATACATCGTGGAGGAGGTAATTTAACCAATGTAAAAACAAAAAAAACCTTTATAGCCATAATAACTCAGTTTGTCACTCAGAGGTGACTGCATCACACTCTCCGCGCGCTGACAGCGAGTAAATGTCAGTGCGCAGAGAGTGTGCTGTTTATGACAGTCCAAACATGTTGACATGTGCACGGAAGATTCTCTTTCTCCATCGTCAGCCCTCTGTGCATAACGCTGTGCAAGTTTGCACCTGCCTTTCAAACGTACTAAATATAGACACAAAAACACAAAGCACAATCAGTTTCGGGTTTGATAAATCACATTGCGGGTGCTAAATGATTACATTTGCATCTCCTCCCAGTATTTTGCACATTCTGATAATCTGCATGTATTCTGCACATTCATGAAGGCAAACACGCTAAATGGATTGTGTGTGCTTTTTTGCTCATTTGACAGACGCAATCCTTGGTGCACCCTATTAGTAAATCAACTTTGTGCATGTTATCAAGTTTGCACGTGTTTTTATACATGCAAACCATTAGTAGATCTGGCCCATTGCTGTAGAATGGCAAAATGGATCTGTCTGAATACAGATATTGAATCATGCAGATTCAGCTGCTGCACAATGTTTACTGCCTCCCACAATTATAGAAACTGAATGATTAATGTTAAATGATTACTGTGCCACATGACATTTTGCTCTTGTTTTGTCTATTTTCATCTATTAATTTTGGGTATTTGTATTTTTCACTCACATTTTCATTCATTGCTTGTTCTTTAATGTTAAAGATGATTAATAACAGGAGCATTTACGCTCAATGATTGCATGTTGTCAAGTCCTTCAATCAGCGTGTAATCGTGCTTTATAATCATGACATAAATATCTACCAAATTAATCAGGATTATGATTTTTGCCATAATGGAGCGGCCCTACAAAAAGGATATTTTCCCAGAGTTAAACTTTCTACTGTGACACATCTTTATCTGAATCCACAAACATTGGGCACGCACTCACACTCAATTCAGGAGTATCAACACAGATTTTTAATCGTATAGGTGTTTTGTCCAAACAGATACAATGTTTAAAGTGCCCAAAAATGCACATTTTTGGAAAACAGGTCTCAAAGTAAATATATCTGGCAATGCCAGCGGAGCATTTCTGTGTTGACAGTGAATATAGATAGCTTCAGAAACAATGATGTCACATCCCCATCTCTAAACCGCATGTGCGAACTCTAATCAACAATGGCAGAATATGGTGTTGCGTTCATGCTGCAGAAGCTACTGAGCTTGTCAACAGCTTTAACAATAAAATCCTCTGCTACCACTGTGAGCAACAAGAGGACATAGAAACAGCAAATGCCAGTGTTTGTTGACATTCTTAATGATGTATGGGTATTCTCCATGTCTTCCTCGCTTTCGCCTCAGTGTGGACAGGGCCTCAGTGTCTACTTCCATCTACTGTACATGCAGGTCTGTGCAATAGATTTGCGCAATGTCTCTATTTTCACCAAAAAAATAATCAGAATACTCTGATTTATTACTTTGTAAAACTTTACCCCAAACAGCAGCAGTTTGTCACATTAGACTTCTAATTTTTGTCTTTTTTGCTGAAATGGAAATATAAAAATAATTGTTAAAATTATTAGAATATAATTATTGTATTAATTTAACATTTTCTGTACACTGGGCTTTTTTAATTAGAATTTGGAATTCTAAGCAGGAATTTGCCTATGTCATGTATTCTTGGTTTCATATTAAGTCATTGTATTGTCACAGAAACCAATTTATCTCTTACCATATATCAGACTGCTAAATGTTCACACATAAAAAGACAGATGTGCTGTCTGCTGCATGCCATTTTTAAAACAACCTGATAGAATAGAGAAGCCAGTGGCTTTGCTTCCCGCACACTTACTGAAGCAGAACAGAAATATTCTACAGTTGAAAAACAAGCACATGCTTGTGTGTGGGCTAAAGAAAAATGGAGAACATATCTGTGGGGATGCCGCTTCACTCTTCGCACAGACCACAAGCATTAACAACACTGCTCAGCACTAAAGGAATTGGACGGGCTGGAATGAGAGTTGCCTGTTGGTCTGCACGTCTGCTCTGTTTTGAGTGTGATGTTGTCTACCACCCAGGCTCACTAAACTACACAGCTGATTGCCAGTCAGTCAGTCAGTCTGCCCCTGCCTGTACACCCTGACTCTTCCCAAGATGCTGAACTTGAGATGGTGGCACAGATTTCCGCTGCCCTAAACTGTCAGCCCTACACTCACGAATCATAAGTGGCTGGCCTTCTTCTATTAAAATAGTGACTGATGAACTGGCTACTACTAAATAAGAGACGAACCCTCATTTAAGGATAACTACATCCTCAGAGGCACAAGGCTCATTGCACCGCTCTCACTTCGGCCTACATTGATTACACTTGCACATGAGAGTCATCAGGGATTGTTTGCACGAAGCAACGCCTGCGTGACCTGTACTGTTGGCCAAAGATTGATTCACATGTACAGTCTTGCATAGCTTCCTGTATTCTCTGTAAGTCTAACAATAAAACAGCCTACACTCACCCTGCTCCTCTCTAATCGGTCCCACTGCCAGATGGGCCGTGGAAGAAACTTGGCCTTGATATTGTAGGACCCTTTGACACAGCTTTTCCCACCTCCAGGTTTGCCATCACACTGACAGACTACTAATCTAAGTGGCCTGAACTAGCTTTTTTCACTCACTGCCACCACTGACAATCTTGACTTCTGTCTTCAGTTGTCATGGTAATCCTTAGACCATTGTCACAGATAATGGTCCACAGTTCACTTCTGCAGTTTTTGCCTCATTTCTGCACAAGAGAGGAATATCTCATAACAGAACAACAGTCTACTACCCAGCTTCCAATGGTGCTGTTGAGAGATTTCTTCGCACTCTCAGGAGCTGCATTCAGACTGCCATCCAACAGTAAAAGAGTAAGACTGAGAAATTTGAGATGGTGACTACTGAAGTACAAAAATCATGCTGTTCCTGAAGTCATGTTTACTGTACATTCTTTTGCTTTAAGTAAACCACTTGTGCAAGATACCGGCAGTCTTCATTCATTAACAATACACCACATATTGCTTCTGATGGGACCAAGAGCACCATGATTTACTGAATTTCCGTGAAAATAGAGTTGGATTGAATGTATACTGCTCTGAACACATCAACTTTACTTTTGTGCTAGCAAGCCCCTCTATCTTGCTACTACATCAGCCAATTCAATAGGCTAGCCTGAACTACATGTTATTGCACCTGGAGTAAGATAATACTACAACACATGAATTTACCTGCATAAATGTAAAGCATTTAAAATGTGTTAAATTTGGTGTACAGACACCACACCAGTGTTGAATTTTAGTTTTCTCTCACCTTTATATCAGTAAATTAACTGTGGGCTCTTGACCCAGTCTGCTCCAGTGTACAGCCAAACATTCATGTTGTTTCATCCTTACAGGGGCAGCGCTGTGTATAGTGCATTACTGTATTTAAAAATAGTGGACTATTTCTTTAACAGCTACCCTGAGAAATGGTCACCTCCCCCAAGGAGGTTATGTTTTTGCCTGAGTTTGTCTATTTGCCACCCTCCAAGTGCTGTCTAGTTTTAATTTGCATTTATGCTGAACAATTCACTTTACAATGGTTGACTCAGTTCTGTGTGCTTTAAAAATAACTGTTTTATCCTCACAAGCCATGGTCAGCAGTTACGCCAACAGGGGAGTAGGGAAAGTAAAAAAAGGCTACATTTTACAATATCATGCTAACTACAACGTGGAAACACCAGCAGCTTACCAAAACAGTTGTTAATGCAGAGAGGCAAAGCAGGAGTTAAATATGCTTGACAATTTTGACACAGAAAGGCTTTGTAATCCTTTTACCACACAGAAATTTCAGCAACTGGACAGCTCAGTGGGTTAAACTGTTTATCCACAAAGTAGGATGCCAGGGGTTTGAATCCCTGTCAGAGTGACATCCCAGGTAGATCCATAGTCAAGGGTATAAAGCCTAAGTCAGACGAACACTATTTTGGATTAAAGTGTCTTTAACTGAAACTGTAACACTGTCACAAAATCCACAGGAATTAATGAAATAATAATGATAATTTTGGCAGAATTCAAAGTAGCAATGGCATCAATAAAAACGTATCAGTTACCATCCCAGGTAAAGTGACATGTTAAAGCTACTTAACACTGGTGAAGGGACATATCATTTTCTCCTATGGCAGAGTGGGATATGCATCCATCAATACTGTAAACCCCAACCCAGACAAGAACAGCAGGTCAAATAGTCCAATCAAATTAGGAGTGTGGCTTAAAAAAACCTGTGTCTGTAAAATGATCATACAAACAATGGTCACATTAACTTTGAGACACATCACAATGAAATAATAAGCAGAAGTGGTTACAGTTAAGATCAAAACTGACATCATTTTAAGTGAGCTATTATTCAACAGATACATCATTAACACCCACAGAAATCTGCCTGTATCATGTATTCATTTGTTAGCAGGGGGTCCTCAAGGGTGACAAATTTGAATCCCTGGTTGCAGCCGAACAATGTATCAGAGCTTATGCTAGAGCAGAGCTGTGACTGCACAGTGGGGCTTTTCATTCTTCCTCTATTTTTTTCAGGGCAAGAAAGAAATAGAAGCACCTCAAAATATCAAACACTGCAATGGGATTCTGTTGGCTTCGGTTGCTAAAATACCTACACATCTCCCAACACTTCCTCACATAGGCACTGAAAGACAGGTAATTAAAGCCCTGTCTTCAATAAGAACATGAACTTGAGGGGATTGCAACTGTCACATCGTTTCACAAGCACTATTACTCTTAGAAAAAAAGGGCCTGGGTTTGCAGGTATCAGGCATCCTCATGATTTCCACTTTGAAGTAATGGTGTGTGTGAGAAATCCATTACTTTAGCCCTATAACCTGCTGTGATGCTTGTGGGGGTATGAGACACTCCATTTCCATTCATTTCCTGCCTCCAGTGCCAGCCCTTCAGTCTCCCAGTGTCTGGTCTTTGAAAAAAAAGTGAATTTTTCCTCCCAAATCATGGACTTCCTTTTTGGATCAAAAACATGTTTTTTTGTTTTTGAGAGACAAGTGCGTTGCCTTTAAATAGCATGCCATGCGGCAGAGGGAGAAAAAAAGGAGGGCTGATGTAAAATATGCAAACATCTTAATGCAAATTCAATCTGTGGGGTTGTCTCATCCTGATTACAATCCAAGTCATCTCAGGAGTCTGCCCCATCCCTTTGCTGTCAGGAGGGATTACAGTGGACTATAATCCAAGGCACAGAGTCAGCACAATAAAGGGATCTATTGTGTTGTTCTTTCAGTGACACAGTCTGATTACCTAGAGTTCATTTAGAGCAGAATCAGTCATGGTCCTGTGTAAGAAAAAAAGAACATTTCACCTGATTTAACCTCTGCCTGCATTCATTTGGTGCAAAATCATGATCTTTTGCTGCCGGGCTAAAACCAGTCACTTTTAGCAAGTGCTGGGTGACATTAACCTAGCAGTGCAGCTGGATCAGCCTGTAATCAAGCAGATCAATCTTGCAAAGCATCAAGCTGGAATGATTAACTTTGCTCTGCAGAGGCACTGGCTGACCAATCAGCATCTTCTGGGGATGAAAAGACAGAAGTTACTATACAAGTGTGACATCAGCAAAGAGGCGTATTATGTATTTAGGGTGTATTATGTAGCTACACAGCCTCCACCTGCTGGTGTGTTTTCTGCTTGTCAGACGCAGATGCCTTCACTGTTTTTAAATTCAGCTCAGGGGTCTGTAACTCCTTCTGCCCACTTCCATCAGACATTGTTTGGGAAGCCAAGTAGAGCAGAGCTTAGTATCATAGCCTCTTGTAATCATCCCATCCCTTCAGATCTGAGTATTTCCCAAGGGGAAGAAAAACAACCTGCATTTGATCCACAGCAAGGACCATTTTAAATTGTATTTATTTAAGTCATATTAAATCCTCACTCAATAGACACCCAAGACTGGGTCTATTTACTATTATTTTGTATTATTATTATTATTATTATTATTATTATTATTATTACTATTATTATTATTATTATTATTGCTGTTGTTGTTGATATTAATATTATTATAATTATAATATTAATAATAATAATACTAATAATAATAATAATGATTATTATTATCATTATTATTATTATTATATTATTATTATTGCTGTTGTTGTTGATATTAATATATAATAATAATAATAATAATAATAATAATAATAATAATAATAATAATAATAATAATTATTATTATTATTATTATTATTATTATTATTATATTATTATTATTATTATTATTATTATTATTATTATTATTATTATTATTATTAGTGTGTCTTATCATGTTTGTTTGTTTTTCCTTGCTCTGACGGTTGTTGCTTTAATGTGTAATGTTATCTTTTCTTCTGTCTTTTTCTTTTTTGTCACATTCTGATATCACCAATAAAGGCAAATAATAATAATAATATTAATTAAAAAAAAGAAATAGACCATCAGACATCATGTAAATGGTCAAACAGGACATGGGACCTTTAAATCTTTGACAAGCTCCAAAGATTTAAATTAACAAGGACATATCAGATTCCAAAAAAAGATCAATAAAATATACTAAATGGTTAAAACTGTCAAAATGCCTATTTGAAGTTTCACACAGAACATAGTTTTATTTATCATCTGATCTTTACAGTAATTTCCAGATAAAGAGCATTTGCATGTCTAAACAGAATTACTTCACTGTAATAAGTACAAGCAGACATTTTTTCTTATCATATTTATTTGCTTTATTGACAAATGCTTGGTTTGAGAAACTGTGCTGACCTGCTTTGGGACAGGGCCAAATGTGACATCCGCCTGAGTAGTTTAGTTAAACCTGGACAACATTTCTCCATTAAATGAAGGATAAAGAACTCTCCCATTTCTCAATGGGAAATGTATTTTTGCTCCTCTCCTATTATGATTAGAGTTTGATGTGCAAACTGGCTCATGTTTTGCAGCAACACCCACCTTCTACTTCATTTGATTGGCCTTTATTGAATGTGATAGACAGAAGGATCGTTACTCACCTTCAGCCAGGTATGTTCTTCAAAGGTTATGTCCTCCCCAAACACTTCCTATGAGGTATTGCCCCAATCGACTGGTGAAATACATCCTTTTTATCAGTGATCATCAACTTGGAGGCTTAGTCTGATAGTACACTCCACCATCGATTGGACGGTTGTGAGTATGATGGTGTTAGGGATACTTTTCTATTCATTAGAAGTGTAATTCCTAATTCATTTTGATTCAGTGGCCAAATAAGCACCCAAAAATCCTGCCTCAACTGGTTCATCTACAGCAAACTTCATCTTCTCTGTTTCTTTTTTTATCTCTGTTTTGCAGTAATTGCATTGAAATCATCCCTAGCTCATTATTTATCAGCTCTTGGCTTCAACTATATGTGTGAAAAATGTTGACAGATTACACAACTGGCTAGAGTTTTGCAGCACTGCAGAGTGACACAGACACCAGTGCAAAAAAGCTCAAGCTTACATTCAACACTACTGTGTAGGTATGACTTGGATTAGATCCAGAACTATAAACCAGCTTTTACACAGACACCCAAGGGTTCATTTGAAAAGCTCCAAACACTACCTCCTTGGTCCTTCCCTATCCCTTTTCCTTTTTTCTCTTGACCACAATGAAAAAAAAACATCACAGGGCCAGAGAAAGGTGAGAATAAGTGACAAGAAAAGAGAACAATGGAGAGAAGGGGAACCTGACTTAACTTTCACCATGTGGACGGCATGGATGTGACATGTCTTTACACTGAACAAAACTGCAATTTACTACTGATGGGAAACAAAATGCACTTGCATTGCCCGGCTTCTTCTTTGTGATGCTAAATGAAGAAAAGTAAAAATGAAAAATCTTGGGACAAATTTGACCTTAAGAGTTTCTATGCAGGCCTTTTATGGACATATTATCAGAAGGCTTAGATCTACTATTACAGCCTCAAATCTGGCATTTATAGGGTTCCACTGTTTTCCTGCTGTTTATTGGTTTAAATAATGCAAAATTATTACTTTACTTTGTTATCTTTTCATTCCTTCTTTTCTCCCTCCATTTTAAGATGTGAATATTATTGTAATCTACACTGATTCTGTCTTCTTGAAAATAATGTGTAAAGAACTTTGAACTGCAAGTACACACTCCGCAGTGTTACAGATGAAAATTCCCTGAAGTTTTCAGAATTTTAATGATCATCTATTCGACGTGATAAGCCTATGTTACTATGAGAAACAAACCAGCTTTAATGGTTTCTGTACAAAAATATGAGTTCATGGTCTGTTTACATACCCTTCCTGCACGACATGAGAAAAATCCCTCATTTCCTTCTGTAAGTTGCTTCCTCTTTCAAAAAAGTGTACTCAATCCATCAATCTAAAAGTTTTACCTAAACCCTCTGCTCCCATTAGTCTGTTTCAGCAGCAAGCAAATTTTGAATTTCAGTTTATTTTTCCTTGATTATCCATTTGCCATGATATTGACATAGATATGCATTTTCCCATAAAATTTTGGTGATTAAGCTCAATTTCTAATAACAGGTGCAAAATGCTTTGTGCAATCAAAGAGTCAAACTTAGACCAGTAAAAGGACACATTTAAACCCATTATAATTGCAATTTTCCCTCATTGTACCGACAGATAGATAGATACTTAATTGATCCTGAGGGAAATTTAGGCATCCAGCCGCAGTTCACATCATGTATTCAACTTGACAAACACAAGATAAAAAGAATTAAACACAAAAACCTTTTAAAAAGCACTCTTAGAAACCAGAGCTTTAAAGGGTAAGTTTTATGTATGACATTTATAACTTTGCAAAGAGTACATGAATTAAAATACAGAATAAAATAGAATAAGATCAACAGAAAGGAATGAAATGAAATAAAACAAAATAATTAAAACTGCAGACAATGCAAGATGACAGAAGCTGGTGGACCTGTACTTAAAAGAGCTGCACAACAGCATCTATTTATTGCAGGTATAACCATTATGGAGGTAGATTATTTGTGGTGCAAATTAAAAAAAACAGATGTAGATTATTATTTTGTAAATTGAAGACAGCCTTCATAGCATGGCATAGTTATGGCACAATGTAGAGCTGCATGATTTTTCAGTCATGGGTTATTTAGTACTCTCCCTCTGCCATTACTGAAAGGAAATATTCAGCTGTTGGCCAGGAGGACAAAAGAACTCTTCAGTGTGTCTGTGGAGCAGAACTGCAACAGAAGTCTGACACTGAACACATTCCTGTGCTTGGTGAAGGTGCTGTGCAGAGGCTGGTGGGCATTGTCCAGGATGAAAAAACAATTTGTCCAGGGTCTGTCTCTCTGCCACAGTCACCAGAGAGTCCTGCTCTGTGCCCACCACAGAGTCGGCCTTGCTTACCAGTCTACCCAGCCATGCCATGTCCTTCTTCTTGGTGCTTCTTCCCCAGAACATAACAGCATGGAACAGGACACTGGCCACAACAGACTGGTAAAACATTTGCAGCATTTTTTTGAAGATGTTGAAGGACCCCAGTCTCAGGAAGTACACATTTCTGCCCCTTTCTGTACAGAGAGGCTCCATTTGCTGTCCTGTCCAGCTTGTCATCCAACTGCCGCCCTAGGAATTTGTAGATCCCGACCTGCTCAATTTGCACCCCCTCCATGGCGACAGGTTGTGGAAGTGGCTTCTTCTTCTGCAAATCCACCACCACCTCCTTGGTCATGGAGATGTCCAGCTGCAAATGGTTTGAACTACATCAAATCATGAAGGCATCCACCTGGCTCCTGTACTTCCCCTCCTGTCCACGCATCCAACAATCAGAGTGTAATCAGAATATTTCTGCACATGGCAGAACTTAGGAATACTGGAAGTCAGAGGTGTACAGAGTGAACAGGAAAACAGGACAAGGGAGAGCACAGTTCCCTGTGTGGCTCCGGCGCTGCTGACCACAGGGTCAGAGATGCAGTCCTTCAGCTTGATGTACTGCTGTCTCTCTGTAAGGTAGTGCGTAATCCATCTCACCAGGTGCAAGTCCACCCTCATCTCTGTCAGCTTGTCTCTCAGTAAGAAAAGTTGAATGGTTTTGAAGGCTTTAGAGAAATCAAAGAACCTGATTTTCACCACACCGCCCCTCTTGAGATGAGAGTAAGCTTTGTGTAGCAGAAAGAGGATGGCATCCTCCATGCCCACCTTTGACTGGTATGCAAACAGTAGTGGATCCTGGGCATGTTGGACCTGAGGTCTGAGGAGAAGAAGCAGCAGTCGTTCAAATGTCTTTATGACATGGGATGTTAGTGCAACCAACCTGAGGTCAGCCTGCTCACTTGGGTGTTTCTCCTTGGGGACCAGGACAATGCACAAGGTCTGCCAGAGCTTAGGAACCCTCCCCAGCCAAGGGCTCAGGTTAAACACATGCTGAATTGGCTCCCCTAAGTTCAGCAGAACAGACCTTGAGTGGGGTATTTTTGATGACCTGGAGGGTTGGGGTGGTTTCACTGTCAATGGATGTAGGAAGTTGGAACAGTGCTCTGCGTTGCTCTCAGAGGCAGTCTGGGTAGTGGTGTTTGGAGGTTTAAGGACTGTAGTTGGGGTGTGCAGAGGGGTGTGGGGTGGGGGGCCCGACTGAGGTGGAGGGCAATCAAATCTGTTGAAAAGCTGGTTGAGCTGGTTTGCTCTCACAAGCTCTTTTCACTCATGCAACCCTGATATTGGATCAGGTAATTCACTGACTTGGTCACTCACACTTGCTCCTCTCAGCAAGGAGTAGTCCCTGCTGGACGGGGGGAGAAGTGGGGGAGGGGGATGGGGGGGTCATGAACAGGCAGCACATGGAGTGAATGTACGCAGTGGAAGCCAGTGTTCATAATATGATAGATATGATAACATATCACAGTTTGTATCCTAACTTCAGTGTTACATGTTAAAAAAGTGTATCAGTAGCATCAAACAAAGAGTTGAGAGGAGCACTGTAGCACACAGAAGTGAATATGAAGCAGCGTCACTAAGTGCACAATGATTACTCCAGAGAAAGAGAGCTTCAGAGTTACATCTCCGTATCCATCAGCGGCTCTTTGGATGCACTAGAGACCTGGTGGTGATGGTTTTAGAGCAGATGTCCTACAGAAGTTTAGTGGAAACAAAACTTCCCATGTCCAGACACACATTCGAGTTTGTGTCACTCTCCTTACAATCAGATAAACTTCTCCCACAACAGCGGCCGTTTTTATCCATCCTGCCAAGTCTCTCTTTTTTCCTGGTTCATGACAGTCTCACAGGATGATGTCATCCGCCCTCCCCACTCGCCTCAGTGAATTACCCTGATATTTCACTGCTGCATTCAGACATGAGTCTACTCATGCTGTACGTGGATAAATACTAGAGTGGCATGAGGAAAATTATCGGGTAAAGCCAGAGTGAAAAACTTATCTCTTTGCGTTCATATACAGTATATATAGCTCGCCTGGGGAATGTCTGGGAAATTTCAGGGTTTTTTTGAAAGTGTGAATGGGGTTACAGTGTCCCAAACCTTTGTGTTGTTGCCAGTGATTGTTTTTATGCCATCCCATACCTCCTCTGCAACATCTGCTCTACCTTCCTTCTGTTCTCTACCTTTGCCCCTTTGAGCTATACTTTGAGTTCCCTCTGTGCATGCTTCATTTCATCATGGTCTCATTAATGCCCTCTTATTCCTGTTCAGGATGTCCTAGACACTGCTGTTGATCCATGGTTTGTCGTTTGGGAAGAATCGTACCTTCTTAACTGGAAATACAAGCTCCATGCATGTAGTCTGTGGTGTGGTGTGTGATGCCCTCAATGTCTTCCCTGTCACTCTCTTAAAGGAGGCTCCAGTCTGTTAATTCAAAAAAGTCTCTGAGGGCTTCATCTGAATCAGGAGACCATTTCCTGAAGGAGCATTTTGTTACTGCCCGTCTTTTAATCTGTGGCTTGTACTGTGGCTTCAGCATGGCCAGGTTGTGATCGGATTTCTCCATTGGGGGCAGGGAAAATTGCTGTGGAAGTTTCCTTTACATTTACATACAAGAGATTTATTGTCCTGTTTTTCCTGGTAGGGTAGCTGACAAACTGATAAAACTCCAGTAGTGTAGTGCTCAGTGTTACATGACTGTAGTCTCCAGATATGGCAAGAAAGGCTTCAGGATGTTGTGTCTTAGGTCAGAGTGTATGATGTCACTGCATGCACCCTAAAAGGAACGTTAACACAAACAACAATGGGGTGGGAAAACTCTCTGGGCCGGCTCTATGGTCGGAGACCTACTGTAGTGCTCAGCATAAATGAGTACACCCTTTCAGATTTGTCTGAAAACCTTTAGTTTCCTTTCAAAGTCAAGATTTTCTATGGCATACTTTACCACAAAATACTCCCCCAAATGTGGGCCATTGATTGCAAACAAGATTTTCTAAGTTGCACACAAAAAAGTATTTTTCTCAATTTAAGATCAGGATGCGAAAAGGAGTACACCCTAACCAAAGGGGTGGGAGCAAAGCTAAATTTTAGTTATTATATTACCCTTATTTTCATCTTATGGTAAAACAAATTTTATGTTAACCTCAGCTTTGTCAAAACTTTGGAAATTGTTCTTTTGTTCATTTAGATATTGATTAATACAATACTTTCAATAGGGGGTGTACTCACGCTGTTAGAAGCTCAATGTCTCTTCTACCGATGATCTCCTTCACTGTAACATGTTCCCAGTTGCACCACTTGGTGTTAATAAACATCAGGAGTCCCCCACATTTCCGTTTGCCACTTTGTTTAGTCTCTCGGTCCGCTCTCACTGTCTGAATCCTGGTAGGTCCACAGCACCATAAAAACATCAACATCTTAAATCTGCTTTTAACTTGCTGCCCAGGCTTCATATTAATTGTTTTTACCATTTTCTATGAGATGAAGTCATTTGGAGCAAACTGGCAAACAAAGGGTTAAAAGTATGAAAATATATAGATTTTTTTCTACAAATGTAAAGAAGAGGCGTGGATGACAAGATCTTAAGTATTGAACGTAGAAAAAAATATCAAGATACAAAAATATATGGCACTCTTTTGGGGCATACACTTTCTGGACCTATTGGTCTAAATGTGAGTGTTTTTTTTTTAAACTGACACAGCACATTAAATAATAATGTCTATAATATATTTATTCGTAAAAAAAAATATATATATATATATATATATTATATATATATGGAGCTCTCTTGACATGTCCACTATTTGGACCCAGTGTGTTTTTCTGTTACTTTTAGTTAATGGGCCAAGAGGGTTAACAAGGTTACATCAATGTTCCACCTCTATCACATAAAATACACTCCCTGACTCAGTTTGCCTGTTAAGCCCACAGCTGGATCCGGTGAAGGAAACATTTTAAGGCATGTTGTGCAGTCATAGTAAACATTATAACATATACATAAATACTAAGGAGACATGAGGAAATTACTCGGGTAAAAAACCTGTCTGTTTGTGTTTATACAAATTTTATACAATATACAAATTTCAGGGTTTTTTTTTCAAGTGTGAATGGGGTTACAGTGTCCCCAACCTCTGTGTTGTTGCCCTTCTTACTGCAGCCAGTGATTGTTTTCATGCCATCCCATACCTCCCTCATGTTGTACGGTCATAGTAAACACTAGAACACAGAACTGGAAGGTTGAGGCCTGATCTGAGTAGGGTTAAAATAGAGGGTTTTATAGACATGCCAATATCCACAATTTAAGAGGATTTTAGACAGATTATTAGACAAAAAACTACTAAAATGTGTTCTCAGGACATCAGAAACCAGTATGAACTTGTTAAAAAGGAGTTTAATATGTCAATATCAATCTTAATTTGAATAGAACCAAATCAAACAAATATTATTTTATCACACAAAGCCATAGCATCTATCAAATCTATAAAAACTCAAAACAATGACACATGCCATTAGCTAATGAAAAAAATTAACTGGCTAAATTAAATTAATAGAAAGAGTATGGGAATGACCCACTCTTTTGTAAATCTTGAGGTTATGATTGAGATGCTGTACAAATAAAGACCGATTGATGCATTTTTTTTATAATTTGTTCAGTTTAAGGATGAATATAATAGGATGAATATAAATCATTATATGTATCAGTTGCCAAGATCAGTTTTAATTATCTGACAAAAAATAAAAGTAGGGAGGGAGATTTCAGTATTTCTGTTCTTGTACACTGTAATGCTCTTGTCAAAAGCTTTCTATATCCATCAGTTTTGCCTCACCCCGTTGATGAGTCCAGCCTTCTTGCAAGACTCATCCTGTTGTCTTTTGAAGTTAAATGCAACACTCGCTATAAAAGTTTGTTGTGGAAAATGTGTATAAGGTCTGTTTCAGCATACTTTGAATCATGTTATGTGACACCTACCCTGTGGTAGCACTCACAGTTACAGAAACTGAGAAACAGAGATTAGAAATAGTGAGTCTTGCTACTAATAATCTTGCTCTCTCTTCTATATCATTCTTCAATGTCAGAGTTTAATTTTGCTGAATTCCTAACCAACTACAACGTCCTCACAAGCTTGTTTTCAGTACAGGCCTTTAAATTCCAAATGGACTATTCTCATATTAATTATACTTACATTCTTCAATCCTATATTTTCTACCACTGCAATCTTCACATGCCATTGCTTGCAAGCCCATGACTGATTGTAAATCCCAGATCCCTACCCTCCCACACGAAACTCTACACAGGAGCCTCTCATTCATCGTTTATGAGCCCAGGAGGAGACTCCTGTCGGCTGCTCATGTCATCCAGACAACCCACTGATGGTGACTTTATGACGTGTCAGCGTGACACCTCTGAGGTCCCTGAACTTCACACTGAGCTGACTTCTCTGTAGTGCCCATTTTGAAAGTGCAGCCTAATGGGACGTGCAGGGATCAGGGCCATCCGGATCGATCGTGTTGTTGTGTTGTTTGGAGCGATAACACTGCTCATGCTGTTCCAGGGAGGTGATGAGATGTACAACAGCAAATAAGTGAGTCATAGCTAGCCCTCAGCAAGGCTATTATAGACTTGGAAGCACACTGTATTACAATAAAAGAACTTTTTCAAAGTTTACTTTGGTCTGTAGGGCTGATAATTCTGCCAAACAAGTGGATGCTGGATAAGAGTTTCTGTGGTTGGTACTAGCAGCATAAAAACCTTGAAAGCTTCCATCATAACTTTCTATGAGGGCTCAGATACTATGGTGCCAAAAAGGGGCACCAAAGACGAACAGGGACACTTAAAATATCATTGGTCAACCCGGTACCCCAGTGGTACTCAACTCATGTTTTGTATCAATCACAGAGAGATGCTTTTATGAGTGCCTGTGTTCAATTGTTAGTGTTGTAGCTGTAATTAAATTTATAATTTGTTTCTCTCTTGAGCTGTGTTAAATGGATAGATAGGGTTTTATTATTGAGGTTGCTAGAGGTCCCTTGTAAATATGCCTGCCTATAAAAGAACTTGCAAGCTTTATCGATTGGGTAAATGTCCAGGGGCAGACGCTAGCTGATACATAGTAGTACCTGGTACCACTGAAAGCCTTGTAATTTATTGTTTAAAACCACAAAAACAACATTGTCTTGACTTGACTTACTAAAGTAAGATTCTTTACAATGATTCACTTTTCCACACCCCTGTGTTTAGAACTTTTGTATTCCTTACAATGATTCACTTTTCCTCGCCCCTGTGTTTAGAACTTTTGTATGCTAAGACGTCGGGGTTATGTATCCCTCTGCCATCTGCTGGTCAGGTCGTCAGAAGACAGAACAAACACTATCTCCACTAAAACTGAACTAAAAATTAGCAATTTTGACTCGAGTGAAGATAACATGCTGCTGGTCAAGGTATGAGAGGATATTTTCATTAACTAGTTCCCTGAGACGCCAGACGGACAGTTCTATATATCCGCCATGGAAATATTTCACTAGTTCATCTGGAGAAGAGCCCACAGAAAATGTTTTCTGAGGCAGAACCTTCAAAAACGACTGCAATGGGTGATTGGACGATTGTTCTGCTCATCACACTCATCACAGACCAATCCATATCAAGCCACAGTATGACGTAGCAGCTAGACCCTGTTGTTAGCCATTAGCTTAAACTATGTTTGAGTCCTTAGACTATCATCTTACATTAAAGTATACAACAAAGATGTATCATTTACCACCTATATGTGACATGAACCTCGTAAGCAACAACCCCCACCAAGTTCTCCTGGTAAACTTCTGAGGAGAGCACATTTTGTCAGGTATCACTGAGTAACCACGACTTGGGTCTACCACAGACTACCCTAACCAGCATTGTCTTAGGATTTTCGCGTTCTCTCCCAGTTTCCCAGCAGTGATCCCAAGCTTCCCGGCTTCTCTGATTTGATTGTCCATGAGGACAATCAGCAGAGACACAATTCTCACAATGGGGTTTGGATTCATTCCCATCTTTTTCACAACCAGAGGAGCCTGTTGGTAGATCAAACTCTTGCCGAAACCAATCGGGAGAAGAGGAAAAACATGATTTCCATAAGAAAAGCTTTAATTGATGTTTGCTCTTTTTTTAAGAAGAAATTGAGCCAATTTCTGATAAAACTTCAGATATTGCCACATCCACAGAGACTGTTTCAGAAGCCGCCATGAATCAGGCAGGTCCATCTGCTCTGCAAGGTTAATAAACTAGAGTACACAGAAAAAACTTTTGTCCATGGGAGTCTCGGGTAGAAAGAGGGATGTACAACTGTTGTGAAAACTGAGGAGCAGAACACATCACAAGTTACCTGGTGGTGCAGATGCATCAAGTGTGAGCCCATGTCCACAAACCTGGAGGCCCAGTACTGTCACAATTGGGACTTAGGAACAGTTTCTTCTGGACCTTTCACCAGAGCTCTTAAGTTCTGGTAAGCTTTCAATCTGCTGTCATGTGTCGTAGTCCTGAATGGGAACTGCAAACACAATGTTCTGTTATTGCAGAGGGATGAGTCCTGGTGTCCATAATCAAAACAACAAGCCAAAGATGGCGAAGACCACGTTACTACAGACCGCTGTGAAATTGGAATTATGGTCATTTGTTTTGCCTTTTCAAGGGAGTTGGATTTATATCAGTTTGTGCTCCAGTGACTGCTACCTGACCCTGCTGCAGGAATGACCTCAACAGCTGATAAGAGGAGCTGCTGGTGGAAAGTTATGTAGCCCATACATTGCATCCCAAAATAGTTCTAAACACACAGGCTTTGTTGAGTAAAAGTTAAATGTTGTAAAGAATCTAACTTTTGCATCTAGTCAAGGTAACAGTTTTTTTAGTAGTTTTTTAGTGCTGTGCATAAACATATGGACCTTGTAAACTGCTTCACACAAAGGTGACTATGATGCCATCTGGTTGATGTGTAAGTGTGTGTGTTTCTGCCTCGCATGATGGAGAGGGCCTCTAGCTAAGCTGTGCCACATATTTTGTAAAAGCAACTTTTATTAACCCTCTGCAGTAGAATGGCATGAAATATTTGGGAATAACAATAAGATACCCTATCAATGAAATATTGGACTTAAATGCCAAACCCCTGTTGGAAAACATAAAGGAGGACCTTAAAAAGATGGTCTGCTCTGCCTCTGTCTTTATGGGGTAGGGAAGAAGTGCTAAAGATGAATGTCCTTCCAAGACTGAATTTTTTAGTGTCCTCTATTCCTTTGTTTATTCCGAAATCTTGGTTTGAGAATGTCAGCAGAATGTTCTCCTCTTTTCTATGGAACAACAAGAAGCCTAGAATTAATCAGAAAAAAATTATCCCTATCAAGAAATAAAGGGGGTCTTGGAATCCCTGATATTTATTTATACTATCTTGCATTTAATGCCAGGTATTCACTTATTTGGGGCTATAAAAACAAGCAGAGTGAAAGGAAGTTGGGACTGGCTGGAAGAACTTCTTGTAAAGGAGAAGAATAAACTGCTGTCATTATCTTCACTTTGGTACACCCCCCCTGCCCCACCCAAAAAGTTGGACAACTGTATTATTGAGTTTTCATGTGACATAAGCAGAGAAATTCGTAAAAGAGTGGACATTATAAGTTCAGCTCTTCCATCCTCCCCAATATGGTATAATAATACTTTTAAAGCTGCAGGGAATCCACTGGCAAATATAGTATGGTGTAATCACAATATCACAGAAAGGACCTCTTTCACAATACATGTAATTTTGCCCACAGCCCAATTTTTTGTTTATTGTGTGGTATTTGTAGTACACCCAGAGACTCCCAAGAATATACCTTTAGAAAATCCAAAAGTCATCCAGGGCCTGTACTATGACCTATTTTATGATCATTGCCATAGGTGTGAGCCAGGGTGCACACTTTACCCCAAAACTTACTCAAACACAAATAATAAATCATCAAATTGGGTCAAATCACCTTCACTGAAGTCTGGTGCATCTTTTGAAATCAAATGTAAAGCTAAGTATTACAATTGAAAGAAGTTATTGAATTTTAACTGGAAAAAAAATAGTTTTTTTTTATGATTTTTTCAACAAATTCAATTCTTTGGAGATGTGTCTGACCAACTTACAGTTGCTGTACACCTAAAATACTTAAAAATTATTTGGCCACATATATATTCTCAAAGTGGGAAAAAAATCATCAAATTCTGAGACCGGTAAAGTTGTTCAATTAATAGGTTGGGTTACTGTGGAAGAATCAGGATACTGTTCCATGTCTTGTATTATATCAAGGGTAATGTTTTATTTCATGCAATTTGCAGCAAATGAATGTTAACTTCAATTTAGTATTGTGCATTCAATTGAATTATATTTTTTTTCAAAATGTTTTTCATTTAAAACAGAAAAGGTATGCAGGGCCTGTAATTCCTCTTTTTTAAAATATCATCCAACGCAATGCTAATCAACACTGCAATACATGCTATATATTTCAAATGAATAAATGGGATAGTGGTGCATCTCCTTGTATGATAGAGTAGTACGTTCAAGCTGAGGCAATATGCTATTGTTGACCTTCACGCTTGTGGTCAAGACGAGTTTAGTCAGTTCTGCCATTCTGTAAAGAATTGTTGTCCAACCAACATATGTCCCTAGCTAGCTAGTATCAATTTGTCATTTGAGTATAAACAACATATATTCTGCTCTAAGTGTTATATTCAGCAGATTTCTTTTTAAGTATAGCTGTTCATGTACAGTGTCTTCTGTTACCATAATTTAGTGTGCACACATGTACATTTTATAAAAAAATTGTGCATCTAGTACAATACTAAGTGGTATCCATACCTATAACTATACCTTTTTGTTGTTAGTGTATTTTCCAGGTTTGTTTCCCTGAGAATACCAATATATATTTAAATCCTCCAGATAATTTATTTTCATATTGTTTGAGGTTAAAATGGACGGGGTTTGTATTATACCCGATTGCAAAACCAGGTTCAAAGATAAAGGGAAGAACTTAAAATCTGGAAGGAGTCTAGATTCTCCCAGTAACAACTGGTTAAAGCAGGCGCTTAGTAAAGAAGGATTGAATGTTGAGAGTGGAAGTAAGCTGTGTCTAAAATGCTACATGAGATATCTTAGAAAAAGGCCACGCCCTGACTCAAAAGAAGACACTCACAGTGACAATGAATCCACAGGCATCTGTGATTCATTTGAGATTGAGGATAGCCCCACTAATCCTGGAACTAACCGATCTGTTATACCTCTTATCCAAATCAAAGATTTGAAGTATGCTTCCTCTTCACATCGTAAGTGTTCTTTGTGTTTAGAGTACAATGACAACTGTATAAACATTCCTAAGTCTGTTCGTCACTCTCTTACCATTGAATGTTCACTTTGGTGCCCGCCTGATGCTCGTGTTTGTTCTGAACACCTCATCGGGAGTTTTCTACACCCTGACACAAAGATAAATATGCACAGTCGTATTCCTCTGGAAAGTAAACTGAATGAATCTATTTCTCCAGTTGTTATTAATGATTTGCTTGAAATTGTACATGAAGTATCCAAACATGAGACATCACCCAAACTGAAGTTTGAAACCTTGTCAGATTCTGACTGCCATGCATGGACTGGCTGGACATTGGTGCAGTTTAAGAACATGTATGACATGTGTGAATCTGATCTTGTTTCAGGTTCAAGTGATAGTTCCAGAGCAATAGATTTGCTTCTTTACTTTTGGGCAAAACTGAAAACAAACCTTTCATGGAATCAAATGACCATGCTTACTAATCTTTCCCAAGCTACACTGTCAAGATATTTTCATACAATTGCAGATATTTTGAACACAATAGTTGTTCCCAAATACCTTGGCACAAATCATATTTCACGCCACGATGCCATAACTCACAACACTATCTTTACTAAAGCTTTTTATGGTGACCAGGTCACTCTTATCTTAGATGGTACATATATCTACCTCAACAAATGCAGTGATCATCAGTTTCAAAGGGCATCTTACAG
Organism: Cetoscarus ocellatus; assembly: GCA_037902135.1. NCBI lineage: Eukaryota > Metazoa > Chordata > Actinopteri > Labriformes > Labridae > Cetoscarus > Cetoscarus ocellatus. The sequence continues at coordinate 486,486 of JBAMNC010000462.1, read as the reverse complement.
AGGACAGAAAAAACGAAATTACCTAAAATTCATGTCAGTTGTACTGCCTGATGGATATGTTTTAGACACTATTGGCCCCTACCATGGTAACGTAAATGATGCAACAATAACTCGGCTCATCATGGAAAAAATTGAAATATTGAAATCTTGGTTAGAAGCAAATGACAACATGATTGTAGATCGCGGTTTCAGGGATGCCTTAGATCTTCTTGCTAAGTTGGGGTATGATGCTAGAATGCCGTCATTTTTACCAACTGGTAAATCCCAATTGGATTCCTCAACAGCCAATAGTGATCGTTGCTGTACCAAAACAAGATGGATAGTAGAGTCCTACCACGGGCGTTTAAAGAAGTGGATGTTGTTTAAGGAACAACTTACCTCAAATTATTTCGTTGAGGTCATTGGCAAATTAGTGCGCATAGTAACTGCATGTCTCAATGCCTTCAGAGGACCAATATATGTTTCAGATCCAGATCAAGAGGAACGAGATACTAAGATGGCTCAGTGTATGCTTTCACTTTTAAAAAAAGACAATGTTTTGGCAAAACGAGTTGCAGAAGACCCAAATATGTCACGTAGAGCTCGTAGTGAATGGCAGAAGCTTGAAGCATCTGATATCTCGTTCCCTCATGTGGATCTGGAATACCTTGAGACCATAACATGCGGTACATACCAAATCAAACAGTCCCCTGGCTACATTGCTGAGCATCAAAAAAATGATGGTGACTATGAGATTTGGGTTTACCAGCATGATGCTGATCTCATTAGGGGACAGATTTATTCTTGTCACAGATCTCAAATAAAATACAATGTTTGGATTCAATTTGACAAGAATGCATCAGATGATCCTGTGAAGGCATATTATTGTCTGTGTCCTGCTGGAAAGAGAACCTCTGGCATGTGTGCACATGTTGCATCTGTAATCTATTATTTGGGATATTATAAACATTTTCAAAATCAGAAACCCCTCCAACCATACACAAGCAAATTCAAAGACTCCACTCTATGAAATAACCAGCCAATCATACATCTTATGGATTTCTCAGATCCCCTTTCCCTCACTATAGTTCCAGTCTACAAATTAAATTGTCCAAGCCGTTGCTATGCAAAAAGACACGAAGGCCATAAAACAGATTACATGTATATATAAGTACTAGAAACAGAAATTGACAGAAGTAATGTTTATGTATTGCTGTCATTGTAGATATATACAATCTGATTACAACAATCCAAAACTGCATCGGTTTTTACTTGTATCAATGGCTCATTATTATCTCATCACAAAGGCATAATATACAGGCCCTTTGTGGCTGTTCAATATTAAAATGAATAACATTTCATGTGAAATGTTTGTTTTGAATCTAGCATTCAAATTCTAAAAGAAATCATACTTAAAGGATGAATTCTGAACAAATCTTTAAAGGTTCCCTGATATACAAGATATGGAACAGTATCCTGATTCTACCACAGTAACCCAACCTGTTAATTGAACAACTTTACCGGTCTCAGAATTTGATGATTTTTTTCCCACTTTGAGAATATATATGTGGCCAAATAATTTGTAAGTATTTTAGGTGTACAGCAACTGTAAGTTGGTCAGACACATCTCCAAAGAATTGAATTTGTTGAAAAAATCATAAAAAAAAAATATTTTTTTTCCAGTTAAAATTCAATAACTTCTTTCAATTGTAATACTTAGCTTTACATTTGATTTCAAAAGATGCACCAGACTTCAGTGAAGGTGATTTGACCCAATTTGATGATTTATTATTTGTGTTTGAGTAAGTTTTGGGGTAAAGTGTGCACCCTGGCTCACACCTATGGCAATGATCATAAAATAGGTCATAGTACAGGCCCTGGATGACTTTTGGATTTTCTAAAGGTATATTCTTGGGAGTCTCTGGGTGTACTACAAATACCACACAATAAACAAAAAATTGGGCTGTGGGCAAAATTACATGTATTGTGAAAGAGGTCCTTTCTCAGATTGTAGAGAACAGAGAGATTCTGCCCTTTGAGGAACTAAGAAGAAGACATAACTTGAATATGAATAGTTTTTTACAGTATTCCCAATTAAAGTCAATTGTTTCCAAATTTCCCAAAGAATATTTTGATTATAATTATGCGATTGAAAAAAAATTAAGATTCCTATCATCAAACAGAGAAGCAGTCTCAGGTATATATAAGTTACTGCTTCATGCCTCCCCAAACCCAAACCTCAAGGCAGAGTCATAATGGGAACTTGATTTGGGGGTCAAATTTACTTCCACAGAGTGGGAAAACATTTGGCTTGACATTAAAACAACCTCAAAATCAGTCAGAGGTAGAGTAATACAGCTGAAAATTCTTTATAGAGCCTATATTACTCCCTCTAGACTTAAAAAAATAGACCCAAGTGTTTCAAATCTTTGTTGGCATAAATGTGGACAAGTGGGAAATCTTATTCATATGTTATGGCTCTGCTCTGCAGTCAAATTATTTTGGACAGAAGTCTGTAAGTTAATTTCGGTAATCATTAATGTAAATGTTGCTCCATGTCCATCAGTGTGTCTGTTGGGCTACAGGATTGTACATTTAAAAACAAGACAAGAGAGAAAGACAGTTGGTTTAGCCTTTTTGGCTGCCAAAAGAATGATTTTATCAAACTGGAAAATTCACAAACCAAAATGTTTCTCTATAGAAACATGGATATCTGAGTTTTTTTTAAATATTTTAGGTACAGAGCGAATAACAGATACATTAAATGACACTCAGTTTAGGTCTGAAACCATTTGGAAGCAGGTGTGGGGGCACATATCATCGTCACCAATGTTGATTTGATTGACTGTTAAATCTGGTCAATATGAGAAATGTTATTTCTGTTCCTGTCTTGTATTTGAAACCGGATCTACAATTGAATAATGACAACCTTGAACCTTTTCATAATGAATTGAATATTTATTTAAGTATGAGCATGCACTGATCTCCCTTCTATGTGATGTTACTGTGTACATGTTGTTTGTCCATTTGTATTTGTCAAGGTATGGACCTGTGTGTATTGTTGTTATGTATAAATATTTAAAGTATGAATAAAAAAACCCCCCAAAAACTCTGCAGTAGTGCTAGTTCAAGGCTGAGGTCTTTGTGTGATGTCTCTGTGAGCACAACACCTGTGTGGTTTAGCAGGTGATGACAGTGTTGTTAAATTCATTTCTTGGCACAAATATACAGTGCCTGTCATGGTGTTGATGCCAGTTTACTGCCCAGCACTAACAGATATGTGGTCTTTCAATTGAAACTCTGATGCAGAAGTGTCATTGAAAGCACTGGCGTTTTGTGTCTCAGTGAAAGCACCATCATATGGTTCGACACTTGCACTGCACACTCCCAGAGTATAAAGACTAAGAAAAAAAAACCTTGAGAAAAGCTTTGAGCATTCTTTAATTTTCCCTTTAAATTGGCCTCCTCTATTTTTTTTCATATTTTTTCTAAGTTCCATTTCAAGTTTGCTTTTTCTGAAAGATCACATATTTTTTTTCCATGGCCATCTTCTTTATATTAAGCTATTTACTTGTAACCTAAAAGGAAGAAGAAAACAGGTGTCTGACAGTGATAGTTGATAGTTTTCAGCCTCTAACAAAAAATATCAAAGCATGCAGAACTCACATGCATATGTTAACACTGTTAAATGTAAGCAGTTATTGCACTGATGTAATAACATTTCATTGTGTCTGAGCCTGACTTTCACATGATCAGGACATATTCTACATATCTCTGTAGATTTGAGTCATCTTGATTTGTAGTATGACCTTTGTGGGATTTTACAGAGAGCTGAGTGTGCTGTTACTGATAAAATACACGTCTTCAGTTTTTTCTTGTACTCATAAATCAGTCATGCTGCAGAAACCAAAGCCTTCAATTAAATGACAAGCACTGCACGGTAGCATATGCGTTGTTTTTAGGAAACTACTGCCATCTTGAGGAAATTAAGAGCACTGCACCAGGAAAGCTTGAACTTCATTGCTTAGATACTAGTCAAATCTATGTGCTAAAATATATATAGTATTTTTCAATAGTTACAAGTAGAAAGGTACATTTAAAACAGCATACCACTGTTACATCAATTGACATATAAGAGAAATGCATCCATCAAAAAATTCAAACAAGGAGCCTGTTGTCAACAAAGAAACCAAAGTTTTGTTTATTCCAACAAAAGTTTGCAGATATTTACAGCAAATGAATCCCTCAGTTATCACAGTAACATAATTTAACTCTTGATATGACACTAGATGATTTGAAAGCTCTTTCAATACCAGTGAGACAAAAACAGAGGTCCTGAAGTAAATCTTATTTCTATTTTAGGCAATTAATTGTAGTTTAGTCAACTAAAGAAAGAAAAATGTGAAAAGAAACTTGAACTGACAATTGTATTCTTAACTTTAATGCTGTACATGCCAGCGATGAATTCTAAATATTATTACAATATCAATATCAAACAATTACCAAATTTATTTGGTTCAGTTATGATTCTTTTGAATTCATTAATGTATTTTTTTAGTGTTAAATGAAATTGGATACTTTCAGTTTTAGCATTTTTAGATTTAAACCTATTTTTAAAATCATTTTAAAGATATATATTTTTGAATTGCTGCACACATGGCTCTCTGGAATGCTAAACTAACCTGAAACTCAAGATCAACAGTTTTATTTTCTTTTAACATATCCATCATATTTTAAGTCCATCAAGGACTTTTTTTTACTTCCAAACTTCCAAAAGATGGATCTGCTTAGATCTGACTGCTCAATGCTAAACCTTTAAAAGTCCCATGTCCTGGTGTGTTTGACATTGTGCATCATGTCTTGGGTGTCTATTAAGCTAGGATTTGATTTAACTTGAATAAAAGAGATGAAAAATTTTGTTTCTGTAGAGGATAAGATGCAGCTCCTTTTCCCTCCCCTTTGGAAACGTTTGGATAGAGAAGGCAATGATAAAGAGCTTTGCGCTGATTTGAAGCCTAAAAGATGTCTGGATGGGAAGGGGGTTACATGGTGAAGAACTGACTTCAAAAGTCATGGGGTCTGCCTGTGATGGGCAGAAAACACACATGTAGGTGGGGGCTGTATAGCTATTACATAATAAATCCCAGGAAGTAAAAAACTAAGCATCTTGAGGGGCATTTTCTTTGAAGAGGCAAAGAGCCTGTCTCCATGAACTGAGAGTTAAGTAAAAAAGGAGGCAATGCTCTTCGGCTCCCCAAGCTCCTTCTTACAACACTTAAAGCAAGAAAATTGCACTTTGCCAGACATGGGACCTTTAGGTGTCACAAAACTTCACAAAATGACACTCTGACATGTATTAATGAAGTAATACTGAAATTTCTGCTAAGCATACCATTGACATACAAAGAAAACAATGCTATGTTTTCATAGCATTGTTTTCTTTGTATGTCACACAAGTTTAGGAATAAGAGAGTCATACTTCTCACAGGTCCAACATTCCCTGAAGGAAACTAAAAAGAGGAAAGCCAGAGAGCCCTCTTTGTCAGGTATGGCTCTGTACTGCACAGCTCTTGCCCCAGCCCCAGATAGAAATGAGACAAAATTAAATAAAAAAGCAGAAAAAAGATCCAAAAATTTCTGTAACTTAAAAATTGAAACAAAAAAAATGTATTTTACAGAAAGACTTCAGGTATCAAATATTAACAGCATTCAGTGGAAGTAAGAAACTGTATTAAATTATATTGTACAAAAATAATGTTGAGTTCATGACAAAAAAAATCCAAATTAAAATAAAAAAATGCAACCTTTTTTTTTATTTTTACACTGAATAAAATCTTTACTAGCTAAGCAAGACAGGGAATCAAAGCCTTTGTATTAACAAATAATACCATAAGACAGGGCTCTGTCTAAATTGTACTTATATACTGGCAATGATTTTGCAATTAAAGCTGCCAAAATTAATTTGTGCTGTCTAAACAGTTTCCCCTTTTAGGATTAAAAAAAGACCAGACAAAGTATCAGTAACTTTACGTCCCAGTATGTTTTGATTTTACAGGTTATTTATTCATTAAAATGACAGACTTCCAAGAAGTTTTACAACTTTACTCTTAAGTCACAGTTTATTTTTTACATTAACAGTGCTACCTTTTCATTAACATACAAGATGAAGGTAAATACAGTAAGCTGTAAAATTAACTGAAGATTTATTAGAAACATAGAAAACTGCAATCTGCACATTACAATGCAGCAACACAAAGAATATTTAAGACAAACACTGATTACCACCAAATTAAAACTTCAAAAAGAAAAATAGCAGCTTCTTTCGCTTCTCTTCAGGGTTGAACAACATAATACACAGGCGTGTCGGAAAGAAGTGTCAGCCTTAAGTTAAACTTTTGCTTTTCACTTTATAAGCTTCTAAAAAAAATGTCACGTTGGAATTAGGGATGTGTTTCACATTACCTAATCTGCATTGTACATGTGCAAAGTATATCACCTCCATGTCTTGAAAAAGCACATATGAACAACCACCTTTACCTTGTTTTTCACTCAAACTTTTCAAGCATCAGTTAAGCAATCAGTTTGTACATTAGCCAAGGTTCGTGCTAATTAGCACTGTTTTAAGAGTTAAGTGAAATAGGCTGATCTGGCATCTGGCGAAAAACGGTTTGCTTTTCAGTTTTTTATTCCTTCCATTTCTGCTCTTGGGCTCAAATTGAACTAAAAAGCATTCAAAAGTCCACTTACTTCTTAATTGCTGAAGGCTCGAGACCAAAAGGCGACTAGTGTTCAATGAACATTTGCTCTCAGGGCAAAAAGAAGAACATAGAAACAGCACTAAAGTTTACTGGTCTATTCTCTGACAATGACACTTTAACATTTATAAACCTCCTGTAAACTGTGCCTCGGCCCTGGTCAGGCTGTGCAGTCCTTTATCAATAATAACAGATGAATTTTTTTTTTCCCCATCACAAAAACAACCAAGGCATGCACAACTAAAAAACAAAGGCTACCATGATAAGAGATGAAAAGACAATGTTAATATCCTTCAAGTCCAAGGACAAACTCTTAGACTTTGATCAGAGGCTTTTTTTTATTTCAAGGCTGTCCAAACAAAAAGGAGGCACCAAAGTAAAATATCAATGAATAAGGGAGAAAACATTAAGCTGTACAGGCTTTAAAGTGCTTTTCTTTTCACACAAACACATAAATGACGAAAAGGCCTCCGTGGAAAGGTAGAATCTTTAACATAAAGACAAATGAAGACCCCATTTAAATCTTACATAAACATCAGATCTCAGCAAACAATAAAGAGGACAGATCATTTCAAATCCAACAAAACATAAATTAAACTACATTTAGCCAGCTGGTCTAAAGGTAGAAAACTATGATAAAATGTCTAAATTGAGTATGATTATGAAACACTAGACTGCAGTGTCTGGGTAAACAACATGACGTTTGTATGTATAGTGGTGTGTGGATAATGTTAACTGCACTAGCATGCTAGCCTTCTGCTCTCCTTTTAATCTAACATCCATGTTTTAGTGTTGAATGAGGTCACTTGCTGCTTCATCAAGGTGATTATATGTGAAAATGATCTGACTCAGTCAGCAACCAACTTCATTTTCTGTTTCTTTTTTCATGATATTCATTCCAAATCCTTTGTTAACATCAAAGATGAGGGTATTTTAGCAGCAAGGCAGCAGCCATAAAGCAGAGCTACAGTGGTTACTATTGGTAAGCAGCTGAGTCACAGTTTAGATAGAGCTGACCAGGATTGTAGGCCTTTATTTAAAACATATCTATATCTATAAAGAGTAAGTTTGACCAACTCAAAATATGGTGCCATATACAAACACATACAAATTTTACTGGCAAACTGCACACCTCTTTAAAAGACCAACTAAAGAGGTGCTGCTAGCCTCTTAGCAACGAGCTGGAGGGCTGGTGGCATCAAGTCAGGTCATTTTTACTTTTAATACTTATAATTGACCACAACTCCAGAGCATTACAGTTTGTTTTAAAAGCATTTTTATTCAAAAATGAGTGAGAAAGGCTAATGATAAGGCTTTGTTTCCCCATTAGCCAATGATTAATTCACCCCCAATCCTTAAATTCCTTCTAACTGCACGAGACATGAGCAAGCGTCGCTGACAAAATCAGCTAAATTACACTGAACTCTACTGGAGTGTCCTGACTGCCTGTGGGGTTGCAGGCTTTATAAGCAGGGGGTTACACCCTTACGCAAGTCCTACCAAGTCAGGAGGGTTTCAAGGTGTCCAGATGACTAACGGCACCTTTTCTTCCAGATTTGGGAGTTTTTATTATTTGTATTGCAAGCTAAAGGTTTAGGGACACAAATTCACTTTGTAGCAACTCTGGTTCAACAGCTGTGCTGTTCATGGTCTCTGTCAAATAAACCAACTGAACAAAAGTTGGGCATAGGGCTAATAACTCCATCCTTAAAAAAAGTGTATCTTATTACAGAAACTATGACTAATTGCCTGTGAACTATGCAGAGCAAAGCCCTCTGTTTTTACCCATAGTCCTGTTTCTATTTCACTGTCTGTCCACACAGACAAACAATGAGGAGAAAGGGAGAAAACAAGGTGCTGGGGGTGATCATCTTGATTTTCCTTTGAATGACTTACTAAGCAGAGCTCGTTGAAACAATTGGTGTTGCCTTGGCAGTATGAACATCTGTGAATAAAATGCTGTGCTTTTTGTTGTGTCAAGACCAGTGGAGATGACTTAGTTTAGCTAACACTGTGACCTTAAAGCACTTGATGTACTGTTTACAGGGGCAAAGGGTTGAATATCTAAAGGCACGACACTGGTTAGTGCTGCAAGCATCCTCACAGCAAATAGCACAGGGGCAGTGGCCAACAACAGAGAGACTAGTGTGAATCTTAACAGCTCTTCTCCCCTCATTTTGTAATAAAAATGCTCCAAAGTGAAACAGTAATATACCAGTTAATAAGCAGACCTTGTGGGGTGCTGGAAACTGAAAGTGAGTTCCAAGAGATTTTAAGAGCTTCTTTTGCTACTTTTATAGCAAGGTGCGAAAGCACTTTCTAAAGTGCCTTCAACTTGGTACCCAATAACCCAGGATGGATGTCATGCAAGGAAATGCAGAGTGTCGCTAGGGTCTAAGTGTCTGAGATGTCATCTTCATATTTGCTGTACAGAGGAGAGAGAGGAAACTGCCGCCCAAAGCTCAGCTGCAGTATGCCGCAAGCCTTAAAGTCCTCATCTGGGAACACAAGATCCTTTAAAATCCTGTTTTCAAGCTCCTCGATGTACTCCTGCAGCACCTCTGTTGAAGAGCTCCATGACGAGCATGAAGTGCTGCCCTGGCTCCCCTGTAATGGTGTCTCCCTTTCACTCTGATCACCTAAATGTCCATTGTGTTGACTCTCATTATTGTTGTTTGACATGATGTTGTCGTTTGGATCAATTTCTTGTCCACTGTGCTGACTCATGCTATCACCATCTGAGAATGTGTGGTTACTTTCAGTGCTTTTATGTCCATTACGAAGGCGGTTATAGTTTTCATTGAACTGTGCCTTGTTCATCTTTTTGACATTTGTTTCAAAAGGGCATTTTGTGTTCTTTACAGCCTGTAAGCCAGCTTTTGTGTTTGTCAGGATCTCTACTGGAGCAAAGTTCATATTTGTGAGTTTACTTAGTGGCGCGGGCTCGGCTAAAATCATCTCCTCAGACAAAGCCTCGACAACGTTAAGGCTCCACATGTCTCCCCTTCTTCTGTCTTTGTTGGGGGTGAATTCTTTGTTCATGTCTATTAGGATGCAGTCAGACTCTTTTCCACTACTTTCTGCATCCATTTCTTCTTCAGATGCACCCAGGCTATCCACCTCCCATGACTTCCTGGATTCGCCTGTTGGTGAATCAAAAATCACCCCTTTGGGAGCAAGAGGTCTGTAATGTCTGCGAGGGAGGCTGGAGTGAGCTGAGGAGCTGAGTGTGCTCTGTGGCTGTTTTAACATGAAGTGTTGCACTGACTCGGGCACCAGGACTTCATGGCGCTTCTTGCTGGGCAGTAAGGCAGAGATACTTTCAGGTATATAGTTGTTTGTAATGGGTACAATGGAGGTAGGTTTGAGTGCTGAGACAAAGTCCTCCAGCTCCCAGTAGGAAGAGTGATCAGAGTAGGGCACCACATGGATGTCAGAGTGAAAGGAAACCAGGGGCCTGCTGGTGGGTATGATGGCAAGAGTGGGATGTCCTTTGTTCCACTGGTGCAAAGCCTCTAAGCGGATCGCTGACTGCTCCACGACTCGGATACGACCAGCTCCTCTTTCTGTGGTGAATACGTCCGGTAGCTCTAGGGCTTTCAGGGTCTCCATCCTCTCAAAATTCACTTCAACCCAGGTTTTGAATTCCATGGCCAGGTCTACCAGCAGGGACTCCTTCCCCAAGGTGTACAGGCCTAAGAAGCAATGCAAGACAGTGTGAGGGCCTGCACTGGGTTGCAACCACCATCAGGTCTGTCAGTTAATTGTGTTTCAATTACAATTACTGGCTCTTACAATGATCAAAACAAAATGATCGGAATTAAAAAGTTACTGTGAACACAGTTCATTTTCTTTTCATCAGTTTTACACATGGTATGGACCTATTCTGATCCCACTGTCAGAGTGTTCAAAAAGTTTAACAACGATAAATACCTGTGATGCACAGACACAAAATCAGTGAGGAATTGTTTCTACAACCAGGATCTAAATATCAATCAAAGTAATCTTGATTCTAATTTTGCCATAATCAAGTAGTCCTACCCACCAAACAGAAGGAGACATTTATTGTAGTTGGAACAAAGTTTCTAATTAGAGCAGAGTTTATGAACTGTTTAGTTTGGAATGTTGTATTAGGAGAGAGGCTTCTAACATAAAACACAACATAAAATAGACTATTGCCCAGTTTAGGGCAACATCACTCTTGTTAAGATGTAATTCAAAATTATTTTCTCCTTGAAAATGTAGGTTATGGTTATCTAAAATGACTGAATGAAGAAACACTTGCATAAATAATACACCCAATACAATAATTATACTTTTCTTCTCTAAGTTTAGAAACCTGAAGGGATAAACTAGGATGTCCTAAGATAAAAATACTCAACTTAGTTCTTTAGGTTTGTGATTAGCTATGGCTCTTAAAGCCCAACTTCAAAAACAAAAAATAAAAGGGGCACATTTCAGCAGGACAGGTTTGAAGTGGAAAATCTTCCACACCCTGGAGTGTGCCTATTATTATCTCTGAACCTCTCTAACATCACTCTCATCAATGCCTCTGTATTCTTCCTCAGTGTCAGTTTTTTACTTTTTCCTGTAAAAATCTTTGACTCTAACTCCTTCAGGTAAGTTATCAGCTTTGTTCATATCACACTGCCGCAGTGACTGACAGTGGATTACTCCAAATAAGGAAGAAAAATGAGGGAACTGATTTGAGCTGTTGGTAGAATTACAGACAAGTCTGATCTAATTGATGACTAGAAGGTGTGTCTGGCTTTACACAGGGTAAGTTGGATCAACTTCACAACCGTAATGGACAAATAATGAACAATGAATTGTGAGCAATTGCATATACAGTATGTGTGGATTGTTATGGGTTTGTTTCCATTGATCATGCAACCCCAGACACTGTGATATCATTGAATATGATATTTACAAAGACACATTTTGAGCTTGGTTTCTCTTAAAAGTTACCAAATAACATGGAGCAAACAACCTTGTCAGCATAGCAGCATAGATCACTGTCTGTGCCGGCACTCTGAGCTGTCTCCCCCCACAGGGGCTTCTCCTGCAGCTGATTTAATTACTATTGACATGTACACCTCATGCAGCCCCCAATCATGAACAGAGCTATTCTATTAAGACAGAATTTATGAAGAGCTGGTGTAACAGGCCACTGAAATGTAGCCTCCTGAAGTGAATGCAAGGAGAGACAGAGAGAACTGCTCTATGAAGAGAAACCACTACAAAAACTTTTTTTTTGTAAATAATTGAATTTACGACAAATAATAATAATGGTCTTACCCTAATTCCAAACCAGATAAGGCTTAAATTAATTCACTTGATTTCTGGCAATGGTAGAAATATATTTTTAAACATGATTACCTATGACAAAGTTGTGGTTGGGATGACTGCGGATGATGTCTTTGATCTGCTGAGTGGCTTTCAGTCTGGATGGGATGGTGCGGTTGGGGTCACAGTTGGTGTTGTCCAGATACAGGACATCTATAGTGGTGTTGGTCCTCAAGCAGGGCTCACGCAGCATCGTTGGGGTATATCTAAAGTCACCTGAAATCAAAAAATGTTTCAAATCCAACATGAAAGTAAAATAAATATATAAACATGGCTGATAGCTGAAGTCATATGAACATCAATAGACAAACATCAGATAAATTATTTTCAGCTTCAGCTTTCAGAAACTGACCAGTGTACAGTATGGAGCCAAAGTAGCCCTCAAAGAGGAACATGACGGCTCCTGGACAGTGGTTGGCATCTATTAGTGTCACTGTTAGTCTCTCCTTGTTGATGTCATCCAATGGCAGACAGTGTGGCTCCCCCAACTCTAAAGGATGGATCCACTGCTCTTTCACCTGAGCAGAAATAGAAACGATCAGCAGGAGAGATGTTACAAAAGTAGAATACATCAAAAAATCACAGACAAACTAAAGTTCTTACTACCTAGAATCGCTTTCACACAGGCTGAAGGAATATGGATTATGTATTGTTCATCTTCTTATTCCTAAAATGTCAACAGCAGGTGACAAAACAGAGATGGAGACTTGCAAGAATCTGTGGAGAACTTAATTCAGATACTTGCATATGAATGAGGAGCTCACAATAATTCTCTAAAGCTCACACAGTCACTAAAAACAAACAAGCATCATGGAAGATTTTGAACACAAATATTAGTGCTCTGTTAACAAAAAAAACATGAATATGGCATGAAAGGTAAGTAACACTGACCCTTAGGTCAGATATTCTGGCACAACTTCACCAACTTTCAAGGTGCTTGGAGAGAAAAAGTGTTGATTAGATTAAAAGAGCTCCAGCAACACTTGTAGTTCAGGAAACACCTTTTTTAGACCAACGCATTTCAGCTTGTGGCCTTCATCAGGGTCACCCTGATGAAGTCATGGATGTTTCCTGAACTACAAGAGATGCTGGAGATCTTTTTATCTCTTGATGATTTACCCCCATAGAAAAGGTTCATGCTGTGTTGTGCCATTAGCTTATTATAGATCATTATATTAAATAGTAGGGATGTCTGGTATTGGAATTTTATTAGTTGCTTCCATTATCTGATAATTCCAATTACATATTAAACTATGACTGATACATATACTTATTCGTGTGTTTCTATATACACTGCCTGGCCTATAAAAAAAAGTCACCACAAAAAAAAAAAAAAGGTCACACACATTTTGTCAAAGGTCACACACCTTTAGCATTGATGCTGTGGCATGTTTCAATAAGCTTCTGCAATGTCACAAGATTTATTTCCATCCAGTGCTGCATTAATTTTTTCATCAAGAGCTTGTATTGATGATGGGAGAGTCTGACCACTGCGCAAAGCCTTCTCCAGCACATCCCAAAGATTCTCTAAGAGGTTAAGGTCTGGACTCTGTGGTGGTCAATCCATGTGTGAAAATGTCTCATGCTCCCTGAACCACTCTTTCACAATTTGAGCCCGATGAATCCTGGCATCTTGGAATACGCCCATGCCATTAGGGAAGAAAAAATCCATTGATGGAATAACCTGGTCATTCAGTATTCAGATAGTCAGCTGACCTCATTCTTTGGGCACATAGTGTTGCTGAACCGAGACCTGACCAACTGCAGCAACCCCAGATCATAGCACTACCCCACAGGATTGTGCAGTCACCTACCTCTCTTCTTACCCTGATGCGCCCATCATTCTGGAATCCCTTGAGTTCCCTTGACATTGCGCGTGTGGAAATACTCTTACTCTCACAATTAAACATACCCCTGAGTTCTACCGTTGTTTTTCTTCAATTTGATTTGACCAAACGTTTGAGTGATCACTGATCACGATCATTCAGGATTTCTTTCCGACCACATTTCTTCCCCGAAGAGGATGGTTCCCCACTATCTTTCCAGTTTTTAATAATGCGTTGGACAGTTCCTAACCCAATTTTAGTAGTTTCTGCAATCTGCTTAATTGTTTTCTCTGCTTGATATATGCCAATGATTTGACCCTTCTTAAACAAACTAACATCTTTTCCACGACCACATGATGTGTCTTTCGACATGGTTGTTTAAGAAATGAGAAGCTACTCCTTGCATCAGCTGGGGTTAAATAACTTGTTGCCAGTTGAAAGATAATCACCCATGCAGTAATTATCCAATAGGAGGCTTGTACTTATTTGCTTAGTTAAATCCAGGTGGCGACTTTTTCTTTTTTGGCCAGGCAGTGTATTTATACACACAGAAGTGGAAAAAAGTTTTTTGACACCCCATGCATTTGTGATACATTGCATTAAGAATCACTCTTAGGTCTTCAAGTGCATTTTTTTAGTATAGCCACAGGCAAAACTCTAAGCAAATCATAGAAAGCCATTAAAAACTTAACACTGACTGGTTCCATAGAAATACATAAGACATTTTGAATATTGTGACATTTTGGTACCACTGATTAACTTATGACAAAAAGTAATGCTTTTCACTGAAGACACTATTTTGTTGCTGTACTTTGTGCCTATATAAAGCAGCACATTTGAAAGTTCTCCAAAGACAAAAATGGCTAAAACAAGGAACCTAATGAAGGAAACAAGCCTGAAGATTGATTCTCAGCCAGGAAGGGTACAGCTGCCGCCAGAGAGCCAGAAAGTGCAGATGCAGTCACTCAGCTGTTGGATACACTATGCAGAAATACAAAGCAACAGCTTGGAAGACAAACCAAGATCTGGACGTCTAAGGGTTCCCCCAGCAAGAAATGACCACATCCTGATCCACGTGCAGGAAAAAAAACACGAGCTTCAGGAGCAGTGGTCAGACCAAACTGGTGTCCAGTGTTCCACCTGCACTGTACATGGCCGACTCCTAACCTCCTGGAAAATTAACCAGCTAATGACACATTGCAGGTATTCATTTCAGACCCTGCTTGTACTTTTTGAGTCGCTTTTAAAATTAGTTCTTATACAGCAGTTATTTCTGTTGGAAGTGTCGTAGTTTGCTACGTTTTACAGACCATCAGAGTAATAAATAATGAAAAAAAATAAGCCTAACAAAGATTTTCATCAAACTGTGTCGTCACAATAACTTACACTTTGATACAGAAACAAGTAATTCTGCAATTCAATTCATATCTGTATAAATCCCCTAATGAATTGCTGTGGATTTTCTGTGTGCTGCATCGACAAATACTTCTGCAAGTTTCTGGTGTTTCCACTCTTGGATGAAACCACACAGACACAGACACATTGTGCAGTTAGCATCACACTGTGTAAAATTAAGTCACACTTTTGACTTCTTCTGTCTCCTGTCTGCTATGTTTACATCTCTGGCATCTTTGTGTTTGTTCATACCAACCACCTCTGATGAGAGCATGACCTCCTCGACTTGCAAGGAAATCAGAAGTGAAAGGACTTGAAAAGGGAACTCTTAGGCAAGAAGACAAGTGATGACGATTCCTTTGGCTATTTATTACTGATATTCAACTACTTTTGTTTTTTTATTTGCATCCCTAATCACAATAATTGATAATTAACCTTGCAAAGCAGCTGGATTTGCAAGGTTCCACATCTCTCACCAGGCAGAATTATCTTGCAAAACTTCAAGCAGATGCAGTATAAAATAAAACCATAAATAAGTCATCAAATTAAAGAAAAGGCACAAAATACATATTTTAAACATAGGAAAAAATATAGCGACAGAATTAACTGATTGAATAAAATGTTAAAGGGATATGTTTTAGAAACATTTTCCTAACTCTACAATTTCTAAAATGACTCTGACAAAGGGTTCTCAAAATGTTATTATTGTTTCAACATTTCAGTTTCACCCCTACGTGAAATTATTTCATGTAATTTATAAAATATTTTTAGGCTGACATAACCTTGGCCAGTAAAATGGATGAAACAAGGCAGTCCCAGAAGTGAAAATAGAGCAGCACCTTTCTTCTAGAGTCCTGATGAAGAAAATGGCTTTCATGATCAAAATATGGATTTGTCTTACAAAGACTGGACATTCACATATGCCTCTTAGAAAAAGAAGTATTCACATCAGAAATTGTTGCTATGTGTTAATATCTAGAAGTCAAATTCTCTGAGCCTATTTTAATTTTTAATGAGGTGAGCACCAAAGCAAAGCACTCATCAAAGGTTGTAAAATTACAGATATGCACTACCTTGCAAAGCAGCTCAATTTGCAAGGTTCCACATCTGTCATCGGGAAGATTTATCTTGCAAAACTTTAAGCAAGAGCAGCTGTTCCAGGTCAGAAAAGGCTTATTGTGGTCCATTTAAGGACAAAGAGGAAGGAGTGAGAAGTGTGGTTTAGTTTGTGTTTTAAGCAAGAAGTAACTGCATGCCTCTGACAGGCCCCAAGTTACTTTGGCAGACCAGACGTGTTTTTCTTGAAAGGTTCTGCCTTTTCCAATCACTTCATAGGAATGTCGCCCAGATGGACTTAAATATATCCCACTGATGATAAAAAAAGTCAGTCTGATATGCCAAGATACTTGAGAATAAAACAAGGACATACATTCACAATTAAATGTCAGAGATGCAGTATTTATCAGGGTAAATTGTTCATCTATGCCAGTGATTATCAACTGCTGGCCCAGGAAGCCCTCCACAGCTTCCTATTCAAATTCAAAAGTGTGCAGGGAACATTTTAGTTGTGGTTTTCAGAAAATATTTTTGATGTTAATCCCTACGCCTATAAATGCTTCCCCTTAAACAACTGATATTGCAACAGTTTTTCAGGCATTCTTAATGGTTTATCCGTTTTACAGAAATGCAGCTGTCAGACAATATTAGCTCATAAAAAGAAAAAAGGAAATATTGGAGTCAAACCCAGTGATGGGTAACATGTCAGCCCCAGAAAGAAGTAGCCAAAATATCTCAATTACTCCATTTGTCTGGCAGCAGTATGGGTGACAGGCACTGATCATACTTTTAAAGGCTAAAATATATATACAATACTGAAAAATACAGATTTGATCGTTGGTTGAACTGATATCTGTTGCTCATTTGCCTCATTGTTATTTATCACTTAGTTACCTATTTGTTACCAAGTACTAAAGACAATTTTCGTGTAGCTTTAGTTAGTTAGCTTAGTGAGATACTAATTAGATATATTGGTGTACCATGTAATGAATTGTTGCCCAATGTATTCTGAGTTTTGCAGCACAGAAACATCCCACAGCGTGAGCTGTCGTGTCCTCACCTTTAGTTTCAGCTTGAGCAGGGTGGCCGTGGTTGGAGAGCAGTAGATAGGCCGATCGCTCCAGGTGGAGGTCAGACCTGAAGTGTGGTCGCTGTGCATGTGGGAGAGGAAAAACAACCGTGTGCCCGGACATCTCCGCACCTGCCAGAAGTCTACAGCCAGCGGGGTGTGAGGGATGACTCTCCCGTTACAGGACATCTCCACTTTCAGCAGGTCCAGATATCAGCTGCCAGCACACCGTCCTAGATTTATCTTTTATTTGGAGATTCACTGAGTGCCTCTTGAAGTCACAGCTGTTGGATTATTCTTGAGGTTAAGGTTATGTTGGTGTTCATGGCACAGTTATGATAAGGTACCTCCTCAGCAGCAGTCGTCACTCAGACATAAAGGAACAATGAAGCTAGCAGGAGTTTACCTAGCATTTGTTGGCTATACACTCGTTGTTTTGACCGACGTCATTATTTTACGTGTTGAGACTCTCCTGTCACAACACTTTCATCAAATGGAGCTGGTCTATGTAACACAGTCATAGTAACGTTGCTAATTACCGCAGCTCTCCCCGCCATTTCTGTTTTCAATTTAAAGTTCAGCGCAACGCCTGTTCCTGTGCTTCTTCTTCTCTGCTCTGAGACTGCAGCTGGTGCCATCGTTGAAGGATCATACCGCCACCTGCTGGGCGGAAATGGTGAGTACTGGTGACATTTCTGTTTACCTGTTAATAAGGTAAGATAGAATAACCCTTTATTTATCCTCAGAGAGGAAATTTCGGTGTTTCAACAGCACAGGACAAAGAAGAAAGTAGAATATAAAATTTAAGAAAGAGACGCAATTTTTTAAGTTACTGTGATTAAAGGAGCTTTTTGTATACTGGATTGTTTTTGTAGTTTTGAAAAGCAGGACTTTTACTTTTACATGAGTATGCTTTTTGGGATCCATGGTACATAGTTACATTCCAGGTAGCATCAGAGTTCTGAGACAAAATATCCAAAAAATAAACCAATCAAAGTTTTCAGGATAACAAAATTATAACTTCAATATTGAAACCTATAGTTAAGTACTATGATACAATGCTGAAGCAACACTTGAACACTTCAATGATACTGGTGTGAAACTTAATACCTTATGGATCATAAACAGGTACCATTAGCCTATACTGAAACAAAGAAGTGTTTTTCTTATCAAACTCAGGCTTGTGACCTTTTTACATGATGCAGAAAAGTGTATTCAACATACTCAGTATGCAACATTCTACGTATTTTGAGTAAGTTTTTACTGGAGCTTGAGCAGAGTTTTGTTAAAACATCTTTAATTTAACATAAGTACAATATTTGTGCACTCTTTCTACCCCTGATGTTGCCCAGTTAACACTAAAAACCTGAGTATGTCAGGACTTCTCCTTTGAGTTGTCACAATGTCATTAGAATAAAAAAAGGAACAAAATATATATATTTTTTAATATAGGAAAAAATATTTAAAGAATTAACTGACTGAACAATGCCCAATGTTGTGGGTAATAAAATGTTAAGGGGATATTTTCTAAAATGATTCTAACAAAGGGGTCACAAAATGTTTTCATTGTTTCAACATTTAAGTTTCACCCCTACAAGAAATTATATCATGTAATTTATAAACTGTTTTTAGGGTGACATAACCCTGATCAGTTAAATGGATGAAACAAGGCAGTCCCAGAAGTAAAAATAGAGCAGCACCTTTCTTCTAGAGTCCCGATTTACATTAGTACTCACCAAGGCTGTAAAATTACAAATATGCACTACCTCCTCTGAATTGACTGAAGTATGCTCTGTTGTCCAGCAGATGGCACCATAACAGAGAAAACAGTGCTGTGGGAAAAAATACTCTCTGGACCTGCAATTATCTGACCTCCAAAATATGTGAGATTTTGCAAAAGAAGAAATAGTGATTGAAAGAAAAATAGGAAAGTGCAGAAATTTTGTGTATTTAAAATAAGGGCAACCATCCAATCCAAATTTTACTTTTTAATTTCTTCACATTGAATTGTAAACTCTTTTGACCATTTCTTCAGACTAAAAAAGGTTAAAAATATCAAAATATGAAACAAATATTGATCGAAAAGTATGAAAAGTGTTTAACTGTGGGTGATATGGATGGAATGCTTTATCTCTTAAACCCTTCAACCCAATACATCTTCTCATACTGTATTTACTTCTAAAGATGTTTGTTCTTAACATTCCAGACTTTTGTTTGTAGTATTTGAAATTTATATGCATTTTCATCATAGCAAATCCGGGATGCATCTTTAAATAGGGGTGTTGCTATGGTGTCAATGACCCTTTGTAGCCCTACATACATTTGCACACCACTCACTTTTCAGGATTATACCTGGGATTGCTCCACATTCTTATCACACAGCTTGCGCCCTCTTCTTGTACCCTGAAGCACATTAATCATTCCCTGCTTTTCAGTTAATTATCTAACACGCACGCATGCACACAGACCCCAGCAGAAGCCTCACGCAGGAGATGACACACATTGCACTGGTGATTAACTAAACAGGAGTTAGACCTCAGTCAGGGAAATCAGTGGGGTCCCAGTAAATGTTCACAACTTATGTTCTTTGATAAATGACACAGATGGGTGCTCTTTAGATTATTGAATATTAAACAGAGTAACTTTAAATAGCAGGAAGTAGAGACGTTATTAATAACACTGTTTCAGTTTTTTGAAAAATACTCTTGAGTCATGTTATTTCGCTGAGTATTGTCTAACTTTTATCTATAATCTAGCCAATCTTTTGGACATTGAACAGTCACAATTATAACTGCAACAATGCTTCAGTTTGAGCAAAAGACATATCATGAAGTAAATATTCTTCGAATATGAGACCTGATTTTAGCACCAATAGAATGCAAGGATGCCCTAGATAGTAAAAGACACACATATATGCCTGTTAACACTGCAGTGAACAGACATACTGTGTATTTTATTCACTCTTCTTTAAGGACAGGATGAAGGGAAATGATAGCACAGGCTAATGGCATACAACTGTAAAAAGAAATTACAAGAGGGAGGATGATAAGAGGTAAAACTGAAACAAAGTTTCAGATGATAAATAATTTAGTTAAAAATTGTACCATCTTAATGTAGTCTTATATTCTTTATTTGGTCTGACATTCATTCATTCATCAATATCGGCTCATTTTCTTTAGCTGTCTTGCTAACAGGTGAGCAGACAAACACAAACCTCCTTAGCAGAGAAAAATTCACAGCAACTGATAGAAAATCTATGGAAAAAATGTTAAGATGGGCAGAATCGATAAAGGCATTGATATTGATATATCCAGATCATTTACCATATCTAATGCCATCCTTTATAGTCCTTTCCTATCTTGTCTTATCATATCCTATCAATTTCATCATGTCCTTTGCTATCCTTTCCTATCCTGTGCTTTCTGTTTCAACCTTTCTGGTTCTCTGCTATCTCATCCTATTCTATCCTGTCCTGTCCTGCCCTGTTCTTTGCTACTCTATCCTATTGATCTATATCGGCTTTATCCAATCCAATCAGTTTGGTCCCAATCAATCAATCAATCAATCAATCAATCAATCAAGATAATATCAATCAATGGCATACTCCTCTTGTTTTATTTATTTATTTATTTATTTATTATTACTTATCCAGACCCAACATAAATCTACTGTTAGTAAAGACACTGCAATTTTTTTCAAAACATCTCCTCTCCTCTTCTCTTCGGTCCTATCCTGTCCCATCCCATCCTTCCCTTTCCTATGCTGTTAATCCTATTCTATCCTGTCCTATCCGATCTTATCAAATAGTGTACTATAATACTCTTTCCTGTTCTGTATTCAGCCCCGTCTTTCACTACCTTAATTTTTCTTCCTTTAAAAGCATCCTTCAAATAATGTTGTACTTCTCAAGTTTCTCTTTTAATGCCTCATTATAAACACAAGTGTATAAAGAATAAAACATTGGTTGGAGTATTAAACAGCAGCATTTTTCTTGAACATTGCCAAAGGTTGCTGAGGTCAGGAGGATGACTTGTCTTTGCTGTCATGTTGTTATGCAAAGAAAAAAACACAAGTGCTGTCAGACAGCAGCAGCGCTGCCATGAAGGCAGATGGCTACACAGTCTGTGCTTTGCCACTGCTGTCCTTAAATGCAGTGCTTTTAAACATCCCAGTACACTTTTGCTCACTATGCCGATGTGACCTTTACTTTCACTTTGTGCTGCTGTTAAGAACTTCAGGTTATTTTAAAGCTCCAGTTTTATTTTGTTGTTAAGAAAAAACTTTTCTGTTGATGAATTAATACAATTTTGGAGCCACCAGGATGTCTGCCCTATTGCTTCCTCTCATATTCCCAGCATCACTAATTATTGATCCTACATGAATTATTAGCAATGTGGCCTATCTCCATCTGCTCTATTCATCTGAGTCAACACATTTGTACAGTAGAAGGCGGTGGCAGCTTGATTTCTCATATCCCCTGGGATGATGCAGTGGTGCTGTACACACACTTCTGCAGAGATATTTATGGATGTGTGTGCACCAAGGTCCGAGATGTCCCCTGGGGGGCTATGAGCAAGGTTCCGGCCAAAATGAGATGGTGAAAATGCATTTTCTCAATTTAGCTTGCATTCTTACTTAATCCATGTGTCTCTCTGTGTTTACCTCTCTGTCACTCTGCTGCTTCCTCCTCTCTGTCTCTCTCTCTGCGTGTGTCTTTGTTTTGTTTTCTTGACTTGATCTGTATCCACTCAACCTCATACATTTTTTGATGTCTCTTTTTGTACTCCTACGGTTTGTCATTTTGACTCACTGTTGTAGACAAACACACTCAGCCTCACATTCTCTTAAAACCATCTTTGCAGGCAGTCTTGGCTAAGTGGCCACCCTCTTTCCCACACCTATTGTTAGCATGCTTTGACACACTGTGAACATTGTGAGCAGGATGATTCCCCTCTCTCATCTGATTTGATTTGCTCAGTTCATTAGACTTTCCACAGGATGGCGTGTTATGCAGTCATCCTGTAGTCGATCTGTCCCCAGCCAGTGGAGGGTGCAGTTTTAAGGACTGCATTATGCATATGAATGTGCTCATGGCTGACTGTCATGGCAGTGCTGCATACTGAGAGAAAGATGACTCTAATTGTCTTCCTAGAGGGCTCTGAGTCTTTTTGAAGCTCTCCTGCTAAGCTGAGACAAAAGGAAAATCCAACACGAGGACCTCAAACTCTCAGAGACGATACCGTCCTAATAAACATCATAAGAGCCAAAAGGGGCTGGAGACAGCCACTAATGCTCTATATCCGTAGGCGTAAGATGAGCACTGGTCGATTTATCAACCCTATCAGCCGCTAATTGAAACAGATGTAGCTTATGCACCTCAGGCAGAAAGTGAACTAGGTGTTTTTGATCTTTGCCTCACTGTACAAAAGCCCTCTGAGGACAATTGCTCCATTTTAGTCAGATTTCCCATAATGCCAGAATTTCAATCATTTTATATTCACCTCAGTGCTTTATAAATAAATCCTTTCTTTTAAGGTGATAATGACTTAATTTGAAGATCGCTTGAAAATCTAGTGATCTGGATCAGTAATGTTACTACAAGACAAATTAACAGATTCAATTTTAAGAAAACAACCAACTGCTTATGATAACTGAAAATATGGAGCAATTAATTTTAATTAGTTTAATTAGTAAGGTCAGTCCAGGAACACCAGTGAAGTAAAAGTCCACTGGATTTGTTGTTATCAGCTCCATTTTACAGAAATGTGACCTCTGGAGCAGATGCCATTTCTTGGAAATTCTGAGTCAGATGCAGTTAGAACCTTATGTAAAAACTTTTTTTCCTCAGGGTTTTAGTATAATCGCAGATTTTTTGGTCTATAATCCTCTCCCCACATGCCCAGTCATTGATTTCTCAAGAGCCTCAGTAGTAAGTGACACAGCAGTCTCACTGGCTCACTTTAGTTGTATGAGCCTGAAGAAGAGATCACTGTCCTAGTTATTTGTTTGCAATAAGCAGGGATTACTGATGCAGAAATAATTAATATCATGGTGCAGAGAAAAGAGAGTGAAGTAAAACTCACCCCGGGTTTGCTGTTCTCAGCTCTGTGTTTACGGGACGGAGGGGTACATTATTCACATTGTTCATGTTTCATCCAGAAGGCCAAACATGTTCTGTGCATGTTTCTTTGTATGTGCATCCTTTCCTTTAGGTGGGGAAAGACAGCAGGCCCACCCTCTCAGATACGTTGTATGCAGAAGCACAGTGCAGAGTATTGTCACAATAGTACAATTAATAGAAAGTCAGTGGACTCTCTAAACATGAGAAAAGACACATTTGAGAAGTTTAAACCTAAGGACCAACTCCCAAGGATGAGTGCTTAATTACAATAGATCATCTCTATGTGACACCACACACTCATGAAACACTCTCCCCCTCTTTATGTTAGGAGAACAGATCAATCTTTGTTGCCAACTACGTGTTTTAAACAAGCTAATTTAAAAAAAATGCAATAAATAAAATAAATTAATATTTTTTTATTCAAATGCACTAACAGATGAGAGGAAAGACCTTAATTATAATCATAAAGAACTACATCCCAGAGAGAAAAGAGTCTCAGCTTTATTCATTAGTTACAAAGACAGTAGCACTGAACAGACTTCTCCTATTCCTGACAAACGTTATTGTGTTAACTTGACCAAAATGTAACTTCCTCTAAAAGGTCACAGTCCCCAAACACTGACTGACAGTTACAGCCATAGTAAGCCTTAAACAATCAGTGAGACATTGCAAAGCTAACTTAGCTTATCACCCATGATTTATTTAATAAAGGAAACTGGCCCACACTAGAGTAAAAATCTTTTGCTTGACAGATGTAGAAAAACAAATTGAGTACAGCATTTAAAACTAGAATGAATAGACCTCATTTGCTTCACTTTCCTCTCCATCCTAAGGTCTGATTTAAAAAATGATGTTGTAGCATGCATCTTCAAGCACCAACAGTCATATTAAGTTTTCTGTTTGGCTTGAGTCTGTAAGTAGAGATAAGCGATCAGTATATCCTCTTCACTTTTTGAGGGTCATTCTTACTTTTACCAGTGGCTCATATAGTGGTATAATGCATTCCATTTACCTCAGAACTCAGATGTTGGACCTGGAAATAACGTCATATCCCAGTAAAACACGTTACAGTTAGTTTCAGAGCTGGTAAAGCCAGGATACCTGCTGATTGTTTGATATTCTGGATAGAATTGTCAAACATTTCAATCAGAAAGCTTATCGTTTCACCCCGGAATCTTTTAGTGTTTGCCTTTAACAGGAAGCTATGATGTGGGCATTTTTTTTTCTTTTTTGAGTATTTTCAGTAATTAAGCAAATCACCACCTAAAAAACAGTTATAGTAATTCTTATACAGTGATGGATGGTAATTTAAAACGGCTCATCCCCCCTTACATTTTTGTATGTAGCCCTGTGTGACACCTGTGGTCTATAAGGGTCTAAAACGTGTATCTTACACAATATTATCTCAGTTTTTCGTCAGTTTTCCAAGGGTGAAAAAATGTGTTGTTATGCAGAGATTTAAACTAAAAAAGTAATGTAACATCATTTAATTTCAACATCCCATTACATAACATTATGTTGTTCAAAAATATAAAGCAGTGCATGGACAGAGACAATATTTCTGAATATGTGTTTTATTATCAGCTTTTTGTCAGTTGAAATAAACTTAAATTTGTAAAACTTATGTAAAAACACTGTAGTCCTCATGTATTATATTTTTTAAAGAATCGGTCAGTCAATCAGTGCCACACCACATTTTTTTACACAAACTCGCAAACTATCTTTGCTACTGACCCACCAGTTAAGAACAACTGGTCTAAAATGCTTTAATGAAATAAAACACAGATCATCTCTGGGCTTCCTATCTGAGTGGAAATCATTACTGCTGCACTAAATCTGTACACTGAGGGGGTAGTGGGGAAGGGGAGGAAGTGCTGCCATTAGTGTTTAGTTTGGAAAGGCTGTTGTAAAGATTTGACAACTAGACACCTTCCCTGGAAGTTGCAGATGATACTTTTAAAAATGAATAAAGTTTAACTCTCTTTTGCACCTAAGACTAGGACTACATCCTGATACGATATGATACATGATACATGGTCTAGAATAAAGATATCTCGATATAGGGATACTGTGATAATCTATACATTGCAAGAATGTCATATCATGATACATCACAATATCCTATTACCTGAGAAATATTAAATGGCTCTTATTTAGTAAATTACTAGTTTTAAGTATTTACTGAGCAATTTGGTGTTATTTCACAGAACCTTACAAAGACTGGGATGAAACAACTAATATTTTATTTTTTTCAAATTAAATTAATAAAATTATGAGTAAATTAGTGTTAAAACACACTTCCTGCAGTTAAGATATGAAAAAAATACAGAGGTATTTGACAGACATGATCAACTTGTGTATGTAGACCTGTAAACAAAGCACAATATTTGTTTGTTTTTTTAAACTATCAATATTTGGGGCCAGCCAATCAATATGTACTGAACATGCCAGGGTGACAATATGTACCAATAGCAATATTTTGTTAGACTCCCAAGAAAGGGACAATCCTAGTGCATCATTTAAGGAAAATGATGAAGGTGATTCAAGCCTCTTTCAGCACACCAGCATTGCAAATGTCTCTTATGCTGTATTGGATTTGTTTACTGTGAAACAGTCGTAATATTCTGTGCTGAGCAATAAGGGAGAGCTTCCCAATATCAGTCTGCACCCACGATGCACTTTTTCAGAAGTAGAGGGATTTATCTTACTGATGTCTGTCATGCGACTATCTCTGACAACAAGCTGACAACGCCTCTCAAATAAATGAAAAGGAACATCCAGCTGTGTATTGTTTCTCTTTCCACATAAGCAAGGAGGAGTAATGTGACCATGTAGTGTAGACATATACATCCCCTGTCCTGATGACATATTTTAAATTGCTTTTTTGTCAGATCAGTTGACTCTCACTCATGTCAGGGTCAGATTTCACAAAAGGCTCTGCCATTAGGATATGGTAGGCCAATATGGAGCTAAATCCAGGCCGAAAGTATTGTAATTTGAAAAAAAGAAAAGATTGAAAAAATAAATTTTGAAACAAAAAGTTTAAGGTTTGTTCTTGAATTTAAAAAAAAAAAAAAAAACATATTGTTTAATTAAAAATAAGTGTAAGATAATTTTTTCAGTTTAAACATACTTTTAATTATCTTACACTTATTTTTAATTCAATAATATGTTTCTATTTTTTAAAAAAATTCAAGAACAAACCTTAAACTTTCTGTTTCAAAACTTATTTTTTCAATCTTTTCTTTTTTTCAAATAACAATACTTTCGGCCTGGATTTAGCTCCATAGACCCATGGATACAGAGAAAAAGAGTTGAGTTACACACTCAGAGGCTTTTTTGAAATGGCTCTCTGTGCTACAAAGAACTGATACAAGAAGTACATTACTGAGATGGCCCCGAGATTGGATGATGGTCTGAAAAATGAAAATCTGCAGTAAAACCATCATCCAGTTGAAGAAGAAGCACTCCAATCCAGTCGTGAAAAATTGATTTTTCAAGTAGTTTTAGGTCTGGCGGCTAAAGCTGGACAGAGAGTGCAGACTGGGTGAAAATGGGAAAAGGGAAAAGGCGGTAAAAGATAGAAGTGTTCATCTTTTGTACTTAAATCCTCATGTAAGGCCAAGAAAATATTTTAGAGGTTGAAGACCACTGTTCACAGTTGATGCTCTTCCCATTTATCAAATTTCCCTTTACAGATGTTACAAGTCTAGAGAGGCGGTTAGGCATGCAAAACACTAAACTGTAATAAAAGACATCATTAATAATTGACTGTTAAGGCCCCATAGAAACTAGACTCCTGGGGCTGCAGAATGCTTTAGTGTATCAGTGTGCATGACAAACGTATGGATAATGATGGTAAAGATGTGCTGCAGAGGAGCTTGTCTGCATTTTCAACAGTTACAGCACTCGTGAAGCTGCAAGAAAACTTCACCACAGTGCCTGCCTTTGTCATTCACACATTCGCTGTAATATCGCCTGATGGGAATAGCATGGAAGAATGCTCCATTGTCATTGTGTGTGTCTGTGAAGGTGTGTGTATGTTTTCTGACAGTAAATTGCTGACAGCAGCCTTGAAGGGGTTGACACTCAGAAGCTGCAGAAAAACGGGGGTAACCTTGTTTGGGCCAATAACAATCTGACTGGTAAAATGACCAGTGTCAGGATAGCACTTTACCCTGCTGATAATGAGGCACCATGCCACACACACACACACACACACATACGAAAAACCACAGACTCGCACAACAGGCCTAAAGCCAAGTCAGACTGTGTTAAGTTGATGTGTGCATCTCCAGTTTATTCACAGGGCAAAAGAGGAGGTTCATGAAGATCGAGGTATCAGCATATTAACAGGGCTGTTGGGTACTACTCGTCATTAGCCGGCTCATTAGCAACACCATTTGTGGCAATACATCCGTTCTGGAGCAGATACTTCCATGATCCAGCACCTACAGATTGATTTGCAGTAAATTAAACAGTACCTGTGTTCACATAGGGGAAAAGGACAATCAATATGCTATCTCTAGAGCATAAATTTACCTCATAAAGGCAGGTACACAATCATTTTCATTTAATTAAAGGAAATTTAAACTGGACATCAAGAAGTGAACACACATGACGGAACAACTCAATCCTTAGTCAGTGTTTTTGTCTAAGTGGAGTGAAAATTCTCACTTTATGTGAGTCACAACTAATTCATATTTCAGATTATAGACTTTATAGAACATGGACACTTTCTCAGTGATGATACCTTATGCTTTCTAAAGTGTGAATGTCACTATATTGGAAATGCTCTGATAAGGGCCGTTTCACACTGCGTGGAGAGCATGTTATCAAGGCAGAGCTTTCAGACTTGTGTGAATGCTGTGCTTTTAACCAATGGCCTTAGAAATAAGTTGCCAAATATGGTCTTGCATGTGGCTTGCAGGAGTGTGGGTAGTAAGGACTGATCTTACTTTTAAAGGTTGAGAATTACATACACTTAGAAAGAATGTGTTAATTTGGCCAAATAATTCATATATTTCATCTCATATTAAAATCTAGCTCCCATTTTTTTGTCAAGAAAAAATACTGGTCCTTTTGAAAAAGCAGTTCATGATTCTTGGTCAAAGGAGCCTTTTTATACAATGCATTAAGACAAATAAACTTTTTTTTGGCATTTAGATACTAAGCTGACTTTATGCACACAGTGCATCAACATCCAGTTACAACCTGCTGTCAGACCTCATTTGCTTGTCTCTCATGTCGAGAGCAGCCCATGCATCATTTCAATCATTCTGCCCTGCCAGGCGCTAAGATCTCAGAGTAGAGTATCTCATTTGCAACGGTAGTAATATCAAACAACAGACCCCTCTAATATTAAGTTATTCTCTTTAGCTTTGGGTTTTCTGAAATGCTTAGACATCATGGACAAGGCCGGTACAGTGAGAGGTAAGGAGAACAATAATAAGGCAAAAGAGGAACTTGGGAGAGCAAGGGTTTTCATGACACATGACAGCTGTAATGGTTACAAAAACCCAGAGAAGGCAAAAGACAAGAATAGTAGGACACAATCTATGCCAGCGCATTCACCAACAAACAAGTCTTGGGGAACAGGCTAGTTGAGGCTTTTTGAGTCTACATAACCAAATCAGTCCAGGTGAAGGAATTCTAGGCCACCTCCAAAAGAAATCTGAGGCACCAGATATCAAGCTGTTTTCAGAAGAAATAAAAATATGTTCATACGAGGCACAGGTAACCAGCACTGTCACCTGGTATGGCTTGGATGGATGGCCAAAGCAGATGCTAACTCAGTTTCCAAAAAGGGCCATGGATATGTCATTTCAAGACTCTCAAGGACATTTTGGTTGCTGAGATAGCAGACACCTATTTTTTCATATTTTACAAACAAATCAAACTTTATGCTCTGTTTTTTATATCTTGAAATCTGGACTTCATAGTAGAATGTGAATTAGAAAAACTGCAATTAGGACATTTTTGATCAGGAATGAGGAGTTTTGGGACAGCTTTGGCAGATGCTTTTGTCATTTTAAAATTTCATGATAACTTGGCTGAACTGTCTCTTTATTAATTAACACTATTTCTGCTGTCATTCTTATGCTGAGTTGTTATTCATTCTGAACGATTTGTTCAATCTGTTGGATGTTTTTAGAACTTTTGGATATGCACGTTTATTATCTTGGACATCCTCTCTGCCTTTATGTAATCTTTTGAGCCATTCAAAACACACCTTCACATGACATGCAGTGTTTCCATTACACCTCAGTTGATGTATGAAAGAGATGCTGCTGCTGATTAATGCAATTTCATCAGAAATTTCAAGCTGATGCATTGCTCAACTTTTGAGCTAATTATTTTCTGTCGCCTTAGCAAAAACATGTGTACTTCGATTAGTAGCTAGCAGTAAACTAAAGACGATACTTATTTCAAACCTACAGCAGTTTTGCATGAATAAGCAGCCTTTAATATATAACACTCACTGTGACTGTAAACCACATGGTTTTATCCTCATAAGCTCAGTCTCATTATTTAATAGCCATGCCCCTTATGTCCCAAAGATTCCTAAACTAAATCTGCATACACTGCAAAGCACACAGCACTCGCAAAATTTTCTTGTTCAGTATCTTAAATTTTAAGGGAATTCTTAACTAAAGATGCACATAATTAGATGGCTAAACAGGTACATTTGGACAACAGAGCTGCCACCACATCTGTTTGTTTAACCAATGCTGTACATGTTTTATTAAGACAGGCACAAAACACTGGTCAAACACTCTGTTTAATCTGTATTGCCGCTGTCCACCACTAGTCAGCACTATTGCTCCATACAATGGCTGCTGCCTTGCATCCAACTCAGATGTAAACAAACATTCCTAGCTCAAACATATCTAATTTAAAACATATACCATTTTAATAAACAACTGAATTCTGCTTTCAGCATTGACTCAGTACAGCAACTATGGCCTCATGTTTTGCCTTTCAGATAAAACTTTTATCTGGACCTGTCAGGTGAATGTTGCTTAAATAAATCAATTGAGATCATTTTAGATGATAAATAAGATAAATACACAAGCCATCATTTTGCTAAGACAGGTTTTGACCAGGCAGGGTGTTTAATTTGTCTTCATCAAGGCTCGAGGATTCACAGCTCTCTGTTATTAACGTCCTGCATCAGCAACTAGTGTGACCTATGTCTGCAATCACTTAAAGCAAAGTTACTGCAGTCAGTGAAAATTAAATATGAGAGAAGAAGCACTTACTTTGATAGCAGTTTAACTTCTGTCGCCAATGCAGGATCAGGCAGCTGATTTGCTCTGAAAGATGGACAGAAAACAACTGAGCATGTCAGTGATGGTTACTCTCAGAAGAGGTTTCATGGAAGTGTCTCAGTAAGAAAAAAGTTAAAGAAAGCCTCCTTAGTTAAAGAATCGAAGTTGGCAGTCGTCACCGCATTAATGTGACAGCTCTTTGTGCTTCTGTGATGAGACATGACTCCTTTTAACAGTGATATGAGTTGGTTTAGGGACAAATACAGGGAGTGATGGCACAAAACAACATGGTAGCTCTGGATTTCCTCTTCGTTGGATCTCTTGGCTAACCCACTTTTTGCTATGCTTCAGTTATCATTTACAAAATTGTAGATTCACAGAGTTCAACAGAAAATGGTTGGAATTATTCATGCAGCTCCAGTTGGGCTGACATAAAAGACACTTTTATGGCATCTCTCCCCGTCTTTTTTCCCAGGATGCGTCTATTCTTGCCCTGTTTTTTTCAGATGCCTGTGTTGTGTTTTCCAACTGTGAATCTTTTCATCTTGTTACACAGGTTTTTGGGTTTCTTACCCCCAAATATTCTTTTGAATACTTCCCCATCCTTATGCACACTGCATATTTTAACCTGATTTAATTGTTAGCTCAAATTAATCAGATGACACACAAGAATGCAGAACAGTGTATCTATCCTTTAATATTCTGTATCGATCCCTTGTGTTTTTAGATATGCATAATCACAGCTTGACACAATGGGATTATTTTAAAGAGAAAGAATCAACACATGAGCGAATATCTTCTATTTATCCACATTAGTAAATCAGAAGAACTGCAAGACTTTTTTTCTCAGTATTTTATTTTATCATGATAAAGTCACCCTCAAATTTGATCATTAGTTGCATTTGTTTGCTTGATTTGTGTAGAATTTGAATGAGCCAGATGTACCTACATAAAGGGGAGAAGCTCAGGTAAACCCCTTAGAGTGTTTCCCAGTACCGCAAGGATAGTGAATGAAAGATGCACTTTTTTTTCATCTCTCCACCACTTTCTGTGTCCCAGCCAGATGCCAATATTTAGTGCTTATAGACAGCCTGCTCAACATCAATTAAAGACCAGGTAAGCTGAGGTGAATTGGGCACATGTTTGGGGCCCAGGAGGACCAAGGCAGCTGATGCAACAATTTCAAGGGCCATGCAGTTCTTTATTTGACACAGGGAGGGGCCAGTGAAGGTAGATTTGATTGAACTGTACATCACTTGTAAAAGCAGTTCAAGGTGAAATATTGTACCCCGTTCCCACCGTTTAACCAAGTCCCCTGTGGTCTAAATTGAAGGTCTTTATTGTGTTTTGTGTGAAGTACAATATGAACCTATTACCAGTGACGGTTTTTGACTCTGTATAAACCAGCATTGAACAGCATTTCTACATTGCTCCATTTTGGTGAGGATCTCTTTAAAAATGACACATTATGCAAAATGCATATTTAGACTGTTTTTATTACAAAATCATATTTTATCCTGTTTGCAAACCTTACTGAAGACAGAAAATCCCTCCCCTTCTTCTTTGACTTGCTCTATTTAGTTCCAGCCAGAAAAAAAAACAACAACAAACAATGGTTATTATGTGAGGATATGCCACTTAGATGGCTGACACCCTCTGAGTCAGATGTTTGTTTAGCTCGCAGCCAGCTCTGAGGGAAAAAACATGTCTCGGCATGTCTGTGCATCCCCAACATACACAAGAGCACAGCTCTGGAAAGTTGAAACCACATCTCATGGTTCATGAGGATTCATGCAAAAACAGTCTGTTTGAAACAGGGCAGAAACAAAGGGGCTTATGGAAATGCCCAAATCCAACATCTGAATGGGTTTGAATGCAAAATACTTCACAAATATGTTCTGGGGACATCTAGGACCAGAGTAGAGTTATTAAAGACTAAAACATGTGACCTTTAACAGGCTTTCTCTGGAAGTTGACTTTGTTGGATTTTTTTTAATGCTTATAACAATTTTTCCAATGGATGCAACAGGAGATCAGTAATGATTGTACTCAAAATAAGGAGAAGCATAATAAAGAAATTGCCATCTCAACTTCCATGGTTGTGAGTGGAGATCTATTGGTGAATGCATTTTCATAATGATTCATTGTGAGTCACAAGGAGATTTTCAACTGACCATCAGTTTTTAATATTTTAGGCATAAGTGTCCCACAAACAAAGGATTGGAGTTCACAATAATTCAGTTCTCTCACCATACCTCAAGCACTCAAGCACTCAGTCATTACATTCGTTTTATAGAAAATGGGTCTGCCATGGCCATCATGTTTTTTTTTTTGTTTGTTTCTTTGGCCCACCAGTTGAAGCCCATTTTTTAAATGAAATATCAACTGATGGCTGAAAAACAAAACAAGAATATCTATTTGTTCCTTAAATGTAAAAATACATTTAAACCCAAAACCCCCAAAAGCTCCACAGAATGAACAAGGTGGCACTGATTTTCAGCTATTTTCTTCAATTCTCAACATAAAAGCATAAGTTCTGTTTTCAACCCTCAAAATAGAACAGATTTTAATATAAGCGTCTCCAGTCACCAGGTTGATTGGTAACCAGCTAGTCCTTTCTGTTCTGTTTTTTTTATTATTATTATGATGTGTAACAATTTATTTCTGAGATTTGAGATTTTTTTTTAAATGGGTCAGTATGCATGAATGAACATTTAAATGTAAATGGATGGGATTATAGCCAAGTGGCTAATTTCCATCCTCAGTGTCATTGGAAGGTTGGTGTCAACACATAAAACAAAAACAAACATCATTGATAGGAAGAAAACACACAGAGCATATTAAAAGACAAGCAACATACATAAACCATAGACAATATAAACGACATACAGTCCATAAATCAAATGGGCAGAGAGTTGGGGGACCATGGGAATTATACACAATGTATTATAAAATAGTGGAGTGCTAACTAAAGTGCCATTGTGCTAAAGTGCCATTATGCTTACAGTGTTAAGCAATGTGAAACAAATATTAAAGCCACACATTTTTAGGTATTGGAGGTTGGCATGCCCATTAACCCATCTTTTTCAGTCCTGCTTAAAACGGGCTGTTTTATAGAAATCATTCATAGTACATAAATGAATATATAGTGATATAAAGCACAATGGGCTGTGCTTGACCTGCCTTTCTTAAGAAGCAGATGTGGCTTCAGCTTTCAACCACTGTGCTCAAGTGTGTTACTGTGGCTGCATGGACACACAAACTGACTATTTGAGCCCACATTTTCTAGATGACGAAGCAACAGGAGGAGAGGAAGATTATGTTCTCATGTTAGAGAGGTTAGACATGTCATGGACACATGTTTACATAAAAAACATGGTTTAGCATCAGACCTGTATTTTTGGGACACAAATATCCAAATCCAAATTTTCCTGTGTCCCCTTAAAATTTCAGGAGCTCAGTGGTCCCAGGAACCAATAAATTAAAAATATTGTCAATCATAATGAAACAGTTTATTTGCTGACTCTGTTAAACTGAAGATTACTCAACTTTTGTTGAGTCCACTTTAATGGGTTTCATGAAACCCATTAGTAATCACTGCAAATCAGTGTCTGATGCTGAGATGTGCTCTTTGGAGCAGTAATTTCCAAGTATTTCTGGTGTAGCTAACTGTTATTGTTACATGACTTCCAACCAACTCTGGCTCCATCCTGTGCCAAAGTCAAGGAGGCAGTTGCTTTTTTGAGTGTTTATACTTGTACGTTGGTATGTCTATGTTGCCATAGTAGTACTTGGTTCCTGACACCCTTTCTGCTTGTTTGTATACAAGAAACTATTGTGACAGAAAAGAAGTGTAAAAATGCTGTGCTCGTCTGGCAACATAATAAGACAGGTAAAAAGAATACACCTCTGATATAGAGTAACTTAAATGAAGAGTGCTGGCCTGACTTGCGCAGCCATTCTATCACATTATAGTACTTAAAATCATACCTGAGAGGTACAGATGTACACAGGGACTAGCGGTTACCTGGAGCCATGCAGCAGACAGATCGCAGGTCTTGCAGTTTACATCGTTTTGTCTTGCATTTTTATTTGGGGGTATGTACGTGTCAGTATACAAGCACAGCTCTCTGCATAGATTTTAGGGTCTGTGGGCACAGAGCATAGGCTGCAATGAAGCTTTAACACAGAAGTAAAACTTTCTATTCCATACTGCATTTACTGTATGTCCCAGACATAACTGTCATAATTTCTTGTTCAATGTATCTGATGGGTGCTGTAATGGAGAGAAAAATGGGCCTAACTATCAAAGGTCCCTGCTGGTAATCCAAACCCTGATGCATGTATTATATATCTAGATGTCAAATCTGTAGAGAGATCAATTCTTTGTTGGCACAGTGTGCAGAACTTTAGTGACTCAACTTTTTGAGGTCTTGTTGTCCTGAACTGCACTGTAGTAAAATTTGTCCTCATTTTAATTTAATGTTTATTGACAATGACCAGTGCCACATACCACAACATTTACAGCCTGAGCTAGTTTGCAACGCCCGTCTGCTGCTGTCTCCATTCCTAATATAAACAGCAGTGGACTAATCATTAAAACCATCATTAAATAAATAAGGTAATTCATACTTAACTATCCCACACCAAACTACTGCAGAGGAAAGCCAGCTCCTTGCTGTTGTCAACAATGTGTTGTGTTTTCCAACTGCAAATGTTGTCAACAAAAACTGAATACAATAAACTCCAGACTTTTTATTGCAGACTATTGCGTTAGATTGCAATGGCTGAAAATCTAATAAGCTGCGATCTCAGTCTGTCCTTTAAATCAACTGAGATAAATATTTTGGTCGCAGTGAAGCAGATGGCTGTTACTTGGATTAAAAAAAAGGTATGTTGACGCTCCTTGTGGAGTCAAAATACATGGGGCTGCACATTTATACAGAGAGATTTTCAATAATGAGGCTAAACAGGAAGCCTTCATTTATCTTCATTATCTCTTGGCAGGTTAAACAGGCTTTAAAGGCTGAACACAGGTTAAAAAATCTACTGAGGCGGCACAGCATTCAGACCTGCGATAACGTGACAGCAGTGCTGAGGTTAATTAAAAGGTGAAGCCTCATAGACAAAGTAACGCAAGGTAATCAATTTGGAAGGAGAAGAACCCAGTGACTTGATAAGTCAATTTTCTCAGGAAGGGTTTGAATATGATAAATTAAAGGTCATATACAGTATGGATGGGTTTCCACTAACAGCTCACTCTTTCAAAAGAAAAATTACATCTAGAATGATAACAAGGGCAATGAGAAAAGAATAGATATTGAGATCATGATGAATTACACTGACAAAGGGCTAAGAAAAGAAGTGTATTTCAAACCCATAGGGAAACAGACCTAAAGTGTGGCAGTTGTATTCCTGCGGGATGTAAACAACTGCTGGACAATAAAGTCCAGTGGTGCATTAAGGACAAGGGCTGGAGTGGTTTTTGTAGTTGTGAGTAGTTTAAATATATTTTTTTGCTTCCTTATTGTTATCTTCTAATTACAGATAATGAAAGGAGAAGAGGATATATATACATCCATCCATCATACTGCCTGTTCCTTTAAAGATTGCTGGGGCTGGAGCCTATCCCATCTGACATTGGGCAAGAAACAGGGTGCAACCTGAACCGTTTGTCAGACAATCACATGGCCACATAGAGAGACAGACAACCATTCATGCTCACACTCATGCCAAAGGGAATTTTAGAGTCACCAATTAACTCCGGTCTGTGGGAGTAAACCAGAATGCCTGGAGAAAACCCATGCTGGCACAAGGAACACATGCATGCCATCTTGCTGTGAAGCACTAACTGACCTGCTGTGCTACCATGCCTCCAGGGTACATATACAGACAAATCAAATCCATATCCTTATTGTACTGTTGTCCCATATTGTGTTGAGAAACATCCAAAAAATAATCTCAGACCACAAAATACAAAACACAACAAGTAGGGTGTGGGATGCAGCCGTAGATGAAGATGCACTGTGGAGAGTAGAAATAATGATAAACTCCAAGGTAAAAGCCCATTTTGTACATGTGAACAATAAGTCTTCTGTGTACACCAAAGTTATGAAGTTCCTCAAGGTTCTGTACTAGGTCCAATTCTCTTCTCCATATTCTTCCCCTCGGTGATATCATTAGGAAATACTCCATTAATTTTCATTGTTACACTGATGATACTAAACTGAATGTATCAATGAAGCCAGGTGAGACAAATCAGTTATCCAAACTAAAAGCACGTCTAAAGTACATTAGGACCTGGATGTGCTGGGCCCCCAACACCTTAGAGAAACCTTTTACATGGCATTAGCCTGACACTGAGCACGTGTTCTTGGGGTTCTATTTGACCTGGGTTTATCCTTCAACTCTCACATGAAGCAGATTTCAAGAACAGCCTTTTTTCATCTTTGTAACATTGCTAAAATCAGGTCTATCCTGTTTCAAGGTGCGTTCACACCGAACGCGACTTGGGCGACCTTGGCGACCACTCTCCATGCGGAGTCAATGTACAGGCTGATTGATTGACACTCAGAAAAAATAAAATACATGTATTATATTTTAATGAAAGGGAGATAAAAATTGCAGTACGAGTGGGTTTCAGTGGCACTTACCAGTACTAGTGTAACAATTATTTGAACACATTTAGACTTACTGTAGGAGCTGAACTGGAAAAAAACAAAAACAAGATCAAATAAAAACAACCTTGCCAAGATTCATGCCATATGCAAGAACACAGTCAATATTATGAAAAAATGAAGAATGAAAATGTGCACAGCTGCCCCTAAGGGTTAAGATTTATCAAAGTCATTGCATTCATTAGTAGCTGCCATGAGGATAAGTTATCACATTCTTATTAAGTGTTCTCATTAAGTGTTCTTGCTTCCATGATAACACATCAAGGATGGTTAACTTGAGGTTTTAAACCAGTCAAAAGACCAAAATAGACCCAAAGCATCCGTTCACCTTAAGATTTACTGTTTTAATCACATGTTTATTTTTGCTTTTTGGAGACATCCTGAGCTGTATTGAGATGGTTACTTTGCCCGTGTGAGCTGTACTGCATTGAAAGTGATTGAGTGAGGGAGCGTTCAACTCTCCAACAGCTCTTTTGGAGACAGTATGGGAAAGGAAGATTGTTGCTAATCTGTCACATGTCTTATACTCACAATATGAGCTGATCCCATTAGGACCATGTTACAGGGTCCCAACAAAGTATAAGAAGATACTGCAACAGATATAGAAACTAATTTCTCTTTTTCTCTGAAACTGAGGCAAAAAAAGGAGAGGTCTGATAAGGGGAAGAGGTGGGATAAATTTGGCACTGATTGCATTGACAGCCCTGTTTGTTATGTACCTTTGTCTTGAGTCTGTCTATGTACTGTTTAATGTGTCTTTTTATCTGAAGTCTTACGTCCATATTGTCCCATAGGACAGACACACAAAGTTGGAGTAACCTTGTATTGCAGATGGATCAGCCTGATTCAATGTGTTTAACTGAGCAGATCCAGCTTGCCAAGCTCTTTTCTACAACAATTGTGAGCAGCCCAAAGCAGCATGGCCCAATTAGCATCCATAAGCGCAGGAAGAAGTGGGAGCTATGAGAGAATCGACAGCAGGAAGTGACTACTGGTACAGAGATTAGCTTATATTCCAACAGCTTCAGTAACAGTTTTATCAGGTCTGGACCGAGTTTCTTTATTAAATGAAGAACAAATAACAGCACTTCAAACTTCTCTATGAAAAGGATATTTTCCCTCTACTTTCAACATGTTTTGCTGAGAGTTTGTTCTACAAATTGGCTCACATTCTGTATTTTACACTGTGGCAGTAGCGCCCCCCTACACTATGTGATTGGCCCTTAATGAATGTAATTGGCAGAAAGATCATCCAATCAACTGCCAGATAACCTTTGAAAGGTTCTGCCCATTCCCAAACACTTTCTATGGGCTCTTTCCAAGCTGGACAAGTGAATATATTTAACAGTCCATCTGGTGTGTCAGGCTAAAGTCAGAGTGGCCATTTGTTTGGAATTTGTACAATATTGCTCCACACATTCTTCAGATAGCAGACTCACAAGAATGCCTTGGACAGACTGACTGGTGGGCATATTAATGGCCGGATGGACTAACCCCAAAACATAATTCCTACATTCCTTAAACAGAGGCATTTGAGAGAGAGCTGAACCATTTTATGGAAAAGGTCAGGGGGAGCTCATACCTGGAATAATAATAAATAATATTGTGTTGGGGGAGGGGTGTTAAATTAGCTGTTAACAGCTCTGATATTTCAGGGTTATGTCATCTTTTTATGGAAAACAGTTAACAAGTACCCACACTAGAACCAAAACAGAACCTAATAGTTATTCAAGTGAAGGCCTTTTGTCTCCACCGGATGAAATAAATTCAATCTCCAAGCAACGTCTGGGGGAAATATTATTTATTTAACCTTCAAATAACAAGATGACGTCAGTGGGCCTCTTTCTGATTACAGACAAGGTCAAGACAGCACGAACTGAGTACACCTGAACACTCAACTTCCTGTTGTGGAAGGATTCAGAGGTAATAACTGATAAAATAGCCAATAATAAACAATAGAAACATCTGATCAGCACAGAGATATAATCAATGGATAAAGCACACACCATCAGCATGCTGTTTGTAAAGCATTTTTCCTCCATGCTCACAAGGTGCAGCCAGGGCTTAACATTATAATAACTTAATGTGACATGTTTTTGTACAAAGTGAAATACATTATCAATATTATCAGCGGATCCTGGAGAAGCACTGAAACACCCAGCAGATAAGAATGCGTCCTGTGTCCAAACAGTTTTGAGGCATTTTGGTTCTATCAGAAAGACAAACTAATAACAATATTGTCCATGTCACTTTAAGACTTAACCTGTCAAACCTGAATAAAATAAAACTAGATTACACTTTAAAGTCAGACCATATTTCCTTTGGGAAACCTGTATGACTCATTTACTGGATTTTACAACCTGACTCACCAGATAGACTGAAAGTGATTGGAAAGGAAAGAACCTTTCAAAAAACTAAAAGGTGATTGAATTAATATTTTTTTCTTTCATATTGAATAGGGCAAGTCTGAGGCTTGTGGTCACTGCGCTTTCAGCACGGCAAAACTAACGGCTATTGCCTCTTTTCTTCTCAAACGACGGTGATTGATGAACAAGTGCATAAGCTTGAGGCTTTACAAGATGGATCTGCCTCATGACAGTTTAAAAGTTATTATGAATTTGTAGGAACAGAGCAGGATTTTATCTTGCACCAAAATATATCTCTTGATTCTGAGATAATGTCATTAGTTCAGAAAAATTGAGCAAATTGTATTTTTCATGTGAAGCAGTTTGTTTCTGTGAATGTTTTCCAGTCCTACTTCTCACAAACGTGTCTGCTGAATAAATTGTAGAATTATAGATTTTTAACATCACCAGGGGGAAGCAGCCAGACAACACTAATTCTTTGTACTGGCTTGATAATTAAGTGAATAATTACGTTGGCAGAGCATATCAATGAAGAAATAGATTATAATTACCTGCTGACAAATGGTCACAGGGCAAAACATCTGGCTCATCAGCAACTAAATGCCACTTGCTATTAACTGTCCAGCCATTAACTGTGTATGTCTGTTTGGTGTGGGGCAGGCATGCTGTGAACATCTTCGGCTGAAATACTGATGTCAGGGTGCAACCAAAACAGTGGGCAAAAAACCTGAATTGATACGAAATGATCAGGTTGCTCTTGCCTCACAGTCACTCATACACAGTGGCATCCTGCCTCTAGTTTACACATTAGGAACCATTTGCCCTTTTGGGCATCTTGAAAGCAGATTTCTGTTTTTTTCTCCTTTGAGATAAAGAGTCATCTCTCTCCAGCTGTTCTGTCAGCTGACCTTTTACCACTCTGTGTCAGTTTGACAGTCCTTTAAGCCCCATCTTATGTACAAGGAGTGAAATATTAATACCTCCAGAGGCCCCCAAGGGCCTGAGGTCTTACACACAGCTCAAAGTGTTAACAAAAGATGTTTACCTCTCATAGGAGACTGCAGCAGAGAGCAGCCTGATCACAGAAAGAGCAGACTGTGTGCTCTTGGGCTCATTTAATTTGAGCTAACAGAGCACAATGCTCCTCAGGTTTTGAAGCACTATCCCAGAATA
The DNA here is from genome assembly GCA_037902135.1 of Cetoscarus ocellatus. Taxonomy (NCBI): domain Eukaryota; kingdom Metazoa; phylum Chordata; class Actinopteri; order Labriformes; family Labridae; genus Cetoscarus; species Cetoscarus ocellatus. The sequence goes on along the minus strand of JBAMNC010000462.1, from coordinate 445,452 downwards.
GACAAGTCATAATAAATTAATTTTCCAGCTTTATTTTTCATCCATAAAATGTGAAATACTGTGCAGATTGATGACAGCAGGGACTGGGCATATCATTTAACAGACGATGGTGTCAGCAGAGGAAAGTGCTCAGCTCTAGGTAAACAGTTTTTCTATCTGACAGGCACTGAGTTAAAAAGACAAACCTCTGAATACATTTTCCGAACAGATTTGAAATGGTGAAATAAGCAGCCGATCTGGATCTGCTGCCAGAGCTAGCTGTGCTAGCTGCATCTATCTCATTGTCAGCAGACGACAGCACTCCCATTACCATTTTATTAGGCTCAGTTGGCAGAGAGTGTTTGGCACAGTGCTGTATGTTTCAAACTGTGTTGGAGTGAATTAACTTGAAACAGGATTCAGACATTTGCCCCAGATATTTTTAATATCTTCTCAGTCTGGGCACTAAGTGTCCAAAGCTCAGACTGAAAGAGGAAAAAAATCTGTGCTGGGACATCTCCTGCGGAGAACAGCTCAAGATCAAGAAGTTCTTAGTCCACAGTGGGATTGGCAGTATCAGTTTCTAATACCTTACCCTGTTTTACTGTGGTATATCATAGCACTTTTCACATATCTTTTTAAACATTTGATGCATTAAATGTATCATTATTATTATTATTATTATTATTATTATTATTGCCATGAGACACATTATTAAGGATGGAAATAGTACAAAAATATCATTCCTAAGTAAGCTGTAAGTACAGTTATTTTTGTTCTTCAGCAAGGCAACGTGATCATTCTGAGTGAGGTCACTTTGAAAAACATCAAATTTGTCTCTGATTTAGCACCACATATAAAAAGTGGCCAGGGTCTGGCCAGGGTGTGCTGCAAGGTGGGTCACATACAGACCAAAAAAGTCAGATTTGGGGCCACATTTGCCTGAAGTGTTAACATAACCTTAAGAGAGGGGCAATAAATCAACTTTTTGATGGTGGTGGTGGTGTGTGTGTGGGGGGGGGGGGAATTACCACAGTCCAGAGTCCTCAATGGTCGATAACAGTCTTGAATGCAACAAAATCTGGCCAAGTGTTTTTGCATACTTGGGGTTCCAATGTTAAGACACTTGGCCTTTTTTACAGGGGAGTTAAAAGTGAGTCATAGTTGTAGTGCTGTTTGCACACTTTTGTTGGTTAACTTAGTTACAAAGCTGAGTTATATCAGGACAGATGATCAAATAAAGTTACTGTTATTACTAATCTCTCCCCAGATAGAAAACTTTCAACTGTCAATTGCTGTATCACGTTACAACCAGTGGTGCACAAACACTTTGACTTCAGGGGAGACCATGTTCAAGTGCAACAACGTGACACACCAGTATGAGTGTGCTGGAACAGTGAGTCTCTTTTGGACAGGTGAGGCAAATTAGGGTTACATCATTAACAGAAGCTCTGTCATCACTTTTATAACATCTATAAACACAGACAGTGGTGCTACTGGAAATGGAAACCCAGTCTTAATGCATAACAAACACACACATATTACACAGCAGTCTATTTTAATGATGGTAATTAAAGAGATACTTTGGCTGTTATCAAAATCCTGGGACAATGTTTTATGGATGTACCATCCAGTCCTAGCACATGGATCATTTCTCATTTATCTGAATACACTTCTACTTTTATTCGTTCTCACTAAGCGGAACCTTACAGTTTAAACTCACCCAATCCTTATAAAGATATCGCCAAAGCCAGAAAGCCTAAGGTGGTATTGATTTTTGCAAAAGGACAAATCAATAAGCAAAGTGCAAGTGCAGAAGTGAGCCCATTTCCAAACAGGCACCACAATATTTCCTCCCTTGTTAAAACCAAATAACAACAGAGAACTATATTCTTTAATTAGACAGCATCTTGGCACCCTGCAATGCTGCAGCCCATTAGCATGTTATTTAATTTCAGATTAGCGGAGTGCCTTTATTATCATGTTGTTTACTCAGATGAATCACACACAGTGGTGGAACATCTCACGGTGGTGGTATTCTTTACAATCATCAGCTTTCGGTATCGTACACGGGAGGCGTTCTTGTTCATCACGCAGGAACAGTTAAGGTATTTGTTGAAAGAGACATACAGAGGGGATAAATGACTGCTAGGAAAGCTCAGCACTTTTTAAAGTGCTGCTATCCTTATCTCAGTACCTGAGAATGTCAGTAGAGGGTTTTTAATTCACTCATTCAGCTCTTTTATGCAGGCAGAGGTCAAGTGTTATGTGCAAACAGGAGTGGAAGTCATTCAGTGATCCGAATCTGACCTGATAACTGAATGCCAAATGTGGAGCAGGAATCCCTCATTTATGTAATCTCCTGAGACAAATTATTCCCCACATTTCATATGTTATACATTATTGAGCTGCATGTGTAAAGAGAGGACAGTGATCACTAAGAAAAGACTGTCCAAACTCCCACAGTCCCATGCCTGCCATCACAACATTTGATTCATTAAAAGGAGCTTGGGATGTTTAATGTCATGTAAAGGCGAGGCCGCAAGGGAGGACTGCAGCCGGACTTAATCAGAAATCTGCTTTAATGTTTTCTTCAGGCCAGACTCTCTTGGTGTGAGTAAAAGCTGGAGGGGAGGAAAAAAACACCTCTGTCTACAGGAAAAACTGTTTTTTGTTTTCTTTTACCAGTAATAAGATTTAAGTTTAGAACAACAGCAAGTTATGTTTTCGGCATTTGGGAGAAAATATATTTTTGTTTAATCTGAAGCACTGTTTTAAGATTGCTTTAGGGGCTCACCCTGAAAAAATCTGTGGGTGTGCCTTAGTGCTAGGGACAATGGATCCTAGAGCTATTATGTTTTCTGGGTGTCCATCCATTCATTAGTCCATCTCTTGTATATTCTGGCTAATTAATTTAAGGCGATATCTTAAAAATCCTTCAAAGATTTTGTTCAACCTTTACTTAATAAGCACTCAAATTTAAAAGTGACGTGGTTAGATCTTGAAGATCATATGTCATAGTTTAAGGTTATGAAGCCTCTTCTTTATCCTTTATTGTGAATGCAATATCCAGAAAACACTTTAAAGGGTTAGTTCAGTATTTTTGAAGCGGGGTTGCTAGAGGCCAATGTCTAACGAATGTTACTGCTGATAAAATAACTTGCCAGCTTTGTGACTAGCAGTCAGTGGTGCCACTGAAAGCCTTGTCATCAATCCACTCTTGGTTAAGACTACACATAATAACAAAATTGGCTCGACAAAATGATATGATAAGATTGTTTGTAGCATTTCACTTTTCCTCCACAAAGCCCTTTGGAACTATTTTGTGATGCAACACATGGGCTGTGTTTCCTTCCACGAGCAGCACACTGCTATCCTCTCATCAGTTGTTCGGGTCAGAGAGCTGCAGTGGGGTCAGTTGGTGGTCACTGGAGCACAAACTGATACAAATCTAACTCCTTGAATACTGCAAAGATGGGTCTCTCTTGTATTCATTCTGTATGTAAAAACAGGACAAAAGAAATGTTCAGAATTCCGATTTTACTGCTCTCTGTCGTGTGTGGGCCTTCACCAACTTTGGCTTGTTGTTCTGAGCATAGGCATCAGGACTCACCTCTCTGCAATGTCAAAACATTGTGTCTGCAGTGCAAATTTTAACGAACATAACTATAACACACTTATACTAGTTTGAAGGCTCACCAAAATCAAAGAGCTCCAATGACAAGTCCAGAGGAAGCAGTCCCAATCATGACATCAATAGGCCTGGGCATGGGCTTACAGATCATCTGCACCACCAGGTAACTTGTGATCTGTCTTGCATGCTCCTCAGTTTCTACAATAGTTTCTCCTATCCCTCTTTCTACCTGTGACTCCATCTGCAAAACATCTTCCTCTGTGTGCTCCTGTTCAAGATCATCCTTTCGTACTCACAACTATCAGCATGTTGTCATTACTTGAGGTAAAATCACTCCTTTTTAGTTCAGTTTTAGTGAAGGTAGTGTGTGTTGTTTCTTCTGACGACCTGACCGGCTGATGGCAGAGGGATATATAACCTCTACGTTGCAACACACAAAAGTTCCAAACACAGGGGCTTCTTTACCGAAGAGTAATTTAGTAAGTTATTAATCTTACATCCAATCAAGCCAACGTTGTTTAATGTGTAGTTTTAACCTTAATGTGGGGTGATTATTTGCCTTTCTATTGCTCCAGTGACTGCTATGTACTATCAAGTCTCCATCCATCCCCTTAAATGGATAAAGCTGGCAAGTGACTGTATTAGCAATAATATTTACTATTGCAATAGGCTTTGAGCAACCCCACTTAAAAAAAACTTGGCTAACTCTTAAGGAATTTTTATCATATCACACAAGTCACAAACATTAATTTAAAGATGAGCTATTAAGATTTTTGAAGTCATAAATCAAGTAAAAATTCAGAAGTCTCATAACCATCTTTTGCTTTTGAATGTTATCTTTAAGAATTAACCTGTCAGTGCCGCTGGATCCATCTGATTTAAAGGTCCCATATTTTGCTCCTTTTCGGCAGTTTAACATGGATGCTTGATGTCTTCATGAAATGTCAGTAACATGCTTTGGTCCACAAAGCCTATGAATCAAGCACAGCTGCATTCTTTCCACACTCACATAACCCCTCTGTTCAGAACGGCTGGTTTTGAGGGCAGCTGCCTCAATATGCTAATGAGCCAGAGCAGAGCCGCCGCCAACACAGACATACGGGGACTTAACGATAGTTCTGCAGTGGATCTTGAGCAAAGCAGAGCACACTGCCACTCCAGCCACGAGCCGCTTACAGTCCTGAACACACACGAACCACAAATTCATGCTGGTTACCAGCTCGTTTTCCCTTAACATCACAAGCTGACGCACAACATGCTAACCTCGGTCGAGTCACCGCAGTGGGACACAGCCACAACTTTGCTTACCTTCCAGGCTAACATTAGCAGAAATGGAGGGGTAATGGGGTGTGTTAAGGACTGATTATATTCAGCAAACTGTTAAACTTCTCTTGACTAATGTAAGAATGCTCATACATTACAGGTTTATCCTTCCTTACTTTCAACAAGTAACGTGAACATTGACAAACATGTTGTGCAGTTACCTCTGGTTCCCTTCACCCTGCTGCTAGCATTAGCTCGTAGCAATGAGCAAAATAAATACAACAAGGCATTAAAATACTCACATTTCCATCATCAGGTTTGGCGACGGATTTATGGTACTGAACCCGGATCCAGGAAAAATCTAGTCACCAGTCCTGTGTTGAACTGACTGAAGCTGGAGAAGCAGTCGGACGTGAAGTGACTGGCACACACGTACAGGTTTTAGCCAACTGTAGCTGGCTCATTCCCTTCAAAAATAAAATTCATCCAGTAGGCCCTTTGGTCCTCTGAGGCTGGTAGCCTGTATGTCAAGATACATGAGGCTGTTTACAGCCAACAACCAAGCAGTGATATGTTTTGGGTCTAGACATGGTGTATGCTGATCTCTCACTAATGGTGTAAACAGCAACATTGCACAGAAATTTCTCAAGACAGGGGATGGGGATACTCAGGTAGAGGCGGACTTATGCAAATAAAATGCTTGTTACATAACAGTCTATCCACAGACAGCTCGCCAAATACCATGAGTTTACATTTATGCAGCCTGCTAAATATAGGTTTTGTTGTCTACTCTCACAAGTTGTGGGCTGGGAGGCAGGCCAAATACCCAAAAATGTGTTCAAAAGCCTTCATAATATGTCCCCTTTAATGTCTGTAATTAGACAGATTCATCTTGCCAACCTTCCCTCTATAATGAATTTGCCTGGTCCAAGGCAGCACAGCTCAACCTGCATCTAGGAAGAGGTGGAAGCTATTAGCATGACGGCAGCAAGAAGTGACTGCTTGTGCAGAGATTAGCATCGATGCTAACAGCTTCAGAAGCAGTCTAATCAGATCTGGACCACATTTATTAATGAAATGAAGAACAAACAACAGTGAAAGCACTTCTCAATAGAAATGATTCTTTCACTCCACTTCCAACATATTTTGGTAACACTTTGATCTACGCAGTGGCTTACGTTTTGTATTTTACAGAGCGGAAGTAGTGCCTGCCTACAACATTATCTGATTGGCTTGTAATGAATGTGATTGATGGAACAATCATCCAGTCCTCTGCTGGATATTATTTTAAAAGACTCTACCCATTCCCAAACACTTTGTATGGGCTGTTGTCTAGATGGACCAGTGAAATGTATTGAATGGTCCATTTGGTGTGTCAGGTTATTAAAGAATACCTTCAGTGATTAATTTTTAAATGTCTACTCTTACTCGTAGATGGATTAGAATTTGGAGGTCGGTCATTATCCAATGGCCAAGGTAAGGGAACCCTAAAGTCACCTTTTACTTGTAAATGCAAAATCCCAAAAAGCCTCCACAGGATTTTACTTCGCACATATATCTATGTTCATATAAGGGCTTACTTTTGAGATTTTAAAGATCATTGGACAAAGATCAACCTGATCAAGTTGCTCCCGGCTGTGGCAGTAGCATATATATTATTATTTATTAAGAAATCGTTAGAAATTCTTGCAGTAGGTTCTTATACCATTCTTTTAGTTTTTATTAGCAGTCTGTTAAAAACAGTCCTTTCAGACAGACAACAAGGCTTAAAAATTTAAAAGCAGGCAACATCAGATTCATTTAAATATTTTTCAAAATTTTTAAAAATTAAAATTTCTTGTGTATGTCTTCACCACAAACCTTATTTCAGGTATTTATGTAAATTCAGTATTCTAAATCCAGAACACTTTACAAGTTCTGTGTAAGCATTTTTGTCTTTTTTTAGTCATAACAATGGGCCAAAAGAAAATTGTTAATCTGACTTTTGCCAGAAGTATGGCAAAAAATTGTATGAAATATGCAAAGACATATGTTGATATCTGCAACATACAACAACTTAACTGCTTGCTTATTTACTGACAACTTGAAGTATTTTTGTAGGCCAATGCGGAAGTTAGCAGCGCACTGGTTCCCTCGACTGCAAGCCTACGAAAAGTCGATGGAATTTTTTTCTTTTTTTGGATCAATGCTGGTGATAAAGGTCTGCTTCAAAAAAAATCCTAAAACTTACTTGTGTTCTTTGTAATCATCTTAACAAATTAACCATCGTTTCACAATTTTTTAAGCCTAAAAGTCATCAGTGAGAGTAAAACACTATTAAGCTACTAATGAACTACAACATGGCAGTTTGACTTAGAAGTAACAACAATATTTCCAATGGATAAGATCCTGTTTGACTTCTTGTTTGAGAATTTCTTCTTAATCCAATGACCTGAACAAGTTGGTGGTTGTGGCAACAGTGTATGAAATTTTGTCAACTGAAAAATTAGCAAAAATGCTTGCAGTTGGGTCCACCGCCACTTTTGCAGTCCTTGTTAGCAGTTCATAACCAACTGCCATTTTAAACACTCAACAGTTTAAGATTCAAAAGCAGGCAACATCATATGCATTTTATTATTCCCCATTAAACATTAAAATTTCATGTGTGTGTGTTCATTAAAAACCTTATTTCAGGCATACATCCAAAACCAGTATTCGACATCCCATATAGTTTTGGACTTGGGAACCAGAATGCGCTAAATGCTAACTCACTTCCAAGGTTTTGGACTTATTCCCACACCACTCTTTAGTAACAAGCTAAAATGAGCATATCCCACCTTCCGTGGTGGAGGCAGACATGTATGTAAATAAAATATATATTCTCTGGTGCATGTTCACAACAACAAGGACAGTAGTTTAAAATTTCCTTATTAACTAATCTGGTGGGCTACTATAGCTTAGACTTAATAGTGAATGTAAACAAACAGTATGATTTCAACTGCACATCTGACTTTTTAGCTTGTGTTCTGTTGATATGAACTGCTTTGTCTGTCATTGTTTCATCCTTATAGTGTCACGATTTACCTCCAAGTTCACCGATAAAATAATTTAAAACAAAGATTCCACACCAGGGTGCAAAGGCCAGTCTCTCTTGGTGTGAGTTAAAGCTGGAAAAAAGCAGAAACACTAAAGTCTGCAAAAAAAAATATGTTTTGTCTCTTTTACTTTGTTTTCTCTTCAATAGTTTAGCCTTGAGTTGTTCTGTTTGGGGAAGTTTTTTTTACACCTTCAGCTGACAGTTTGAGGCTGCTCTCCAGCTGCTCTATGCATGACCTTGACTCTCCTTTTTGTTTAGATTCTTACACAGAAGAGATGTCGACCTGTCAGCTATTGATTGCAGCAATAAGGAGATGCAATCCAATATTCAGTCCCTCCCTCTACTCCACTGTCATGCCAGGCTGCCATGTTGACAGTGGACTATTTTGAGAGCAGCGTAAGTGGCCATTCATTATTCATGCCATCCAGGGCACAAGCTGTATGTATGCATTTTATGGATATAGATTTTTCATGTTTGTAGCTGTGCAGCATATGTCCAATTTTGTGGTGGTAATTATCGCTGTATAAAAAATGGAGCGCACGTTTGACTCCATGCTTAACTACCTCTTACTTGCTGTTGCTAATTTGCTGACTGTGTGTGCTCCTCCTGCAAGGTTATTTTTATGCATTAAGAAACTTCTCTGGCTGCCTTACGCAGCAGAGGATAACCTGCACAGGAGGAGAAGAAACATAATGAGACCCTGACATGCCATCCAACCTCAGTCTCTTTTTCCAGACAACGGTAGGTTTGTTACATAAGTTTCCCTCTAGTCAGAGAGACAAGCGCTCAATAGTGCACGCCATGTGATTCCTTCAGTTGATAGCGATAAAGAAGAGACAGGATTCACTCTCTGAGTAATACAGCAGCTTGTTATACCTGCCATCATGTCAGCCAAAACTGTTAGTGTGTACCATATGACTCCTGTTAGTATGCAGTGTGACATGATGGACAAATGTTGGCAAGGAGAGAAGAATATCTTACATCCTTGTTAAGTCAGGAAGCAAAATAGAGTGCAGAGAAAGATATGGGCATGAAATTCCAGCATCACTATTAAAGCAGCGTTTCCACACTGACATGTCAGGGATTAGCTGTCAGATTCTCACCCTGGCTAAGTGTCATCGTTGATGGCATACTGATTGAAATGCTGCTTAGCTCCTGAAGCAAGCACTCCTGAGTTTTACATTATAGTCCTTCTTTAATTGACAACGCCCTCATGTCAGTGTGAACATAATGCATACATGGCGTGGCAGCAGCTGCTGAAATATAAAACACAAGCTTACTAGAGTGCAAAAAAGTGTGTCTGTGGGTGGCTGGTGTGGGAGGCGGGGAGCTGTACGTGGTAATAATGCAGAGATAAAAGAGAGAGAATAGAGGAACTGAGGAATTGATCATTGGAGTGGAGACCTGAACGGAAACGTGTGAGCAGTGTCTCACAGCTGGACAGGTGGAGCAAGAAAAATAATACCTTGCACGTGAGGGACGAAAGTTTAAAAAATAAAGAGGCAGGGGGATGCATTTGTGTGATAAAAGGACCCGGTAAGACTGGATGGCAAGAGAAATCTCCTCCGTGCCAAATCTGAGAAAAAGCTGGCCGGCTGTCAGCACAGCGCTTCCACGACTCGAAGGCAGGCGTGACCTGTGATTGGTCTCAGTGGGAGCATGGGGCTAAGATTGAGACTGCCAAGGCTATGAAACGCCTCAGCAAAAACACAGACACTCTGTTGGAGTAGAATTTGTCTTGTCGGAGACAAAGTGAGATAAAGAACAACTGAGTGAGAGGAGGAAGATGAAGGGGAGGATGAAATATTTATTCCAAACCCAAACCTACCTCTGTACACTTTCTCTTCCTCCTACTCTCCCCAGCTCTCTGTGTTGCTTAAAAAGTTTTCCATCAACAGAACTTTCACTTTCAATTGTCCAGGTCATCTTTAATGTATTACATTTGTCCTGCAAGGTTGCTCGCTTCAGGGCATTAGGGTGCACTCTGCACTCTCTTGTCTGTGTCTGTGGTCTGAGTAGGATCAGGCGTGTCCAACGCAGTTGTTTTAATTTGAGTTTAGATGTTCTCTGTAATGTTCTGTGGTGGAGTAATTAACTGAGGTTGACCTCTTGCTTTGAGGTTAAACTTCTGCCTTATCCTCGAATGGGAAGACATGAACACAAAAAATGTTTAATTTAATCTAAAACTAGAAAGCACTTAGAGAGCGCAAACCTCCACCAAGGTAGCTCAAATATTGCTGTTACATCTATAAGCAATCATGCTATGATAAAGTTAACATCATAATATGATTCCTTGACCCTGAAAACCCACACCTAGCACTCGGATCATGTTGATATTGTTATTAGTTAGACAGTTACTGAGCAAACCACCAAAATCTAATAATTTTTAAGTTGGGCCATAACCAAAATCTCTTGAAAATTTCCATCCAGAGGTTTTTGTGTAATCTTGCTAACAAACAATCAAACAGACAAACAAACATACGCCGGCAAAAACACAGGCTCCTCGGCAGAGGTAATAATTCAATTCTTGAGGATTTTTTTTAAATGATGGCATTTGTTACCTTTTGACCATTTGCTGGCTTTCTGATTGGTTCACTGACCTACTATCAGAGAGCTCCTCTCATAACAACACTAACTAAGCCGCAACCGGTCAGATGAGCTTCCTCAAAGGCCAAGTGTGTCGTGGAAAAATTGTTGCCAGTTTCATTACTTTAGCATGGTTAAAAGGTGTTCTTGGATTGCTTACATGAGCAACTCAAGTAATCAACATCACAATACAGGACTATTTTTAACATATTTCCTATATCAAAAGTTAATTATAAAATTGTCCTCTCTAGATTTGATTGTTTGATGATCACACCATCAATCTAAACCAGTGATTCCCAACCAGGGGTACATTGCCCGAAGGGGTACGCAAGCACATTGCAGGGTGTATGTGGAAACATTTAATAATTTATTTCCAACTTGGAAGTACTGAGATAAGCCTGTCAGTAGAATGGTAAGTGTGTGCTACTACTAGTTTCCCTGAGGAGACAATAACCTATACAATAATAATGGCTTATTGTCTTTTACAGACACTTCCCAAGTGTTTGGTGCTCTGGCTTTGCTGTAAATGAGCTTTCTTCATTGAGTTATTTGCCAGAACTTCATCGCAAAAGAAGCACTGAGGCTGCAGTGGGTCTGCAGACACAGAAGTGCATCCATATAAACCAGGTAAATTACATTCTACTTTTGAAGAATCATCAACACCTATTTTGTCACGGTATGACAAAAAGCCTCAGGGGGTACACAAGACAAAAAAGATTGAGAACTGCGAATCTAAACTACTGTCAAAACATTTTTACACATGCGCAAAGCTAAGAGAAAATATGAATGTTGGCTATATGTTATTTTCTAATTATGCACATTTTTTTAAGCAGCTATTTCACTGGTTGATATATCTAAATTTCCCTGAAGGAGTCCTTCCAAGGGATAAATAAAGTTCTATCGTATATTATCTTATTACACCATTGTCAGAGTTTGCAGTAATTCTTTACAGGCATCAGGAGCTGTCTGCAGGAAATGTAAGGACGAGATAAAAACTTTTTTGCATCCACAGCATCGCATGGGTCAGAAATCATTACTGACAGATGAGGTCTTTGTCCAAGGGTTGCTACTTGCCAACCCCAGTTACAATTAAAAATAAAGTTGTTACATACTGAAATGCTTATGCAACTTTCCCATTAGCATACTACACCCACATAATTTAAGAATGAAATTTATACCATAAAACATAATAGTATTCATGACAATGATTTAGTGTTAGAAGTGATTATGGTAATATTGACAATGATTTAGTGTTAGAAGTGATTATGGTAATATTGACAAAGGCAACTGCTGAAGGCCTTACAGTTATGGATAAGAGGGCATTAGCCTGAATGCATTAAATGTAATTGAAGTCTTGCAGTTAGTGACCATCTAAAATGAGCAGTCTTTGAAAATTTCAACCTTGAACTAAAAAATTCTGGCAGTTTCAGATTAATTGTGTGAGACAGTGTCAGACTGCAGTCATTACAAAGTTTAGGTAAAGTCCTCTAGCATATGGTAGGTATACAGCACACATGCTAAATACCTTTACCATCTTTTGGGTCTTAACCTAACACAGATTGACTATTCAATACATTTCACTGGTCCATCTGGGCTACAGCCCATAGAAAATATTTGGGAATGGGCAGAACCTTTCAAAAGCATATCCAGCAGACAATCGTTCTGTCGAACACTTTCATTACTGGCCAATTTGATAATATAGTGGTTGGGCGGTAATGTGGCAGTGTAAAATACAGAACATAAGCCACTTTGTAGAACAAATTATTGCCAAAACATGTCGGAAGTGGAGCGAAAATATCTTTTCTATTGAGAAATGCTGTTGATGTTGTATGTTTTGCATTTAATAAAGAAATGTGGTCCACATCTGAAAAAAACAGCCACTGAAGCTGTTAGCATCTATGCTAATCTCAGTACGAGCAGTCACTTCCTGCTGTCGTCTCTCTCGTTGCCTGATCATAGGCCATGAATCAGGCAGATCCAGCTGCTGTGCAGTGTTAGTCGGGTCTGTATTTAGAAAAAAAAATCAGACAGCAAAAACAGACGTTAATCAAGAAAAGGGTCTTATGTATGACAAGATCAGCACCAAACCCCTGCTGGATGGTTTTCTTAGCTCATGCCAAGTGTTAATGATTGCTCTCTCACTGATGAACAGAAAGGACTTTTCTCTACATGCTGCATTTGACATTTGATACAAAATCTTTGAATATATTTAAATGTTGGCATTTAGTCACATGACTTGGAGACTTGACTCAAATCTCCTTTTGGTGTTTTTGGTAAAACAATTGTATCCTATTTGTACCCCTCCCCCCACAGACTGTCAAATGTCTGTATCCCCATTGACACAAAAACTATTTTGGGGTTAGGACAGAATGTGCTAGAACCTTCTACAGAAAACATGTCTTGGCAAGATCTAGCAAGAGAAAAATTAAAAACAATCTATTCTGAATAAAAAAATAACTAAACACAAAGGTTAAATATCTTTCGCTCAACACAGAAGCATAAACCTGTAGGGCTCATGTTTAACCTCTGTAAGGAAGGGTTAATAGAGATTGGTTAAAAGAAGTGGATACACAGCTGCAGCATTGGATGCTAAGCGCTTCCAGCTTTGGAGTAAAAAATGAGCACAGTTTATTCAATGAAAAATGACTTGACATCAGGTCCATAAGCAATTAACTGCCTGGCTCTGTGTTCTGCCATGTTTCCAACATGCCTTTGTTTGTAATTTCCTCCAGGACAGCACTCATTTACAATGCCAGCACTTATAGAATTAAATCATGACAGTTCCTTTGTCCCCACCATGCAGGTTTTTCTTAAGTTGGCAGGAAAAAAAAGACACAAATTATTTGTAGAGGATGATTGTGTTGTTAAAATATTGTCAAACAATCTAACCTTGCAGTGCAGATGGACCTGCCTGATTCGTTGTCTGAAATCACGCAGATCCATCTTGCTAAGCTTCAATCTCCTAAGACTTCACAGCCAAAAGCTGGACGGCCCAATCCGGGAAGAGAGGTAGAAACTGAAGACATGATAACAGCGGGAAGTGACTGCATGTTTGAAAACAACGGCCGCTTCTGAAGTGCTCTTCGTGGATGCAGCAGTATCTGCAGTTTTTTCAGAAATGGACTCAACTTCTTCTTTAAAAGAGGAGCAAAGAACGTCACTTCACGCTTTTCTTACAGGAAATCATATTTTAACTTTCTCCCAACTGGGGACCACTGGTGGGAAACTGCGAGAGATGCGGAAATCCTTCAGACGATGCCGGTTAGTCTGTGGTAGCCCCGAGTCATGGTTACTCAATGAAACCTGGCTGGCAAAATATGCTCTCCTCAGAAGTTTACCAGGAGAACTTGGTGGGGATTGTCATTGACGAAGTTCTCTCTGACATACTGTTCCCCTGTTGCTCCATTTTTAACAATAACTATCTCCAATTCCCAATACAAGTGCTAGTGTACTTCTTTCTCAGTAGAAAACAAAACCTTATTGTTCAGTTTAATTAGGTTACTTTTTGTTTGGTGTAACCCAGGCGACGAATCCTGTTTCTGCCCCTATATATTACTCCCGTCTCAAAACCTCACGGTATTTCCTGTTGATCTCGCGGGCCGATTACGTGGGCCAGTTGGCTTATTGTTATTTATCTCTGTGGTGACTTCACATGGTCACGTGGCTTAGCGTGACTAACCGTTAGCAGTTATCACAGTTAAATAGGAGCAGAGGAAAGAACACATGATCTTCATGACTTACTTGGCCAAAACCAGAAGAACAAGTTCTGTTTAGTATAATCAGGACCAGTGGCGGCTGGTGCCAAAAATTTTAAGGGGGGCGCAGCTTTGGAGGAAACAAACCAAAGAAGCGCTCCATACTACAGTGAAAAGAAACTAAAGACAAAACATAATCACAATACAACCTACTTGGAAATATGCACCATTTGAACAGAAATTTTGCCCTCCTTTCCTTCGGGGCTGCAAATTTCTCAGTGACCCTCTGACTGAAGTCCATCATATCCGTCACCAGTCTCTCTTCCACTGACAGCATGGCCAGTGCATTCAGCCTGTCCTGGTTCATGGTGTTTCTGAGGAAAGTTCTGAGAAGCACCTCAGCTTCTGCAGTGGTCATGGGTGTGGTGATGACGATCTTTAGCAGAGCGACAGTCTCTGAAAATACCTCTCCAAGATTATTTTCCATCAACAACTGGATAAGGTCCACAGCTCCACAGCAGGCCTTGAACTCCTCCTTGCTGTACATAAGGCTGAGCTCTGTCTTTAGCTTTAGTTGAGCACTGGGTCGGCCTTCAAGGTGCTGCTGAGAGAATCTTCAGGAAACATGGTGTGGTACTGTGTGAATCTGTCATTAAACAATACATAGAAAAACACATTTTATTACCAAAAGTTAACATCAGTATTTACTGAAAAAAATCAATAAAACAGCCAAAGTTTAACCTGCTCCCATAAAATAAAGCTATAATTTATGTCAGTTTCACTATTTTATGAACATTTCTTGTGTCACCTGAACAGTGTCTTATTTTACACATGATGTCTCATGGCTCAAGATTGTAAACACAAACAGAATCTTATGTACCACTAAACTGATGCTTTAAAACTATGGGTAAAACTATGTGATACAGTTTTGGTATAGATGAACTTTAAAAAGTATGAACAAAACAAAACAAATAAGAAAAAAAAATCAGATACAAGCATGCAGCACAAAGGGCAGACGGCTCACACCAGCTGACTGATTCTCACAGCTGAAATGGAGGCTGTCAATGTTTGGATGACATTTATAGTTTGCAGCAAAATTACTTCAAATTTTAAAAAGTCAAAAAAATAAACTTTACATTACAGGAGTCTGTTTCCATATGCTAAAGCTTTTGAATACTTTTACTTTGTACCGTTATGTGTAGTATTCAGTCAGCAAAAACCCCAACAGAATGTATAATTTTTGTATCCAAATAAAACATTTTATTATAGCAACTAAACATATGGTATACAATTATATATAATGACAATACTATATATATTTATATTGATATTTATTATTTTTTATCACGTTAAGTTGCCATAATAAAATTACAACATTTAAAGACAAGATATACATTTTGTTGGTCTGTTTTCATTGATTTTATACTGTGCACAATGGTACAAGCTGGAAAGGTACAAGGTAAGTGTCAAATCTAAAAGCTCCAGTCGATTAAAAATAATTCTGTAACGGACATACACCTAAGAGGTAAAGAATTTGTGACGTTTACACTTTTGGAACTAATAAAACCCCGCTGTTTTCACCAGTAAACTGCAACACATAACTTGATAACATTATCAAGTCTTCTTTTTGTAATTTTTCAAAGGGTTTCACACAATGTAACAGAAATATTTAATGAGCACTGCTATAAAACCTCTGCAATAATCTGCATGCACTTGTGTATTACAATTTCTCCTAACTTGTTCCTGCTTTGCCATGATTTTTTAAAATATATTTTTATAGGTCCCTTAATATAATATTATAATCAAAATAATGCATCAATTTTGTCAATTAAATTTAAAATGAACTTCTAGTAGGGTAAAAACAAACTTACCCACCCAATAAAAGCCCCAATTCCTCCTAAAAGTATGTTGTTTTTGTAAAAATATGCAAGAATTGAAAACTATATAGATTTTTTAGAACTTAAGTCTGCAAAAGGATAATGTTCTACTGAACAAAGCATTTATATCCTCTTGGCAAACTCATTTTGTGGCTCCTGATCTATGGTTTAGTGCCATGTGTGACATAAAATGGAAAACTTTGCCCCTGAATTATGTTATGTCTACTAGGAAAGACACATCCTAATCTAATCTTCAGTGCAGCACAGCCTCTTA
This sequence comes from Cetoscarus ocellatus, assembly GCA_037902135.1. NCBI lineage: Eukaryota > Metazoa > Chordata > Actinopteri > Labriformes > Labridae > Cetoscarus > Cetoscarus ocellatus. The sequence continues at coordinate 429,068 of JBAMNC010000462.1, read as the reverse complement.
CTGATTTTCTTCTCCAATGCAATCTCACCTCTTCTGCGATCCTCTGACGGATCTCTGGACGACGCCTCCTTATTGCATGGGAGCATCGGTCGGACACGTGAGGATACGTGAGATACTTGCGCATGCGTAAATGATACCTGCTGCAGTGACGTGTGGATGTGATTGACAGCGCTCGTTGTCCAGTCACACGAGGAAAAGAAACACCAAAACAATACTGATTTGCTGCCAGTCCAAGTGGGAGTGTGCGGGGCGCACCGGTCTGCGCCCTGCAGGCAAAGTTGAAGCGGCCAATCCCAAAGACGCCTCAGGTCACATGCTGAGCAAAAGTTTAAGGACTTGCATAGACACCCATTAGGCCGGCGCCCCTCTGTACGTAAACTATGTATTCACAACAGAGTTACTACGTAAAAACATTGTGAAACCCCCTTTTATTGAATGGTGACAGGTGCTGCTGACAGACTATTACTCTGTGGTAAAAATAAATGTTTTTATCTGTTATTTTTTATAATTTAAAGACAAATTATGTTGTGTTTAAGTGGACTTTCTCTGTTGAATTTTGGAGGGGGCGGCGCCCCAGCGCCCCCTATTGACAAGCCGCCACTGATCAGGACTGGCCAGGTTTTCGATCCCCCGATGGCGAACTAAAAGGAGCCTGTCTAGAACCTACAAATTGACCGAATGTTGAAGAGTCGCACCCCTCCTGCCAGGCCGGTAGGGGGATCTCTGTAGCCCACAACAAATTTATACTCTGCTTACTTCGCATAATGCTCCCTCCACACACATTTCCCCCTACAATTTTTTCAGCCGCTATTCTACACCCCTTGGACTCAATCTAAACCCAGACGTGGGTTCTTACCCGTGAACTGTGGGTGGGCTGTTGGGCTTGTAGTTTTGTTCTTGAACTCTGTTTTTTTTTTTATTTCTTGATTCTCAAGGTCTACTTGCCATTTCTGAATTTCTCCATTGTTTATATATGAGTTAATTGAATCAGAGCTTTTCTAGATTTGAATGGCCACTCTTATAAGGTGCTCTATAGAGTTTTCACTGTAAATAATTTGCACTGTATTTTGAATGTCATTCACTTTGTCACTAAAACACGATACCATCTAAAATGCAACCTCAGTCTCCTGTCCACTCCCTCTGAACTAACCTATTTCAACGGATCACTGTGCCATACATACTGACATTATTAGGTGCTTATCCAGTACCTATCAATAAATTAATAAATCAAACTTTATTTATAAAGCATTTTCATCCAAAAAAAATGTACATTCAAGAATACAAGCAGGTAAGAGTCAGGGGATACAAAATAAAATACAAAACCCCACCCACCCTCCCAGCCCACATTTAACACATACAGCCACTTGTGCGCACACACATGAACCCAAACACACACACAGGACACTAAGTCAGGACTCTTCAAACAGCCCCAAAGGACTAAGGAAGCGCTATTTTGAATCAAAAATTTTATATTGACACATTTAATATTAACACAGTTGCTACATTGGCATTGAGACATTTTGACTTTCTTTCAAAAATAATATTAGTATTTGTCTTTGGACCATAACCAAAAAACTTCACAGCTGTTCTGACACAGGGCTCTTTCTGATCCTCTTTTTTTTCCATTAAAAAAAAATCCCCTAAGTCTATGAATGCTCCTCATGACTTAGCAAACTAAACACAATTTTCAAAGTTATAAAATCTGATTTAGAAGTTTAAACAATTATCTTTAAAATTCAGAAAAAGAGCAGTTGTTTCGTGTGAATGGAATATGCTTCTGTAAACATGCAGGTTTTAAGTGACAAAATGAGGAATATTTTGCAGATTTACATTTTTAAAGTCACAAAATATACAAATACTTAATGCTATGTGGCTCCTCAGTGTGTTGCAGACATGATATTAAGCTCCTGTAAAGTTTTAAGGAACCCACAATTTTCATGCAGGCTGCCTGTGTGGCATTCTGTACACTCCTAATCGCCCCCAGTCTCATCAAACAGCCAGTTTCCCCATTATGTGTCCAGTGCATGCCAGTGGCTGAATGGTTTGCTGGAGATACACAGTGAGTCTATTTCCTGCGAGAGCTGCTTCAACCCTGTCAATATCCACCAAGTAGATCGATTGAAAACAGTAAAACAAGTACTTAGGATTTCCAGGTCTTTTAAAATACAGTAAAAAAACAGTTTCGATGCAGACAGTCAGATAATAAAACCTGACGTTAACATATTGCTCCTGCTTAACGTCATGACAGACATGTCTAAACATGGCTGAGGGGTGAACAAACATCTGGCTCAGTGAGTGTCATCAGTCTAGGGAAGTTGGGATATCCCCTATCATTAAGGAACATTTTAATTGGACTGTCTAAGCACACGTTTTCTTAAAGTTTGTACAACAAAGAGAGAAAGGAGAAATTTGACTCATTTTCAGGGTCAGTATAGAGGTTGTAAACACATGTAAGTCCAAATTGGAAAAACATTAAAAAAAAAAGACATTTCCTGCTTTTCCCATAATATGAGGTCTTGTTCTTTCCATTAAAAAAATATGTTTTTGTTTTTTAGCAAGTCTTCACAATCCAGTTTTTCTGAATACATATATATACACAATTTCTCAGCATTTTCAAATTCAGAGTTGCAAATATGGAAATCACTCCAGTGTTTGTAATTAATAGAGCAGTGCAGGAATGATTCCAAAGATGCATGAGTGAGTTAGCATTTAGCACTTCCTGGTTCTCCACCACCGAAAGTAAATGGGATTTACATTTTGGACAAATGCCTGAAATAAAGTTCATGATGAACACATGCACATGAGATTTCAATTTTTAATGCAAAATAATAAAATGCATCTGATGTTGCCTGGTTTTGAATCTTAAACCATTGTTGTGTGTTTAAAATGGTTAAAAAACTGCTAGCAAGGACTACAAAAATGGCCCAGGTCCCACCATCAAGCATTTATGATTGTTTTTTAATAATCAATGATTCATACACCATTGCCCCAGTCATGAGAACCAACTTGATCAGATCATTCAGTTAAAAAGAAATTCTCACACAATAGGTCACAACACTACATTATATGTTAGAAATATTGTAGTTGCTTCTAAGTCGAACCACTATGTTGCAGTTTCATTGTAGTTTGATAATAGCTTTTCACTCTCGCAAATTACATTAAAGCTTATAACACCATGAAAAGAAGTTTCATGTGTTACTTTTATCACAAAGAACAGAGCATGTAAGCTTTATAATTTTTTGTTCCCCACAGAGCTTATTATCAGCAATGACCCAAAACACAGTGAAACATCCCATAGGCTTTTAGAAAATACGTCATCTTACACCACTCTTTTTCAAGCCTTATTTTGCCAATTTTCAATATGCAAAACCCTATAACTTGATTGCTAGCACATTGAGAGCTTTGGTCTCTCTCTTGATTTTTTCTTGTGTATTATTTTTTCATCACTGGACTCAAACACACCTCGCACTTATTCCTATTTTTCCATTGTGTTCATATTTTTTTGTGTGCAAAACAAAAACATCTTAACAAGACAACCTGACATTTACCTATGACATATAGCCTGTTAAAAAAGGCTTAGACATGGGGTTAAACTGTTTCCTGTCCCTGGGTTTCTTTATGAAAGGTTATTTACAGTAAGGGATCAGTATGCACAGAAGCATAAGCACGGTGTTCTGCCCTTGGGAAAGGACCCAGAGTCTTTAGAGGATCCTTTAAAGGAAATTGATAGAAGACCTTGACCACAGCATGTTTTATTCATGTGTGTTTATGGCGAGGTCAGAAACCCACTTTCAAAACAAAAGATAATCACAGTTTTGTGCTTTTAAAAACACACTTATGTGGCTTGTAAGAATAAGGGATTTGTATATGGTCACTTTTGCCTAAGCTAATACAACACTAAAGGACTTATTTCAAAGATTTCTAGTGGATACTTTTAGGACTCCAGATTATTCACATCACAGCTTCATAACATCTCTGTGTGTGTATTATAATGTGTTTTTATAATGTGTCTTTTAATCTCTACCCTGATTTGTCCATAAACAATGTAACCTAAATTCACCCCAGATAGTTTTGTTTCTCCTCACTGCACTTTGCACCAGAGTTTTATGATTGATAGTTGAGAAATATATGAAGGCAATATACAACATAGTATGTGCTGCTTTATGGGCTCACCAAGAGATGACTGGGTGTCTCTAAAGCAGGGATCATCTTCATTTTTCTGTGTTTTGACATAACTCCTAAATAAGCTATTCATACATTTAAAGCAAAACACAAACTGACAACATGGGGACTGTAACTCTACTCAGGAATCAACAAAAACATTCATCTTATCTGCAAGTGAACTAGAAGAGAAGGTTGATCCTTGCTGGTTTCTTGGAAATGCTGTAATATTTACAACATTCAGCTACAAAAAAAGTTTTTTGAATATAAATTGAACATTTAAAATGGGCTGGTAGTATCTATCAAAATGAGCTTTCAATTCATGGGACAACTTTAACTCAACTGTATAAAGTCTGACTTGTGTTGATTGAATTACCATAAAGTGTCAAGTCCAGTGACTGTACATTGTACGCACAGTCTTAAACCTCCTAGGAATCATCTAGATGTCAATCTATATATTCCACTAAAGGACGCACTTTGTTTGCTACACCCTCTCAAATCATCAATAAGTTGTCTGCAGAGACAGAGGCTGCAGGACCTCAAATCTGGGACACTTTAAGGACCCTTACTTCTATGCCACTGATTAGGCAGCAGTAAAACAGCCCTGTTATTTATATGGTGCATGCCGTTTACCTCGTATTTCTGACAGGGGAAGTGGGAATTTATTCACTTACTAGTTAAATGTATTCCTGCTACGAACTGGTAAAGTCAACTTCCCAGTGGAACATACCAAACAAAAGGGGCGTTCCCACTGTCGTTTCTAATTTGCATCTCATAGAATCCAAGTTCTGAGCTCAACTGAATCTCACCAATATACCACCATATGTAAGACAACTTTTATTTTAAAGATCTTTACATCAAAATTGTATGTAGTTTTTCCCTCTCCTTTGGAAATACTCAGATCTGAGGGGGCGGGGAGGTTACAGGAGGCTATGTTAATGAGGTCTGTCCAGATTGGCTGCCCATACGATGGAAGGGAGGAGGAGGGGTTATAGGAAGTGGACTTGCATATTAGTTATGGAGTCTGCATGTTATGTGCAGAAAACACACATGAATGTGGAGGCTGTATAGCTATTACATAATAAACCCCAGGAAGAAAAAAAAAAAAAAAGAACATTGAAGGGTCATTGGCTACAAAAAGGCATAGCGCATTTCTCTGGGAACTGAGAGTGTATAAAAAGCTGTCATGTTCTTCTGCTCCCTAAGCCTTTCTAACAACATTAAAAGCAAAGACAATGATGTTGCAGGACATGGCAAATTTAAGTTTTATTATACCTTCTAAGGGCCTGCGTCTGCAGCCACTGTTTGCTGCAATGCAGATGCTCATATTTCATAGAAAAACAGTGTGTTTTCAGAGCTCAGAGCAGAAGAACAACTTTTCTGCACTACTTTGCACAGCTTTGAAAACATTTCTTGTCAATACCACTTCTCCCTTAATGATCAATCGAGAAGGGCAGGACCTCTGAAGTATGCTTTGTGAACAACCAACAGCAAAGGCAAAGAAGACACTCAACCACCCCATTTTTATGAGGGTACAACATCCTGTTTCCAGCTGCTATCAATGGTAGGACATGGTTCAATGACCTTCTTTAACATGTTTTTTGATGACATATTAGCACAACTTTTGTAACCTAACCTAGCTGGTATAAAGGGCTCTAAAATTGAGTTAAGAGCTCTGTTGGTGTTTCAATAATTAAATCCAACAAAAACATTCCAAAAATTTCAAATAAATATAAATTCATTCAGTAAAATGTGTCCCTCAGAAAATCCAGGTGGTGTGGGGACAGCACTGGTCCTGTGATTGTAGTTACATACCTGTGGTCCTGAAACTGCAGTTTCCAGCTCTGCAGTCACATGATCACAATTCAAGCCTATATGATCAGCAATATGGTCTTCTTGCTTTTCCCCCACACATGACATGTGTATATTTTACTTGTCATTGCATTCTTGACAGTTTTTTGTTTAAACTGGTTCTCTGTATGTAATGTGTATATTTCTGTTGCTGCAAAGGTATCAAACTCAGCTTACCCTGCATTGTTTTGTAAGCACACTGAAAGGAACTAGAATAACAAAAGTAACCAGAAGTTACTCAGGCTCACATACATACCATTTGCTCACAACTGCAATCTTTTGCCTAATATTGCTTTTTGTACTGTGCATTTTCTGACCATTAATGCTTAAACTACTCAACATAATCGCAAACACCTTTAAAGTCTGACATGGGGCAGAGCACCTGGTTTGGAACAGCTGCTCCAACAATTATAACTCTGAGCAGAATCCCCAGCTGCAGCATCCCTCAACAGCCAGCAAATAAACAAATGAACGTAAAAAGCTAAATCCAAATGAAAGAGAAAAAAAAGGCTAAAAGGGCCATCCAGCAACTAGAGGTAGGCTTAAAGCAGAGGCAAATAAACAAAAGAAAAGACAGTTTGGGTGAACTGGGCTGTACTCAGAGGAGATCTTTCAGCCTGTTGTCTCAGAGAATCAGCTTTAGGGATGCAAACACATACCGTAAGTGCCTACTGCAAGCACTGGCTGAGCCCCAATATGAAAGAGGAAGCTAACCTCAGGAGAAAAAGAGGACAGGCAGTGCTTTTATTAATAATGTATAAACTATAAGGGAATAAGGCTGATGTCTGGACCATAAAAATACACATCAAGAAAATGTCCTTGGTTTTTAATTGTTTATTTTGAGCAGGACACAACAGGAAAATGCAGTTTTAAAGAGCCCATATTCTGCTTTTTTGAGTTCATATGCCCTTAAGTGTGTTTGGCATGTTTCCTCTACATGATAGAGCTCTTCTATGACCAAGACAAAAATCTGTGACAGTAAGACCTCTCCCCCTCTCTCTCTTTATGTGGTACCCAAGACATTTTGTTACCCTACCCCCTGAATAGATCTACCAGTGTGACAACTTACCTTTGTTTATTGTCAGTTTCAGCCCATTGGCTCATGGTAGCCCATTGCAGAGCATGGATGTTAAAACACAGAGTAGTTGACAACATGGAGTTTTTTTGGTCGTAAGCATACTCTAGCAGTCATCAAAAATAAAATAAAGTCACACAAACCTGATTTAAGGCAAAATATGAATTTTCTGTTATGTTAGGTTTAATTTAAAACTTGCTAATCACTGGAAACAGACTATGCACTGACAATTGGCTTAAATCCGAGGGTAACCTCAAAAATCAGTTGCAGACATATTGGAAAACAGCAGTTATAAAGAGAGTGTACAAAATACTTTTTTTTCATGCCTTTCATGGCTTATGGGGTTCCTCAGAGCTTAGCTTCAGTGCCTCTTCCTTTTCCACTTGACTCCAAATGCTTTAATCTACATCAACCATTAACAGAAATGACATCAATTAAATCGATTAAACCCAATTTAATTGCAGCTCTACTAGATGATGCTATATTGATCAACATCAGTCCACTCCACCTTACAACCCTTATAGTTGCTGATGTTAATAATAGTTCAATCTATGCATAGTTGTTATTGATTATCCACCATAATAAATACCTTTTCAACCACAGAGAGAGAACCTGCTTGAAAACAAGATGCCACATCTCAAGGAGCTAACCCCCCAAAAATGTTAACTCCATTGAGATAATTATGAGAAAGAAAGGGGTGTGGTCACGGCATCCATATATTTTTTCTCATCATGACTTTTCATTTTGTACCTCTGTCTCTGCCCACCTCCCTACCTCCACCCACTCACACCCTGTATGGTTCTGCTCAAGATTTCCTACTGTTTAATTGAGTTTTTTCTGCCACTGTAACTGTTGTCAATTGCCTGGTCTGATGTGCACTTGCTTATCTATCCTCAGATCTTAGCTTTCTGAAACGAGAAACAAGGGCAAGGGCTTTCGAAAGAAAACGAGAATGACAAGACATAACACATGAGGAAGAAACAAAAAAGTGAACTTAACCCAGGGGTATGACATCCTCTGTCTGATCCTCACTCCTCCTAGCAGTTTTAGAGTGTTAGAAGAGGATTACAGATTATTAGTATGTCTGTGTAGATTCTCATTCATCCAGGTCATGGTCATTCTGAAGATTCAAAAGCAAGGCAACTGGACTGTGTAGAGTTTGTTGGGAAGACGTTTCACTTCTCATCCAAGAAGCTTCTTCAGTTCCAAATGGCTGGTGCTGGAAGCAGATATTTATCTTGCTAGAGGAAAAAACAACAACAAAGGAAGGGAGGAGTTGGAGAACGACTCATAGAAACTTATCCCAGGGTGATGTAACCCCTGAGAGTCGTTACCCTGAATGGGTCATTAACTCCCCCTGTCATGTGCGGTGTTATGGTCACATGTGCCCAGGTGTGAGTGTTTGGAGAGCTTTCTGGGGAGAGAGCTTAGCACTGCATTATATGTAAAAATAATAATAAAAAAAAATAATAATAAAAAAAAAATATGTATCTCTAGCAAGATAAATATCTGCTTCCAGCACCAGCCATTTGGAACTGAAGAAGCTTCTTGGATGAGAAGTGAAACGTCTTCCCAACAAACTCTACACAGTCCAGTTGCCTTGCTTTTGAATCTTCAGAATTATTAGTATGATGTCAGCTTCCAATGACGAGCTCTCTAATGACATATTTTGCCAAAGAATTACTGTCAAATAAAGATACACTTAAAACTGTCTTACACAGACATGAACCAAGCAACGTCAATACAGTTAAATGAACCATGGAATAATGAAAGTTACTGCAGCGTCAGAGCACTTTTAAAGTAAGAAACAATTTATGTGTGGGATCTTTATTACATTTGTTGGACCACTGTCCAGCTATCATATTTCCTCCCCGAGCCATAGCTAGGAACTACATATAAATGTATTTATAGACTTTTTACCCACCACACTGATGAGAATTTAGAATTAAAGATGATACAGCACAGATATTAAACATATTCACTATGCATTCATCACAAGCTGCTTCTATGAGGACTGAAGGAGCAAATGTAACCTTCACAAGTGGCTATTAATCCATGGTCTGGCTCCACATTCATCTTTTAGACTTGTACTTATGGGGGGTTTTCAGCAGCTGTGAAAAAAAAAATATCAGAATATTTGCAAACTGCAATCCTCATGCTGTTGAGTCCAGAGGGAAACTGTGACCTTCTTAGTCTTGAAGCCTACATAAATCTCTACTGGAGATGTAAATAGTTGTCTTCCTTTTTATGGATTATGTCTAATCTTGTGTCGACTATTAAGGCATTCTTTGTGAGGGTTTGTTTGTCCATTTTGGTTTATATATGTTATTTAATAACTGTTTTTGTCTATTGGCGTAGTGACGGGTAAGATTTCAATCCAAACTCCTTCTACTATCCTGACTTTTACTTTTAGAAATGCTTTCATACTGTTCATACAAAGGGTCAGACTCATTCACTTGAAAATTCCAAATTCCTTGTATGCACCATTGTTTTACCAAAGTACCAAGATTTAATTAGACGTGGGTGCTTGTATTTCTCAACTGCACAACAATGCCCTGCAGTTCTTTGGACTCTATCCAAAAAGTTTCTTTGATTAACTTATTTTCAATACAGACAAATGTGTTAATTTGATTTTTCTATATCATGGCCTCTTTTTATTTGGCTGATGTTTCTTTTTTGCTCTTGTTGATGATCATGACTGGCTTCATGAGTGTTTTTGTTGCTATACTTGCCTGCATGTGATGCATGTTACTGGTGGACACCACTAGAGTGCAAAAGACCTCAGGCTTTGTATAACTACCTGTGGTGTCAGAGGTTAAAAACATGGCAGTATTTCTGGGAGTAAAACTAACATAATACACATCAATAATCAATATCATCATCAAATATTTGTCAGCAACTGTTGACCAGTGGTCACCCGTCACCGTCAGTATCGTCTTAACTTGTATCTATGATATTTTCCTCTGTGCACTGTTGGATATGTTTCGGTGTATGGGTGTAATGAGTAAACTTGTTAACTGATGACCTAACAGTAAATTGTGCTAAAAGATGTCATAGTGAAAGCACTGGAAAAAGCAGAGGGTGGACACTTCAATGGATCACTTTTATTAAACATTGTATCAAAGAATACTTAATTAGTTTATTAGTGAGAAAACAGAGCCAAGGAAACCAAGCTAACACAAAAATATCTACAAAGTCAACCAGGGCATCAACTCCAAGTCACCAATAGTCACAAGCTGAAAAATAATAATAAAATACACAAAACGTATTTCCTTGTTCCCCTACGTCTAAAGGAGAATTGATCGGTCATCAGCCAGATGAACAGTCATGTTTTTGTCTGTATAGTCCCACACGTTATTCAGATGTTGATGATAGTGGTCTTGATTTATTAATTTTCTTTTAAACTCTCTGTTGTCGTTGTTTTTACTGCTGTGATCAATCTGTCATCACCCCTCTGTCTCTACTCTGATCCTACAGGTGACTGCAGCTGGCATCTGCATTGCCCTAATTCTGGATGACATGCACAAGCAATACGATGACTCCACAGTGGTGATGTGTGGTGGCTATCATGCGTACACATCTGTTAAGTTCACAGCAAGTAAATCTCCAGATTAACAATAGGGCCAGTATGCAGAGTACATATAATTTCAGGATCTACTGGGTGTTTGGGGTACAGTCAATAGTGAACTTGTAGAGTCCATATGATGCTTGTTGTAGTTTTATATGCCTTTTAGTGTTTTCTTCATGTCATCAAAATTATTATATGAACCAAGGTAAAGTCGGATATCACCTTTTTAAAAGTTTAAAATCACATGTAACACAATGTAATTGTTTTACTGGTGTGTCCTAGAGCAAGTTTACTCAACAAGATCAACCTCAGGACCCACCACAAACTCCCTTAATGAGAAACTGAGTTGTAAACTTGTTACTTAATCTTCAGTTACATACCTTCTGAAAAGAGACAAAGAGGCAGGATAAAACTTGTGTTTTAAAAGCACATCATTAAAGAAGTCCTGGGAGGATATTTAACTTAATCCAATTTTCTTTTTCCCCTAAAAATATTGGAAAAGTATGACATCATCATGGGAAAACCATTTCAGTGTTACCTAGATCACAAGAAAAGTCAAGACAACATGAAAACAACCAAAACTTATTGAAGCAAAAATTAACATATATGTCCACTCAGGGCTTCCATACATCATAGACTTTGCCACAGTGTTTTCTCGGCACACATTTTTAACCCTCTGAAAAAAGGTCCAAATTTTTTTTAATCCTGACCCTCTATTGGGGATCCTCTGTTTTCTAGGACAGGGGGAGTGGTTTGAAACCTTCTCGAGTCGTCAGCAAGTGCAATACAAATTCAAAATGGTAGCTAAAATCTATCACTGAAGTAAAGGATGTCCAAAGTGTGAGGAAGAGGGTGTAAGTAGTTAGTCCAAACATCTTAACATTTTGTTTTTTTAAACATGATTACAGAAATGTGACATGGCATAGTGTGCATGCCAATTCTTATTTGTCTATCCTTTATTGTAATCACATTTCCAGTTTCTTTAATACAGACATGGTGTGATGTTCAGAAATTTCCACCTCAGTGTCAGCCATCTTAGATGTTTACAAAATTGTCTGGACAGTGCTTAAACCCCCCTTGTACTAGATAGCAGTGATTGGCCTGACCTGAATCAGGCCTGATGGAAATCTGTGTGTATGGGAGGGAGACAGAAGCATCTGCCAAAACAATAAAAAACATGAGTTTGCAGATTTGTTGGTTTTCAGGCTATTCAAACAAATTTGTAGAGGGTATTTTTACAAGAGACAAAACAGGCCTGCAGGCTCAAACAAATGGTTTTACACACAAATCCATTCATTTTGAATGAAGCATAACTCTTTAAACTAAGTTGATTTAAAGGTGCATTTCAGAAAATATAATTTTCCTGTTTTATTTTAAGAAATATTACATGAAACAGCACAAGCCTGTGGTTGCAGCTTTAGCTCTAGTGTTCGAGTTGTGTCTGACAGAACCCATTCTTGCCCATGAATATGCTAAGTGAAGAGAAGGGTGCCATGGGCTGTTTCACAGTCCTGTAACAACCTCAGCTTTAGGAACTCTGAGTCAGTCAGCAGTTTGTTGGCTGCCAGCATTGACAGTGATTGGTTTGGAGTCCAGCCCTGTCTTTAATGCTTTCTAGCAGATCTTTTGGGTGACTGATAAATTCCCTCTCTCTGTGTCTGATTGTGTAATGAAGCATGAGCCATTCAGCCACCGGTAAGGGTAGGCAACTGTCTGTAAGGGTAGGAAATATCAACTTATTCTTCTCAGGGACTTTCTTTTTGGCTAAATAAAGGGTCATCATCATCATCTTTTGCTTGCTGCCTAAATTTGCATATTCATCATAAAAGCTTAGCCACTGCTGGCATACAAATACCAAGACATGCTCCTATGCATATACAAACCTACAACTTAAAATTAATGTTGCTTATTCATTGTTGATTCTGTGTATTGGTTGTCCTTTCAGGGCACTTTTAAGCATGCCCGCCAATAGGGGAGGACAAACAGGTCTGTTGTCCCGGGCCCAGAACTGGGCAGGAGGGGCCCGCTGCCCCGGAGCGGAGGGACAGAGCCAGGCTACCGGTGAGAGGGAAGAGGGAGAGAGAGAGAGCCACGGGGATGCGGGAGGGGCCCGCTGCCCCGGAGCGGAGGGACAAACTTGATACCGGTGAGAGAGAAGAGGGAAAGAGAGAGAGAGAGAGAGTCACGGTGATGCGGGAGGGGCCCGGTGCTTCGAAGCAGAGGGTCAGACTCAGAGCCAGGCCACTGGTGAGAGAGGGAGAGAGAGTCACGGTGGGGGGGGGGGGATTATCTTGTCCAGGGCCCAGCCAAGACTGTCAGCTGGCCTGCTTTTAAGATTCAAAGTTTGTGGTAAATACTAGCACTGTCAGGAGATTAAAAAAATTGAGCGATTAATTAATTATGACCTGTAATTAATTCATCTATTTAACTGCTTTTTTAATCTCACTTGAAAATGCTGAAAAAAGCCTCAACTTGAGGTATTTACATTTAAATTCATTAGATTATTGTGGCAGATCAAAAGATTGTTCTCCAACCCCCAAAAACTCAAGCACAAGAAGCCCAATGCATAAAAACTCTCCAACTTTAACGGCTCAATCAGGGGACAGAGGCGGGAGCTGCGTATGTGACGACAACAGAAAGTGACTGCATGTTTGAAAAAAAAAAAAAAAGCAGCGTGTAGAAGCGATCTCCATGGATGCAGCAAGATCTGCAGTTTTTAACAGAAATGGACTCGATTTCTCCTTTAAAAGAGGAGCAAAGAACATCACTTCAAGCTTTCTTGCGGGAAATCATGATTTTCCTCTTCTCCCGACCGGGGATCACTGCTGGGAAAACTGAGAGAGATGCTGAAATGTTTCGCGAACGATGCCGAGTCGGAGTCATGGTTGCCGTACAATATGAAATATGCTCTCCTCAGAAGTTTACCAGGAGAACTTGGCGGCAGGGACGTGCGTAGGAGGGGCAGGTGCTCAAAGTTAAAAAGGGGGCACATGGAGCACAAATTTGAAACGCCATACAGAAAGTACATACCTTACAAGCCATGTACCCCCTACTCTCACGCACTTATAGCAGCTAGAAAAAGAAATGTGTCTGTAAGCCTGCTGCCACCCCCACCTCCCACATTTAACATGCATAACATGCAAAAAAAATCTCTTCAAGTGAATTATTTCTCACTAAATAGATTTATTTACCAGCAATTTCAATGGGTAACACCAGTTCACTTTCAAAAAAAGAAATTTATTTTTCTGGAACATATTCATTAATGAACTTGAAACTGCAAAGTACAAACTCACCACAGCTTTAACGTGAAAGGTGTCTGACTGAACTTATGTTACTATAAGAATCTTAGACAATTCAGGACAGATTTCCTTCTCCAAGATGCCTCACCAATCCAGCCTCCAGCCTCTCTGCCAACACTTCAGGCCTTTATCAAAGCTCACCATCCAAACATTTGCCAGTTTGAACTTTAACTACTGAAACAACTGATTGAAACCTGACAGGTAATCGCATACCCCCTATACATCACTTCGCGTACCCCTGTGGGTACGAGTACCCCAGTTTGAGAATCACTGCCTTACAATATAAACCGGTTCAATTGTAGCAACCCATATTCATAAAGAATGTAACAGAATCCCAATGTACCATATCATTGTCCAACACCTCACAGGGCTGCCAACTTTTCAAAAAACCTTGGCGTGAGTTTTGTGGAGCCAACCAAAACGTTGCAGCATAAACGGCAGGACATTATTCGACACAGAATGTCTCATTTTGTGTAGGTTTAGTCATACTATATAGCACTTAGAAGTAACAAAATGGTGCAAGTGTAATTAACTCAGGTACAGGTAAAAAATAAAATTAAAATAAATGCTATATATTTTGCTGTCTGACACTTCCTCAAATGTCCTACATAGTGATATTGAACAAAAACTGTAATCATGTCATTGCTTCTTGTAAGTCTATATCCTACCTGCTACAGGTCTGTTTATGCACAACCAGCATTTCCAAGACCAGTATTTTGTTCACCAAATCACTGGTCTGATCACCACGACAGCAGCTTTACAAGAACTGAAAGCTCAATACAAGTTCTAAAACGAAAAGAAATACTTTAATGAATAACCAAATTACATCAAACTATACTTCATGTTTTTATCAATGTTTTTTATCAAAGTGTCAACAAGCAGCAACAAAACAAAATCTGAATACGTCACAAAACTTAAAAATGCACAAACTTTTACACGATTAACCCCTTAAAGCCGGGTGTATCATATTTGATACATACTTTTATGATACCTTTACAAATCAATAGGATCAACAAATTACTTTAAAAAAAGTCTGAATACAATGAGATAAATGATAAAAATGTCCTCGAGTGGATTATCAGTTGCCAACAACATCTAATGTATCAAATGAGATACATAAAATATATATATGTTAAATTTTATGGAAATTTTGATTTTGTTGGATTGAAGTAGAAAATGAAATAAACATTTCAGCTCCAAAAAAATAGAATGTTCTGGCTATTATTTGTGCATGCAGGCTTGAAAGTGTTAAATTATGATGTGCAATTGAATATGCATACTTAGCCTTGATTTAATTTTCCTTAGGAAATGAAAAATGTTTTGGCATCAATGTGTAGGCTACAAGTCCACAACACTATGAACAATCCAGTATAAAAGCATCTGACTTGAAAATCAATGTAAACAGTGGTGATTTTCATTGGAGGACAATAAGGAGTGGACATTAACAGTCAGAATGTCATTAGAAACTGGATCTGTTCAAGTTAACATCTAAGTCAAAGTTATCACTACTTTATTTTTAAATCAATAAATCTATAATAGAACATCAAACTCAAAGTAATAATAGCTTACATAAACGAATTTTTATTTCTGAACAGGAATATCTCAGTAGAGAAATCTAAAACAGTGTAATATTTGTGTGTACTCTGGTTTATTCTAGTGGGTATACTCTGTCATACTCTGATGGACGTTGGTCCTCTTAGGGCCTCCATACACTGAAGACATTTTTGCCACATTTTCACCTGATTTATTCACCGTCCACTGAAAACAGCTCTGTGACCCACTTCTGGGCCTTCACCCGCAGGTTGAGAACCGCTGTACTAGTAGATTGTATTTGGAGCTTGATCCTTCAAAGATTGTTTTAATATCATGGACAATAAGTGCTGCAGGATACCTCAGGATGAATTTATCATTTAGAAACCAGTGAGTGAGTGAAACAGAGGGTCAGAGCTGGACTGGACTGATGAAGAATGTTGAGCTTAGATTCATCAAGGTTGACTCGTCATTTTTAAGTCTGTGTTCACTTTAACTGTGCACATGAGCACTGCAAAATGGCATTACTGACAGACAACAATGGTAACAGCCACACTTTAAATGGAAAATATCAGGCCTGCAGTCCACAGAGCAGATCGTGGCTGCATCGGACAGCAGAGAATGCGTCCTCTTGCACAAAATGGGGCCCCCATGGATCGTGGGGCCCTATGCACAGCACGTGTTTTGCGTATAGGGAGCGGCGGTGCTGTTCTCAATAACTTACTTTACTCAACTCACTCACTCGTCTGACTCTGCACACACACACGACACGAGACAGACTAGAGGATGCTTATTGCTCACTTCACTTCAGTCATCTTGCAAGAATACACTGTGCACAAACGATACCGCTGCAAAACCTACTCCCCGGAGTAGTTTATTCCTCCGTCTGCCGGCACTCAGCAGCGGCAATTACAGCTAGCGCGGCGCTCAGCCAAATGGTCAGGGCACGTCAGGTCAGGGCAGGTCGTGGATCATGTGACCGACCAAGCTAAATCTAAATTATTTTTTTTAATTTTATTTTATTTTATATTATTTTTGGGCCACACAGACAGACTTTCTCACAGACACTTACAAAAAAAATGAAAAATTGAAAATATCAATTTGACAAAAGGGCCCTTTGGGCATCAAGGGGCAAAGGGGCAGGTGCTCCAGCACCCTCCGCCCCTCCCTCTGCACGTGCCTGCTTGGCGGGTATTGTCTTTGACGAGATTTGTGTCACATATAAGTGGCAGATGACACATCTGTGTGGTATCATTTAATGTAAGATAGGACGATGGTCTAAGGACTGAAGTACTCGTAGTTTGAGCTAACGGCTAACAACAGGGTCTAGCTGCTACGTCATACTGTGGCTTGATATGGATTGTTCTGTAAAGCGTGTGACAGGCAGACTGATTGTCCAATAGGCTACCAGCTGCTCTGGTAATGTAAGGTTCTGCCCTCTGAAAATACCGAATGAAATCAATGAAACAATGAAATCAGATTAAAAATGAGATTAACGCTATTAAAAAACATAGCGCGCTTATTATGACTGTAATGAATTAATCACAATTAATGCAATAATTTGGCACCCCTAGTAAATACACTTTAAATAGTTTTTAGATGTGCAAAACAGTGCTTGATTGGTTTTCTCCTATATCCAACAGAGCTTTTATCATTATGTTCAGGAAACATATGTCCTCTGAAAATTGTCCTGTGGTGTCCCGCCTAACTCTGTCTTGGGCCCTCTGTTAATTTTGAAAAGAGTCCCCCAGTCTGCTGGCCCAACACCTGAGAAGCAGCAGTCCTGGGCTCAACAGGCTCCTCTGGTCGCCGATGACCGCTTGTAGAAGGTGACAGGCCTCGTCCAAAATGTCCTGCAGATTGTCCAGAGTTCCTTCCTCTGCCACCGTCACCAGCAGACCAGCCTCACGCTCATCACAGAGCAGAGGTCTCCTTCTCACTTCCGCCGGGATGTGATGTCAAATCCAAGCTCGTCTTTTTGGTTTTAGAGCCAGTAGTTCCTCCCTTGAAAAGCTGATGAAACTGGCTCTTGGTAGCATTAACACTTATCAAATCTCCACATCTGTGTGACATGTCATTGCCACTGCAAAAAGACAAGCAAGTCTGTTAGATAAGCTGGGGACAGATAGCTTCTGTAAAGTCAATTATGTTGTGCATTTGAACATTGGCCAACAATTCACTGTGTCATGAGGGGCACTGGAAATCTTGGTGTCCTTTTTGGTGATGCTCTGCAAAGTCCAGCACTGCAGGTTTGGTGGTTTCCCAGTGGGTTCCAGGCCGGTCTGGCCCTTCAGCTTCTATCTCTGAAGACCACTGGTTGCTCCTTCATTTCTTGAGTTAGCAGCTTGATGCTAACTCTATCGTGTCGCTTCTGTTGTTTCGGATGGGAACTCCTTTTCCTTTAGCAGGCTCTTGCATCACTGTTCTTAGGAGGATTGCGGTTCTATAGTCTGCATTGAGCAGGACTGTGGAAGAAGTCTTGAGGTTGTATTCCTGAGAAAAGACCAGAGAGGTTCTGTGTCTCTTTCTACAGGCTGAGAGAGAGCTGAGAGAGAGCTGAGAGAGAGGAGCTGTGTCCCCTTCTCTCCATGGTTCAGAAAAGAGTGAACAGAATAGCAGAGCTGGGTCTTATTGCCCTTATCAAGGAGGAGGTGGCGGGGGCGGGGGTGGGGGGTGGGGTGGGGTGGGGTGGGGGTCAGCCAACTGTGGTTCAGGCTTCAGGAGAGACATGTAGGCCTCTCTATTGTTCTTTTTAGAGCACAAGGGACTGATCCCAACAATTATCAGTCCTATAAAACTAATGTAAATGGAAAACTGCCCTATCTCTCAATATTTCAATCCTTAAAAAAACTCCTGAATCTGGGTCCGGTTTTGGATCACTACCAAATTCTTATTACTTCTCCCTGTGCCATGGCCAACATTCCCTGAAAAATGTCATCAAAATCTGTTGACAACATGGCTGCTCATTTGACCCCGTTAGCCTGGCATCTATCGATCACATCTTCCACTTTATCAATTTACACATGCGTTGTCTTGTCCCTTTACTGCTTTGCAAATGGACTTAGATTGCCCAAGTGTAAAACATTTAAGTTGTTTGCAGCCATGGTCCAAATGCCCAGGTTAAAAAGATTTGGGGGAAATGAGGGGGAAAATGCTCACAGGGTGTTTTGGTAAAAGCAGTCTCATCTGTTTTTCACAGCTCTTATACCTCCCCTGTTCCCTCTTTACTGCAAAACTAAAAGCCTGACCTCACCTCTGATTGTAAGAGCTCAGGGTGCATGTTTGTTTGTGTAATTTTGTGCCTGTGAGTGTTGTTGTACCACTTAACACTGCAACAATTCACTGAAATGCGTTAATTCCTGCATCTGCTGCCATAGAGACATTCCCATATGGAGTGTGGAGGACGATGATGGGGGGGAGGGCCTACATCAGTGCACAGGAAATGCATTTGGCTCAACAAAGCATTTAATCAAGGCCTTTTGCACGGCTGTCACATGCACTGTGGGGTTCACTGGGTCAAGAAGTAATCAGAGAATTTCTTATGAACATGCAAAGCCATGAAGCAATCTGCATATAGAGATAGGATGCACAAAGAGGACAACACATACTGTATGCATACTTTAATCTCTGAGTGTGAAGTCTGTCAAATCAAATCTATGCAGGGGACAAAATATTCATGGGATGCTCGATGGAACTGGGAGGAAACTAATATCTGTCAGAACTGCTGATAATGAAGTCCTAATCCATGAACAAATCAACATAGATCAATACCATTGATTTCAATTAAGATTCAATCAGACACATTTGATGACGGATGGATAGTAAGGATGGATTTATTTGTTTATTGATTTGTTAAAAATGTGTGGGTGAATGAAGGAATGGATTGGTATAAGAAAAACACATGGATGGATGGTCATTTTAAATAAGTATGATGAATGGATAAAGGATGGATGTAACAAGAGGAGAAACACCAATGCTACTGCTCAAGTGGAGGAGTTGTTTTGAATGTATAAAGAGGTAGATAGATGGATCAAAAACTCAATAACTCAACTCAATAAGCGTTTGTGTCATGCTGCTACTCTGCCAGCTCAACAACTTCACTCTAAAGACCTGCAATTTAGATCCTCTCCTGATGTTGTTTTCTCAATGAGAATGTGTTACCTAAGCTTCCCATAAAAATGGAAGGATTTCTTGCTTTGTCAGGGAAAGTGTTTGTTCGTCTCATCACTATGTAGCATGGGCCATGCAGTGTTCTACCTGTTCTTCCTTAAACTGAGCACGGCAGTCCTCCTTGACCAGCTATAGCTTGGTTGTTGATCTTTCAGATTAAGAAGATGAAAACTAAACCTGTGGTTTATGGATATTTCATGTATCCTAATGGTGTAATCTCAAACTCTCAATGTTCCCAAGAGTCTTTTGTGCTGACCTTCTCCTCCATGATTTGCCCCCACAGGGCATTTGTACACCCTGATTCATTGTCTGAAATCACGCAGATCCATCTTGCCAAGCTCCAACCTCCAATGACTTCACTCAGCAAAAAGCTGGATGGCCCAATCAGGGGACAGAGCTGCAGAAGTAATGACAGCGGGAAGTGACTGCATGTTTGAAAGCAATGGTGCCATGAGAAGCTGTCTCTGTGGATGTGGAAATATCTGCAGTTTTATCAGAAATTGACTCAATTTCTTTTTTAAAAGGGGAGCAAAGAATGTCACTTAAATCGTTTCTTACAGGAAACAATGTTTTTGCTCTTCTCCCAACTGGTTTCGGTAAGAGTTTGATCTACCAACTGGCTCTTCTGGTTGTGAAAAAGATGGGAAGGACTCTGAACTCCATAATGATAACTGTGGCTCTGCTGGTTGGAATGTGAAAATCCTCCGCGAACAATGCCGGTTAGTCTATGGTAGTCATGGTTACACAGTGATACCTGGCGAAATATGTTTTCCTCAGAAGTTACCAGAAGAACTTGGCAGGGAATGTTGTTGACGATGTTCATGTCACATATAAGTGGTCAGCAATACATCTATGTGGCGTACTTTAATGTAAGATGATAGTCCAAGGACTGAAACGTAGTTTAAGCTAACGGCTAACAACAGGGTCTAGCTGGTACATCATACTGTGGCTTGATATTGGTTGGTCTGTGATGAGCAGAATGATCCTCCAATAACCAGCTGCAGTTGTTTTTGAAGGTTCTGCCCCTTAAAACATTTCAAATGGCTCTTTCCCAGATAAACTAGTGAAATATTTCCATGATGGATATATGGAACTGTCCGTCTGGCATGTCAGGTTAGTATGTATGTGTTGTAAGAGTGATTAAGGAATAAATGGAAAGATAGATGGATGGATAATGTCAAGGAACTGTCCTTTTAAACTTTATTAGTTGGACCCAGAAGCTGAGACGGAGACCTCATCAAAGGTTTACGGAGATTTATTGTTTAACACAGTCCAAAAATCCAAACATCCAGTGATCAGTGATTAACAAGGTGAGTATTTACAGTAAGGCAGGGTGGGAGCTCTGGAGACACTGTGAAGAAAAGGGAGCAGAGAAAAAAGGTAAGTATCCATGTAGCACAAGCAGAACTCAAGCAGAGAAAAAACACACAAAGCAAAACTCCAGGGAGATACAAAAAGAGCTTAAGGCCATAAAGTGGTAAAGTGACGGCCAACAAACCACTCGAGATGAGGAAATCCACCAGTGAAGCAGAGGTGACTCCAAGAAGCCTTTATACCTGTGTAGATGAGTGCAGGAAGCGCAGGTGTGTGAGAGTGGCCGCGTGCAGCAGGAGGTAACCATGCCCACTGCGGGCAGCAGAATCAGGAAGGGAGGGGGAGAGAGACTGAGGAGGAGGATGAATCCTCACAGATAAGTTGTAAATGGATGGACTAATGAATGGCTAGATGAAAGGATGGATGGATGGATATATTACATGAGTGATGAAAGAGTGGTGAATAAATTTCAAAACAATAATATTGTAAATTCAGAGATGGATTAATGGTTGTAAGAATGGATGGATGGATGATTGATGAATGGATAATTTGATGGATGGATGTGAGGAAGACAACATCATGGAAAGCAATATAATGGATCAATATTAAAAAAGGGTTGAACAGATAATAGATAGAAAGACAGATGGAAGGATGGATGAAAAAAAACTTTAAAAAATAATGTGATTGGTGCATGGATGGATAAACAGACAAATAAATGTATGGAGAGATGGATTGATGGATGAATGCATAGCTATCACATATCGCATGAAGAAATGGACAAATAACTTGATTAAAAGGCATATTTGTGTTTATACGTTTGTAGGTACATTGTGTTGACATGTCTATGTATTTTGTAGATACATATGTGTGGATGAAAGGGTGAATAGGAAAATGTATGAATAGAAAGATGATAGATGAATAGTTATATTGATGGTCAATAAATGGCTCGATGGATAGATGGATGACATGACAGACAGTGGATGAATTACAAAAATAAGTATGATGAATTTATGGATGGATTTATGGCTGGATGGATGGATAATGGATGGATGACTGCAAGGTAAGGAATTGGATTAATAGAAGAATAGTTGAATGGACTCTGGACTGATAGATGGAAGAACATGAAATAAAGATTACATAAAGAATTTATGGATGGATGATGAATGGATGGATGGATGGATGGATGGATGGACAGTCCTACAAATTGATTGATGGATAGTCAGTCAGACATATGGATAGATGGGGGAGTAAATGCACTGAAGACATTCAGATAGCTGATGAATGGGCATGTGGATTAGGAAAAAAGTGAATGTACATAAGCATGTATATGAATGAAAAGATACACTAAAATTACAGAGTATATGGATGAATTAAAGGATAAAACAATAGATAGGTAGATAGATAGATAGATAGATAGATGACTGAATAAACTAAGAATTAGATAATGAATTAATAGATGGATAGATGAATAATGGGAAGAAATAAAGTAAAAAAAAAATTAACAGCTACATGATTTTAACCTTATAATATCTGAAATTTCACTTTTGTTTTATAATTTAAAAACTCTATTGCTTTAATTTCCTCAGTTAAATTGTTCATTAGTCTGACAAGCTCGAGCAATCATACCAATTTGAAATCAATCAAAGCTAAACTAAGAGGAGCCCATTTGAAAGATGCAGGGCACTGTGCAGTACACATTTCCTTTATATTTTAATCATGATGATTCAAATGATGGACTAAAATGGTGCCTACTCATTCTCCTGAATGTTAATAATGCATCCCCATATCTCACTGGGATTTTATCCCCTCACCCAGTGATGGAAGCACCCACATAGCAGAACTTTCCTTATTGCCTGGTGCTGTACAGCATCTACACACAGAGAGGAATAATGCATTTCACATTGCTCTAATTATTCCTGCCTTTGCCAGAATATTGCGCCCTCCCATTTGTGTAAACAAACAAACACTCCAAATGGCACCTCGTCATTTTAAAATTCTAATATTATTCCAAGGGGCCACAGCTCTCAGGGATTTGTCTCATTAATAAACTATCATGCCTCCACTTAGACCTTGTCAGGTTTGAAAGGAACTGAGGTTGCAAAGAGGCAGAGGACCTTTGAAAAAACAATTTCAGTCTCACTTTGAGGCATGAGGAAGATGGTGAATGTGCTTAAAAATACTTGACAGGGGAGTAGTTTGTCTGGGGTTCAAACAATTCACCCTCCCTTCCTCCTTTTCTCAGACTTGAGCAGTTGTTTGTGTTCAAATTATCCAGATAGAAATATTTCCCTAAAGCTGAACAATTTTAATAGAGAAGCCAAAGAGATAATTGGGTTTTCAATTGCCTACATGTTAGCTGTGACCGCTGAGCTGAGGTAAAACTCTGGATTTTATTAAGCATGACCACAAGACAACCTGACAAAACAGCTATTTTTATATTCCACTGTTTTATCTGGTAGTGGGAAGAGCAAAACAATGCAGAGGGATTCCTTCTTGCATTAAACACAGTGTTTTATTTATAGAGATTTGTCATTGCTAGAGGCAGTAAAGGTGTGAAGATGGTGTTGTTTTGCCTGCAGTATCAACATTATGTGCTGGATATTTCAAAAGCTTCAGGAATGCCACAAAACTCCCCGATAGACACTACTGTTGTCAGAATATTCATGCAGCTAAGAGGTGGTGAGGAGGAAAAAGGCAGCAGCAGGCTATGCAGGCTGGCATGCCGTGTGAGTGCAGCACACAGCAACTGAAGCAAAAGCATCCTGCCTCATTTATTCTGTGGGAGGAGCAGATGTTGGTCCTGTGGTTGGTCTGCTATACGTCAACAAATCCCCAAGGCTGTTGGTAGTTGGGCTTTGTTTTATGGAGCCTGGGCCACATATCTTTCCCTTTGCACAGCTGGGTCACAAATACATCCATCCATCCATTAAACTGTACCCACTTATCCTTTAGAGGCCTCCAGTCAATCACAGAGGTGACACATATATCGAGACCAACAAGCATTTACACTTGCAGTCACACCTGCAACAATTTTAATGTCTTAAACATCTAAAGCCATGATGTGAAGAGAAACCAGAAAACAGGTGTAGAAAGCGCATACAAAAAAAATACCTTGATGTGTTATCATGTTAGTTGTGCAAAGTACCTCCATATTTTAAATAACTAAATAAAAATGTGGATAAATGGAATGATAGATAAATTGCATCATGATCATAGGATGGATGGCTGAGTGGATGGATTACTTTAAGATTGATGAGTGAAATAAAAAATATATATGGATGGATGCATGAATTATTACATCATAATTACGTGTTGAATGATCGAATTACATAACTGGTTGATGGGTAAATTACTTAACAGAAATATGAACTGATAAATAGATGGATAATAAATGGGTGATGGAGGGGTGGATTTACCATGATTACATTATCAATGAATGGACAAATGGATGGCTGGGTGGATTACTTTATAAACTGAAGGGTGAAATACGAAATAAAATATGAATGGATGGAATGATGGATTCGTTGCATCATAGTCATTTGATGGATGGATGAATGGATGGATGGATGGATGGATGAGGGAACAGATTGTTTACTTCACAGATTATAGAGTGTCATTAAAGTAAATAGAAAAAAGAATGGATGGATAGATTAACTACATATTGGTTGAATAATTACTTACATGATTGATTGATGGGTAAATTACTAAAGAGAAATATGGATGGAAAGATAGATGTATAATAAAAGGGCCATTGGATGGGTGGATTCATTACATCATGATTCCAAATATATGAATGGTTGTAGGAATGTTGAATATATGGATAAATAGGTAAATAATAGATGGATGTAACAATGGATGGATTCAGACGTTTTCTGAAGAGAAGACTGATTGTGTCAAAACTATTCATGCACAGTGGTCAAGAGTTGATAATATTTTTCCTGAATCAATATATCAGGTCAGTAACAGAATACCAATCTAAGGGGACAGGCCATTGGGTTTCTTATGTCAAAGATTATGAATGTTCCAGTTTCATTGTTTAACTGGAAGAAAAAAAATACCCTGATCGAAGCCCAAAGCAAAGGTCAATTGTTCCTTTAAAGTGATTGGCCTATTTGCTTAATTATCTAGGTCTGTACAACAATTGTCATGTAAGGGATTTATTTATTTGATTTATTTGTTGGTACAGTATGTTTCCTTCACAGCCATACCGATGCACAGTATCTTCTTGCAAGAGCTCATTTAACAAACACAACAGCGCTTGCCTTCGGCTAATCAATGCAGTTTTGAGTATTAATAGAACACTGCAAGGAGGGGCATTATGCATGACACCATCTACAAGCAATTACACAAACACTGAGGCACACACGTTGGAGAAATCAGAATTAATTAGATGAAATGCTTCCTCCCCAGCCAATCAGATTAATCTAGAATGTGTTTGTGTATGATGTATGTGTGTCCAAAGTTTGTCAGAGTATGATTGCAATCAAACTACTGTGAGTGATAAATAGAGACCAATCCAAGGTCCAATTCCTGCTAAATAGTAGTGTACAGTGTGTTTATCTGTTAACATGTTTGCACAATAAACACTCAAGATCCAGAGTTCGTCCTGAGTAGGAAAAGACTTCATTATTGACTCCAATTATTTTTTTTTTTTCATTTTCCTTTTTTTTTTTTTTTTTTTTTAACAACGCAGGCGCCTGACAGCCTCCAAAATCACCAAGCTTACATCAAAGGCTTTGAGACTGGAGCACGTCGGCTTCCTCAGAGAGCCAAAACCACACGTTTGACCTAGTTTTCATTTCGCTCGTCAGGACCGAGCTCATCCACAGCATTTTTTCAAAGGAGCATCACAGCCTAGAGTTCTGACAGCAGCCCTGTGTTAAAAGACAAATTCAGACAGGATAAATGCACAAGAGGTCACATCAAGCCCTTTGATTCGGGATTGACTGGGGTTTAAACAAAGATTAGATTAGGAGTTTTGTCAACAAACCACTACATTTTTCACCTCCTCCTGCATTTTCTCTCATCTCCACCTCTCTTCTATAGTTACCGCACACACAACCGCACTGGTGCTTCTCTCCTTCTCCTCTATCTAATTATACTCTCACTCCCTTTCACGGATTCTCTGCCGGTTTCCTCTGTCTTTCATTTTTACACCGTGCTGAGAGAATGCAGCACTGTGGAGGCAAACAAGAGCAGGATTTCAAAGGGAAGTGCTGACATGAGTTTTAAGAAGCGTTATTATTAGAGACTGGCTTTACACCTCTTACTTCCTCTGAATATGCAACAATTTAATTGCATAGTGGGTGGAATACACATGCACAACATGCCATTATACATGGCACTCCTTTAATTATCAGTTTTTGTTGACAAATTGGAAGTTTGCACTCAGTGGTCGATTTAATACAGAGCATCAATATTTCATGTGCAAGCTGTGATCATGGGAGGCATGTTACTGTATGCACTGCTGTCAAAGTGCTTCCAATTATTATTGTGTAGCAGTAATGGGAGCACATGTAGAAGAAAAGGACATTGAATGTTCTCCCTCATTATCTGCAGGCCTTTCAACAGAAATAAAATGAGACTAATCATAAATCTCCTACGCATTGTTAGCATCAACTAAACTGGGCTCATGGGGGCCAATTTAAGGGAAATTGAAAATAGCTATATAAAATAAAGGCAACTCCCCCACATACATGAAAACAGGATGTGGGTTTCTCACTTTGATGTTTTTCTATTCTTATGAACAGCTCTGTATGAAACTCTACATTTGGTGTGTAGGCTGCTGGAAGATTTTTTTTAAGCCTTCTGTGGGGACAGCTTAACTATTTTCATCGCTTATTACCAAGTCTTGTGGACGATGACCTATGAGTTTTAAAAATGTCATCATATAAGGTGTGGATTATGTTCTTAACCCAAATTTTTTGTGCAAAGCAAAGAGTGGCAGTCTGCTACTGCTGTGTGTAAGGGGACGGAGGGATTGAGCTCAGAGAGAGATACTGTATTTTCTGCACAGTAATCTTATTTGAGGCTGGTGTTGGATGACGTGAAGGCGATCTCCCCAAGGAGCTGCATTAAGGAGTCAGAGGTTTGGGTTTAGATTTTCTGTTAGAGTGGACCTCTTCACATTCAGCACACACACACACACACAAACAATCATTCATGCCATTTATGAAAATAAAATCCCTGTGTAAAATCAGTAAAGGTTTAATAAATACGCAAAACCAAACATGATTACACCTTCCTGGCAGCCAAAGATTTTACACAAATATTAAAGGACGTTTATTATTAAATTATTATAGTCGTACACTAGTGTTATGAAAAATGTACTTGCTTTTTTTTCTTGTTTATACCGTGCATTTCCTAGGGGTGGGAAAAATCAAAACCCCATGGCATTGTGATATTTAGCATGGGGATAGTAAATCAATTCAAGGTCTCCAAATATTAATATATTTTAACATATTAATCTCCAACATTTAATAAAGCTTTTGGTTCTGTAGAAATAAAAACAATTACTCTTAAAGTTCACATGATGGTGCTGATGAGTCAGTGCAGGTGACATCAGCAGCAATGATTTTACTGTACAGGAGAGGGTTAGCAAACAAATGCGGCAACACAGTAGAGAGACAAAGGAAATGCACCGTCTGCATTTAAATGTGTGGTGTGGACATTCATTGGACTTTAAAAGGATGTAAGAGATGGACATTAGACACAGGGTTTGTAAGGAGTGACCAGTGATGGGCAGTAGCGTCACGACCAGTAGCAACGTCAATAGCTTAATTACATTTTCCAGTAGTTTTGTGTCAGCGTTGTTGTTTTTTGAAAGAAATAGCTTTTCAGTAGCTTAGCTATTCTTTTGAACAAGCAGCGCAGTTGTATCTTAAAAGGCTGCATGTTTCTCTCATCAAAGAGGAAGAGCAGCAGCAGACCTCTCTGTCACAGCCCAAAACACTTTTAGGGATGAGTAAATGACATGAGCTGACATGCGGACCTGTGCTTGTAGCAGACAGAGTTTCTGCATGACGGTGGCGCCTCTGTCTAATTTTTTACACTTCCAGTGTCCGTGCTGCAGCTGAATTCATAAGCCAAAGGCACCTGGGACAGGTGAGTGGGGACATGCACGTCTGTGATTGATGAAATTAATCACAAAGCAAACATGTATTAGGTTTACCATCACCAGTGTAATCTGTAAAGATCACTTGGCAATTATTCAATCACTATACTGAGCACAGAAAAAAGAGGAGGAGCACAACTCATGAGGAAACATAGGAGAAGTTGATTTCAGATTAGGGGACACAGGAACAAGGTGAACCAATGAGATAAGATAAGCGGGTTTATACCCACAAAACATGATCTCAGATCTTAGAAAATTATTTCAGTATGCCTTTATTAAGTAACAAGCATATAAAACCCATATGATTTTGGACAATAAAGCAGTTGTTTAATTACCTCCATCATAAGGTTGACTTTTGTATCTGATTAAAATCTTTTTTGCAAGTAATTGAATAATTAAATAAGCTTTATTAATACAGAACCCTACAGAAGCAGAACTAATATTAAAGTAAGAAATATTTGAAAAGAGAAATTAAAGAGATACAACAGAACAAATTATATTAGATATTGATTGGTAAAACAAACAGAACAGTCCAACCTATATGCAGAAAAGCATTGGTTGTATGTATTAATAACAGTCCAAAATGATAACAAGAGTAATAATAATAATAAAAGTAATAGTGATACTGATATCTGCAAAATACATTAAAGTAAGCTATTTTTGTCATGTTTCTGTAACTTTTGACCAGAGTAGCTTTAGTGTAGTGAAACAGATTTTTTTTCATGAGTAACTTCTGACTTAGCTTACTGCAACATACAAGTAACTTTCCCATCACTGGGAGTGACGCATGAGAATAAATAACTGTGGAAATAAATCTCATCTCATTTGGCAACACCCAGGGAAAGCAGTAGCTGACAAAAGCAAAATGCTGAGCTGCCCCGTTAAAAAAACAACCAACAATGGACACACTTAGTGTGTCAAAGCTGCTTCTCAATTCTGAGTGAGCAAAGAAAATAGCTCAATACACGTGCAAAGACTCAAGGTCTTACAATATTGTGGAAAACAAAGGCTTTTATTGCATGCTGGTTGGAGCCCAGGTGTGTGCCTCTGTTGTGGCATTATTTCACGGACACAGCGGTACCGAAGCTCTACGCAGCAGTGAAGCTAAAAGTTTAAGAGCACCACAGAGCAGGATGCATTAACTGCCTATGTGTATATATCAGTCTGTGAGTTTGAGTCCTGTTTTTTTCCTGAAATGACATGTTTCTTATGACATATGAGATATGTTTGTCATTAAATTTGATAGATTTCTGTCTCTTTTTTTCTTCTTTAGGTGTAAATGTTGCCAAGAAAGTTTAAAAATCTCAATATATTACAATGTTAATTATTGCAATACTAAGCACATCATAAAATATGGGGAATCACAATAAAATCAAATCATGAGAAGAGTATCACAACTATATTGTAATGTGGGGTCCCTGGTGATTCCCACCCCTTGTATTTCCTATATTTTTGCAAATTAAACCAACTTGATTTCTCTGGAAGTTTATTTACAATATCATTATTTGTTCCCCTTGTTTTCCAGTTTTTTATGCCAAATTTGGCAGCACAATATCCTAGCACAACATAACCCATCTGTTTGTTGTCTGTGCTGTGTTTTGGGAAATTAATTTACAATCATGAGACCATATACTGCTTTAATTTTTTTACTAAAAATCGCTGTAATAGACAGAAATACAGTTAGTCAAGAACTTTGCAGGTTGCAAGTCCTTAGAAAGTTTGTCATGTCTGATTGTACATTTAGATTTACATTGACACAGCTAACACAGCTAACACTGCGGCAGAAATTCATCTTAGCGTATAAGCCATATAAAATGAACCGTGGAGTAATAATTTTGGTAATGATGTCAATGATGTTTACATTTTGCCAGTTTAAAGAAAAACTATTAGACCACCACAAAAAAAAGTGAAATACAACAAAATCCAACTGAATATTATATGTGTTAACTTATGATGTTCAAAGGCACTAAAGTATATTGACATTATTTAACTCTTCAGTTTTCAGCTTGCCAACATGCCAAACTAAACCCCTGTTTCCAGAGTTGGTTTATGGCTCTAGGCTAATTATATTTGCTCTGACCCTAGACTTATCTTTCAGGAAATATGAGTATGCAAGCAAAAATTTTTACCAAAAAAAAAGGACCACTATTATGACATGAGTATAACCACTTCAACAACATATAAGCCCATTTTATAGCCCCCCTGAGCCCTTTTCAGCTTATGATAAAAAGCTCAGTTGAACCTCACAGCAACCTTATTTCTCAAGTGTAAAGTAGGACATGGATGATTGTGTGACTGAATCACTAATGATGCATGCACAGTTTATATGCTTATACTGATGGACAAGTAGGGGAGAGTTGGGTGAACTGAGTCAATAGGTAAGTTGACCCACCCCCTGTTTCTGGGAAACAGTAAACAACTCTTGTCATGTGGCCCTTAATTCAGGAAGCCCTTATCATTTCTCCCTGCCTCTGTTGAAGAGGAGCACATGGCATAAAGAGTTGGTACTTTTTAACACAATAAACACTTTTTCCTGTGTCAAAGTAAATTTTTTGCATGTCAGGTATATTGAGCTTTGTATCAAATCCAATTTATCCAGGTCTAAAATGGCGTATTATACACATATGTAATTTACCAATGAATAAAACTATGACTCATTTGGCTAAAGATTAGCCTGAATAGCAAAGCAAGCAACACTTTTTCCAAAATGTTGGCTATGGGGCAACGTGAGCCATACGTTGTGGGGTAAATTGAGCCATTGATTTCTTTTATACCACCAAAAGTTTGAAAAGTTATATTAATGTACTGAATCATAAAATACTATTTAATGTTTTGTCAACCAACTGACTTGTCTGATCAAATGTTAAACATAGTAGAAAATAATGCCAAGAGTGTACAAGAGGAAATAAACTGGGGCTCAAAACCCCTTGCTGAGATGGAGAAAGCAATGAAGGAAGTCATGGGTAGAAAGTCGATCAGATCCGTTGCAAAGAAGTGAAATATTGACAGGTCAACCCTGTGAAGGTATATGAAGAAGAAGGATGTTCAACTTGCTTGTTTTAGCAAGTCTGAATTTGTAAAAACTTCAAAGCATACAAGTAAATGTAGCTTTTCTAGGAGGAATAATATTTCTTTCGCTGAATTTTGTTTCTGTTTATTGTTCAAAGCTTTACTGGCTCTCATTTTACTTCATGTGAGTATCTAATTTTCCCAAAAAGTTGCAAAATGTGTCCATTAATGGCATTAAAAATTTGAAATTACTGTTTTTTTTTTCTAGGTTGTTTAAGTTAGGTTTAAGAAAATAAATAAGACTATTTGTAAAGTGCACAATCTCTTGTGAAATGACCCTCTGAACAGCAATACATTATCTTATAAAAATACTCAGATTTAAAGTTATGAAGTCACATGGTCAACTTCCCCACAGACCTGGCTTAACTTACCCCTAACCTGGGGCAAGTTGAGCCACAGGAGCACTTTATTTTGAAAGGCCACAGTTTTCCAGGCTCTTCGTCATTGATACATCCTTACAATTTCAGTTGATAGCAAACATTCTTAAAAAACAGTATATGTTTTCATTTTATCTCTGTTGCATTTTTCCTTGCCTCAGTGATAACAAAAGTAAGAAGTGTCTCATCTTACCCCACTCTCCCCTAAGGTATTTGTACTCAAACCGGGATGTTGCACTGACAAATGTCTGAAGCTTATTTTAAATACTCCCACAGAAAGGTTAAAGCCATGCTGCATGTAGACTTTTTCTTTTGTATGGCTTCAGTAGAGATGCAGACAAAAACACTCTTGTTGACACACACAGAAATGGTTTTACCAGCAAACACAGTAAACAGGAAAGATGTTTCCTGTTTGCTGATATATTTTCTGATAGCTCTGAAGGTCAAGCACTTCGCACTGTGACGGTAAAAAAAAGAAAAATTAAGAATCAGAGAATCAGCATGTAGCTCTGCTCTCAATATGTGAGTTGATGCTGTCATTGGATCAGAACATCAAACATATCATAAAGTCATCTGACTGGTTTGGAACAGCTGACTGGACTGTGATCTGCTTTGAAGTCCTCCTGAACATTGCAAGAGAAAGGACAAATGGTTGGGTTGAAATTCGCCCAGATTCAGAAACCAGTTGAAGAACTCAAAACCTTGGTTAGAATTGTTTTAAAATCACACAGTCAGTGTTCATCTTAAGTAACTTTTGTTGTGTTTTCTTCTTTTTCATTAGACTGTTTTGTACATTTGCAAAGGTCATTATGTGGTTTTATAAATTTGCACCATTGGTATAATTAAAAAAAATCAGAAGATGTTTAGTATAGTTGCTCAAGAAATATACAGTATTTAGAAATTCCTTCCTATAGTCCAGACATGTCTAACTCAAGGCTTGGGAGCCAAATCTGGCCTGCAATTTAAGTAATACTCATACTACAAATCCCACAATGCATTGCAATAATTGCCATGCAGGTCAAGACCTGTGCTCCAACTCCTTGTCCCATTGCTTTATATAACTCTGATCAGTGGTCAGAATAAACGCATTGGTCCTTTTACAGAGTTGTCTAAGCTTGCCTGGAAGCAAACAAATTCTTGATCTCTGATTAAAACATAGACTGTTTCTTACTGTTCAAAAAATGCTGATCCTGTTTGACCCACATCTTAGACTGTATTTTAAATGTTGGCCCCTTCTGTGATTGATTTTGACACCCCTGCTAAAGCCCAAAAGGTACAACATACTGATAAATCTCACCTTAAAAAATAAGTGAAAGACTCAGATCAAAACATCCTATGGATCATGGCAGGGTTTTTTGAATGACACCAGATCATCAGCCTCATCCCTTCCTGTTGACATTTTTTATTCTCACTCTTTTGGCTCAACACAACCCTGTGGTAGGGAATTTCTCTGACATGCTACATGAACCAGGCAGGCTGGACGATGTTGGTCAACTGGCAAATCAGATAGAGCCTACCGCACAGAGGTTCGTGTGTCCATGTTATTATTGTTTGCTCAGAGGGAAGCACTTTCCATGTTCTATTTATGATTATGTAGTGCTGATAAGCCAGAATGAGGTCAGTGGTCCAAATTGCTTAAGTATGTTATTTGAAATGAAACACAAAAGTGGGTCAAATGGACAGTGTTAAATGTGATTACAAGGGAAGCATTTTGTTCTGAATCTAATTCAACAATGTTTCTACAGCTAAAGCCACCATTTAACACCATATTTATATGGTTCTTAGATTAGCCCTCTATGCAAAAACTGTCTTTTGTGCAATGCTGCATATTCTTACCTCTTAAAATTTTAACTTTTATGACATTTCTATTGACTGTGAGAAGAAAATGAGCTGAGTCAGTGCTGTGTTTGAATGAAAACAGTCTTTGCAGGGAAAAGAATAATATCCTTGGGTACATATCTGTTTATAATCCCCTCTCCTGGAGAATTTTCATGTAAATTAGGGAGGGGCCACATCTTTTCCCATGGGCCGTTATAGCTTAAATGCTGCTTGGGTGCTTGTTGAATTGTTCTGGGAATTAAAGCGAGTGCCCGATTGTCTCATATTGCCTCCTTATCTGGGACTTTCATTGGAGGTCCTCTGGGTGACAAAGCCAAGGCTATCCATCTTATAATGTTTTTCCTGCAGTGGCCCTTGTAATAACACAGCAATTGTATTCCTCCATTGCCCCGATCTTGTTCGTAATGGCTAAACAGTTTTTCCTACGGGGAGCCCTGGATAATAAGTCCCAAGTCTTAGATCATTTCCGTCTCCTTCTGCAGTCTGCAGAGGGAACCACAGCAGTTTATTCCCTAGATTTTTTTTTAATGACTGAGCAGTATTGTTTTAACTTGGCTGAACAGGCAGGACACTAGGGAGGAGCCATGTGATCTTTTTTAGTTGAATATGGACATGGCTCAGTGCTTGGTTTTTCATCCAGAAAGTTGATTGCGCCTTATAAAATGTGCTGTGTAAGAAGGAAAATGAGCTGTTGGTGGATCACACTATGCCTGTGCCCTTCAATACATCTTTATTGCCTATCACGATCAGGATAATCAGAAAAGCTGGATTTAATGAAATGGTTTTGTCAAAAGGATTCTCTTGACCAGTCAAAAAAATAATATGACATATTAGGGCAGAAGCGTGCCCAGCCATTTTGGTGCTCAAGGCAGGGTTTCAGCTAGGGCCCCATTTTTTGACAACCTTGCAAAGACAGATCAGGCAGATACACCCTGCTAAGCTTCAAACTGATACATTTACTTCCTGTCAGAAATTGACTGAACATGCTTTGAGGCAAGGTTTAGAACTGGAAACACTGGCAGCTGTGAAGAGATTAACATGGATGGTGCTGTTTTAGCATTTTTCATAGATGTGGAGAGCATTTGTTTTAAAAGGTTTTTATTTTAGTATGTGTCTTTGTCTGCAGTGCAATAAGAGGCTGGAAAATATGACTTTACACGAAAATGTACAACAAAATGTGTTTAAGATATAGGGTTCTAATTTCGTAGACCAGGCGCGGCACACCTGCCCTGTGCCGCGCCTGCGCCGCACAAACAGGATGTGTCCAGGGCATTTTTGCAAGTTTCATGCACGGCGCAGTCCGGCGCAGCGTGGCGCACCCCCACCTCCGTCCTTCCCACTGGCGCAAGTGGCAGAGATGGAGGAGAGAAGGCGTGAGTGGGTTTAACAGAGCCGAGTGTAATCTTCTAAATGCGCTGCGGGCGAGGCGCAGTGACAATTTCACCTCGGTGTCGAAGAAGGTCAGAGCCGCTGTCACTTTTACAGCAACTGGGAGAGCGCAGGGGCCACCGGGCTGCGCATCGGAGGCCATGATGCAGCGTCACCGTGTGGACCACCTCGTGGGACAGATGTAATCTGTTCCTGTGTCATTAATAGGAAAATTAAGTGACAATTACATTTAAACAAAGCAGCAGGATAATCCATTCATCATGCTTGTGATCCACCTGCATTCCTGGTCTGTCATCGCCAAATAGCAGAACCTTTGGTGATATACTCTCTCCCGATATCTCCTCCTCATCCTCTTTGCAATGATGTACTCCATCTTTTTAGATCACGTTATGAACAAAGATGAAAACAGAAAAATAAAGGCAATCACAGGTAAATCCTTAAGACACTGAGTGACTTACATTTATTCAGCGAGCGTCTCTCCCTTTTTTCTTTTCTTTTGAATTTCTTGAGATGAAAGAAGACTGATACTCCGTATCGGATGATGTGGCTGTTTGAGGTTGGCTTGCGATGTGAACTCCTTAGTTTGCGTCACTCTTCCAGCTGCTGTCAGGTTGAGTTTCCATTATGACAAATGTCTCTGATCTGACATCAGATGTGACGGGACAATTAATATAGATACAAATGTATATGCTGGTTCAGACGGTTACATTAAATAGTGGTTTCTGTGATTGTTTATTGCATTGAAATGTGCCTGACACTCTGGATACCTGCCTGTGAGGTTTTGGTGACGTGTGTGCACTGTGCGCCTGTCAGCCAAATTACCACTGCCCTGGGCGCGCTTTGCCTGCGCCAAGAATAGACCAGGTTGGAGCTGGCAAGCTTTCAGCGCACCTTCCGCGCTTTTTTTTTGGCACAAAATTGACACTGCGCCAAGCTGAATCTGTTGACATCTCCCCCTGGTGCACCGTCACACCCATCTCGGCACAGCCAGTCTACCAAATTGCCAAATTGGCTGCACACGGCGGTGCACCAGACGAAATTACTACTGTGCGGGGTGTGCCAGGTTGCGCCACCCTGCGACACCCTGTGTTGCGCCAGGAAATTAGGGCCCATACAGTTAATGTATTTATGATTTTCTTATTCACTAATTACAACAAAATAGATATTGAGGAGATAATTTAAAAAAAAAAAAAAGAAAAGAAAAAAATAATTATGGTGAAAATTGGATTTTTTTTTTAAATTTTACAATAAAAAAGACAGCTATACACCCAGAACAACAGACCCTTTGCTCAGTTTGAACAGAGAGATAAAGCTGTACATAAATAAAGAAACGGCATCTATGCAGGGCTGCTGGTGAAAATTACTTCACATTGAAAGAATTGCCTTTACATATATATATACACACACACATACATACATATATATACATACACACACACACACACACACACACACACACACACACACACACACACCCACACATATATACATATATATATATGTGTATATATATATATATATATACACACATTTATACAATTGATTCATTGTGATTCGATTCTAACTTCGTTTATGAATATGATTTGATTCCAATACAAACAGATAATTTGAACACCTCTAATGGTCTATGGCAGGGGACCCTATTACATTTGTACAAGGGCCATTTATGCCCTGTTTCCACTGAGTGTTCTGCTTTGGTTCAGTACAGTTCAGTACAGTTTGAAGCAGGAAACCCTAATCTTGTTTGCATTTCAACTGCCAGCTGTACTCTCTCTAGGGAGAGCGGGATGTGGGCTGGGAGGAGAGGGTCACGCAAGCTACGTAAATGTGTGACCTCACAGCAGCGCAACACAGTGGGGCAGTCTGAAGTAGAGCTCGACTGTAAACAAATAGCACCAATGAAGGACTTACATTACTCCAGTACTCTATGGAGTATTGATTCCAGCAGATTTTCTTTACTGCACCCAAAATGAAAAATAAAGTAGAAGTAACTGATGTTGACTTTAGATGTTTATTAGCTAATTGTTTATTACCTAATTGATTATTAGCTGAATTAGAATAAATATGAAACTTGTGCTGTTTTAAGGCACTATAGTATATGAACATTTTTTAACTAGCCAATTTTCAATTTGCAAACATGGCATGCTAAGGGGCACCCCTGTTTCCAGAATTGCGGCATAGCTAATTAAGCTAATTACATTTACTATTACCCTAGACTTAACATTCAGGAATTATGAGTAATAAGTATACGTAAAAAAGATCAGGCCACTGTTATGATATGAGCTAAACCATTACTACAACATAAAGTAAAAATTAGCTAATGTTAAGTGTAGATGTGTAGTAGTTGAATTCAAAAACATTGCTATCATCCATAGTTTCAGTAACATTACTGAATGATGGCATGACAATGTAACAGATAAAAGATATTTTTTTAATTGTGAGATAATGTTTCCTTCTATATCATCTTGTTATCTGCAGCTGTTCATCTTGAATAATCTGGGGTCCCAGAGGTGCCCCCATGGTGGCTGGCACACATAGCATTTGCACATACACTGTAGACATTTGTTACTCCTGAGGAATTTTTGATTATCAGACTCAGAAAAAAATGCTGCATGCAACTTAACTTCACAGTCTGTATTAAAAAAGGGAAAAACACTCACTTCACTGATCACACATCCCCACATGGCAAAGTCTGACATGTGCACTGAGGCATCTCCACATTCCTTTACTCTGTGGACAGATACTGTGACTGGATTGTTATTAAAGAAGCACTTCAAGGTTGTTAAAAATAATCTCAAGAAGTACTGTCATGTATGTGGACCTCAAACAGACTTCAATCCATACATTTTATTCCCTCCTATTTTGCTTGATATTGATTATTTCTGGCTGTTTTCTTGACTCATTTATCTTGTTACTTCTGGAAAACAATGCTGTCTCTCTACTAACAAGGGATTAAGGGGATGTTTCCAATAACAACCCTGAATTTCAGAGTACTCCTCAGTGGTTATGACTGTTGCTAGGTTATTTACAAATATTTCCCCTGATATGTGGAAAATTCTAAAAGGACAACTACACACATCACCTGTACATTGGAGATAATGTGGTCACAAGCAGGGTGTGAACATGAAGCTGAATGACTTTCGACCCATAACCTCCAAAATGCAATCAGCATGAATCATCTTTCAGTGCAAGAGGCCATATGTGCGGAGATTGACAAAAATCCCTGAAGGCTTTCCAAAGACTTTATATTCACAAGCAAAAAGATGACCTGGAGACTTCATAGCCTTGATGTTTGAATTAAGACCTCAAAAATTCATTAAATAAATTCATAAAATAAGTCTATCTTGTGTCATGGTGAATAATCGTGCAAAGTTTTGACGAAAATCCTTTAAAACACTGTGTGATATCAGGGCTCACAAGATTTACAAGTAAAGAATGATCAAAAATCTCCATGATCTTGACCTTTGACCCATGACCTTGAAAATGTAATCAGGTTATCCTTAAGTTAGTCCGGACATTTGTGCAAAGTTTAATGAAAGTGGTTATGAGATGTAGCATTCGACAATCAAAAGATGTCCATGAAGAACTGTGACTTTGACCTTGATATTAAAAATTGAATCACTTCATCGATGTCTCAGAGTAGACATCTGTGCAAAGTTTAATCCTTCCAAGTTTTCTGCATTGCGTTTACAAGCAAAAGATGGACGAAGACTCCATGACCTTGACTTTTGACTTTGACCTATGACCTTCAAACAAACCAATAAATTTATTCTTAAGTCTTAGTAGATATTTGCTCAAAGTTAAAAGAACTTCCCCCAAAGAGTATCTATGATATTATGTTTACAAGATCCAGTCAGCATATCCACAGTATCCACTGCTGTGGGCCAGACCACAACAATATATAGCATGTTGCCATAGACAACAGCAAAATTGTTGTTTGTTTTCGTTATTTTTTTTTTTTTTTTCTTGTTTGTTTTATTTTTTGCACTTCTGAGGATAAAAGGTAAATAAGTAAACATTTCACGAAAACAGTCACATGTTACTTAGGGATTGTCCACATACAGATTCCACCTCTGTTTAAAAAAAATCCCAGTCCAAACAAAAATGCAAAAAAATAAAAAATAAAAAAAAGGCATCAGTGTGCTTTTAGAAGCTGTTTATTATCTTGTTACTTTGTCCATATCATACACCTTTCTTCCAGTCCAACTGCTGTTAAGGTTTAACTTGTGGCTAGGTTAACTGGTGATAGCAGGCGTGTTGAGTAAATATTTCTTTGCTTATATTTCAATTTGAGACATATCTAGTAATCTTGATCAAATCCCGTTCTTTCCACTTTTGTGGGTTCTCATGTTCAACAACTGTTATAACCACGGCAACCACAGAGCAAGCGAGCATGGATCATCAGTCAACACGGTCACTTATGAAACAATAGCACCAGGTCTCACCCAAAACATGGTCAGGGTTTGTAGTGTTGGAGTGCTTTTAATCCAGCATCATAGTGAAGGAGTGACAGAAAGTCTGTGTTAGCACATTAAAATTACAGTTATCAACACTTTAAAACAGCAACAGTTTAACAATACCCACTGCATGTAAATAACAGTGAGAATGTCACATAGAGTGACCCACAGAGAGGTTAATGCGGAGTGTGATGTTTCAGGCCCAAAATACTGTGGATAGAAGGCCAAAACACACAGAAAAAGCTCTGTTTTAAAAAAAAATACCCACCTACTTGTGGGCATGTAAAAATGTACAAAATATGTTCACTCAAGGCCACTGTGTGGATGAGACAAATGACCAAAAAACAGCTTATATAGGGAGCTGGGGAGAAGCTTTAGTGTTTCTTACAGTCTTGTGTCAGTGATGTCTTCAGTGACTGTGAACGAGCACATTCAGTGAAGTCCATGTTGAGCATGACTGCGTCACCTTCCTCTGAGTCTCTAAGCTGCTGAAAGGAGACACACAATAGGAAGATGACAGCCTGAAATGATGTAGTAAGCCTCTCTCAGGAAACCCTTTGCTCTTTTGGACTGTAACACTGCAATACATTTGAACGATGGCTGCAAATGTGCCTGATGGTGCGGTTTGCAGGTGGAAACATCCAGCGTAGCCTCTGTCTGTCAGATTTGCCTAAGCTTGTTACTTAGCACCATTTGCTCTATTAAATTCTATTTCAGACACATCATCATCGTGCTTATGCTCATTTAAGTGTCTCAAGTTGGTCTGACGCCAATCACCAAGAGCCGACCATATGGCTGCCTTCCCTTCTGTGTCTATTGGCCGACCTCTATACCTCATGATGCACAGCCACAGATGGAGACTGTCTCCAGTGGCGCTCCCCTAACTACACAAGGTCTCTCAGTGTGAATTCTTACTCTGTTACTCTGTTGTTGTTTGTTTTGTTTCATTACAATACATGACCACAGTCACAGGGCAATTTTAGTCATAGACCAAAAAAAGGCCCCTATACAAACACATTTGGGGCATTAGCAAATGTGTTGAGGTCTTTTGAAGAGCTCTGTGTATACAAACAGCAGTCATATTTTTAACCAAAAGCACTGAAGTAGCAAGCTCCTCAAAATTACTGGCAATATTCAGAAGTGTTCTAGCAAGAAGCTAAAGTTTCAGTTGCTTGTCCAAACATAGTCAACTTATTTGAGGAACTGGGACAGTGGCAGGATTTTATCTGCCCCTTTTTTGTCTATTTTAGGAAATCAATTTTATTTTTTCTAATGGATTCACAAAAATGTGTTGGCAACACATGGACAACAGGGTGGATTTGACTTTTTTTGCCAAGCCCACGTTTTTTTACAAGTGCTTTCAACCTATCTGCACAATTTAGACAGATTACAGGACATTACTTGAAATATTTTAACCCAAGGAGAGAGAACTGACTCAATTGCACAAATAGGTTGGCAACTATTCAAGGCACTTGACTCTGGCAACCCATCTGTGCAGTTCAGACAGTATTCGAGTTTGATCACAA
Organism: Cetoscarus ocellatus; assembly: GCA_037902135.1. Classification (NCBI taxonomy): domain Eukaryota; kingdom Metazoa; phylum Chordata; class Actinopteri; order Labriformes; family Labridae; genus Cetoscarus; species Cetoscarus ocellatus. The sequence continues at coordinate 388,329 of JBAMNC010000462.1, read as the reverse complement.
TATCTAGTTTTTAGTCTCTTTTAAATGTATTTGTCTTTGAGAAATGTATCAATCTTATTTAAAGCAGCATAAGTAAGAATTTAGTTTTGCGATTCTGTCACTGTGGTGAAGCTGGCTGGTAAAGACTATGAGAGCAAAGTGGACTAAACCGATGGACATGGTACAGCATTATCATTTTTTAAGAGAAAATATTTTTTCTCTTATATTTTCAACTGCTGATTGTGTGCAAACTGTATGAGTCTTTATATGGTTTGGAATCTTAGTCTGTGGCAAAGGACCCCTTTGGAAAGGCTAATTTAGAACAAACTTAATTGATAACATGATAATAGGTCCAACAGTATGGGGTGTCGTTTGTAAAGCAGCTCATGCTAGAAAAAAAAAAACAGCAACATTTTGTCACATTTAGCTTCAAACCATGTACAAACAACTGGTGTGAATTTTTTCTGGTGACCTTTTACGACATTTACAGCAATATTTGTCATCTTAGAAATATTTTAAATAGTTAAATGTAAATATTAAATGTCACACTTAAATGCCAAATATTAATATAAATGCTATATATAAATATAAATGTTAAATATAAATATAAATATAATGTTAAATATAAATACAAATATAAATGTTAAATATTAATATAAATATAAATGTTGAATATTAATATAAATATAAATGTTAAATACAAATGTTTAATATTAATATAAATGTGAAATATAACTGTGAAATATAAATATAAATATAAATATAAATATAAATATAAATATAAATATAAATGTTAAATCTAAATCTCTCAGGTGCAACTAAATATTTAGCTAACTTGCAAATTTTTACTCCCAGTAATAGGAAGTACCAAAATAAAAGCTCGGGGAGTTCTCGTCGGGTACAACAACTGCCGCCGAGCCACAACAGCGCTTGTTAGCCCAAAAGAGATTTGCTTCTAGCATCAGTGCAATTCATGCATAGCATATTTGCTTCGTTTTTTATTGTTGAGCATAAAAACGTCAGAACATATCACAGAAAATGTAGTTAATGCAGTTTCACTGTCTCTACAGGCTGCCAGGAAGTATGCCACTCCTGGACCAGCCACACCGTTCACCTCCACTGGGACACTATACCACACGGTATACTCCCCCAGTGACAACTTTGGGTCTCCCTCCTATAGAACTGCGGCTACACCATCCATGCTTCGGATAAATGCAGTCTCACCATCCAGGTTTCAAATTCTGTTGCGCACGTAGTCCAAATGTTACGCCCCGTGTTGGTGATGCGTTGAATAATGTCCGAAATTCATATGGGACATTAGTCAAAACGGGTCTCAAATGCCTGATTTTGGAGTGCGCTGAAAAAATAATCCTATAGTCAAATTGTCTGAAATTCAATTTAACATTAACTTTCTGATGCTTTTTAAGGAATTAAAAAAAAAAAGCAGGGATCGACCAAGACAGAAAAGATTGGATATTCATTCACGGATTTGGAGCATTAGTCATCTGCCAAGAGAACCTGAATTTCCAGGGTGCCTCTGAACGCATCGCCGACATGGCACCGTAACATTTGGACTACCTTCGCAACAGAATTTGAAACCTGGATGGTGTGACTGCATTTATCCAAAGCACGGATGGCGTAACCGCAGTTCTATACTGGAGGAGACACAAAGTTGTCACTGGGGGAGTTTACCGTGTGGCTGGTCCAGGAGTAGCATACTTCCTGGCAGCCTGTAGAGACAGTGAAACCGCATTAACTACATTTTCTGTGATATGTTCCGATGTTTTTATGCTCAACAATAAAAAACGAAGCAAATATGCTAAGCATGAATTGCACTGATGCTAGAGGCAAATCTCTTTTGGGCTAACAAGCGCTGCTGTGGCTCTGCGGCGGTCGTTGTAGCTGACGAGAACTCCTCGAGCTTTTATTTTGGTACTTCCTGTTACCGGGAATGAAAATTTGCATGTTAGCTAAGTATTTAGTTGCGCCTGAGAGATTTAGATTTAACATTTATATTTATATTTATATTTATATTGTACATTTATATTTATATTTATATTTAACATTTATATTTGACATTTATATTGAACATTAATATTTATATTTAACATTTATATTTATATTTAGTATTTATATTTAAATTAAGCATTTACGTCAGACATTTAATATTTACATTTTACTTATTAAAATATTTCTAAGATGACAAATATTGCTGTAAATGTCGTAAAAGGTCACCAGAAAAAATTCACACCAGTTGTTTGTACATGATTTGAAGCTATATGTGACAAAATGTTGCTGGTTTTTTTTAGCATGAGCTGCTTTACAAACGGCACCCCATACAACAGATGATAAAAAAAAGCTTAGAATTACCACCCCCACATTCAACAACACCATAGTCAGTTCAGTATTTGACTTACAGTTTGTATTTCATGAAGCTCTCACTAACATGTTTAGGCTGTCATTTACATTTAACCTATACACTGGTCCAGATTCTTGTTTGGTCCCTCCATTTCTTATTTATGAAGACTTATTTTGTATTTTAGCAAAAACACACACACACACCCACACACACACACACACACACACACACACACACACACATATATATATATATATATATATATATATATATATATATATATATATATATATATATATATATACATATATATATATATATATATATATATCACAAGGATATGCATACATATGGGTACAATTTCATTAGTACTTACAGAAACTTTATTCAAAAAGTGTTGCTGTTTTTTTGGCAACAATATGTATATTTCTTGCTTAAATTAAATGTGTTTCAAAGCTGATCTTATGGCAGGAGCATTTCAACAGAAAAAATAGTGTTTGATCCGTATCCTCAGTGGGCCATTGTTGCCTGCATATAGCATTATGCAAGTTTGGCAGTGAGCTGTAGTCACCAGCCAGAAATGCATACTGCTTTATGGCATGAGCTGACACTGAAAATCAGCCAAGAGGAGAGACAGTCTGATTGTCTCTGTACTGTGTTCCACAATGGCTGAGGGAAAGAGACAAAAGAGGACAGTGATTGATTAACTCTTTCAAAAACTACTGAATAAAATGCATTTTTCTGTTTTTGACAAATGATGAATATATTTGTCTTGATCATGTCCTGAAGTCTTTCTGGCATTGTTATTATGTACTTTCCACAGACTCACTTTATATTTCACTTCTGTGGGATCAATCTTTGAATCTACTAATTCCCAAATTTTTTCATTAGGATTGAAATCTAGACTTCGAATTGGCTTGTCCATCAGTTCCAGTCCTACATATTCCAGCACATTAAAGCTGAACAAATCAGAAATACATGTATTTATTTTTTTCTTTTGGCACAAATAACTTGTAAGATTTGGACAAGTAGGTGAAACGATGCAGATTCCTCTTCCTCACCAGTTTCACTCACTTGTCCAAACAATGACAACCTACTTGTTTTACAAAACCCAAAACCAGTGAAGTTGGCACGTTGTGTAAATCGTAAATAAAAACAGAAGACAATGATTTGCAAATCCCTTTCAACCTATATTCAATTGAATACACAGCAAAGACAAGATACTTAATGTTCGAACTGGTAAACTGTGTTATTTTTTGCAAAAATTAGCTCATTTTGAATTTGATGCCTGCAACATGTTTCAAAAAAGCTGGCACAAGTGGCAAAAAAGACTGAGAAAGTTGAGGAATGCTCATCAAACACTTATTTGGAACATCCCACAGGTGAACAGGCTAATTGAGAACAGGTGGGCGCCATGATTGGGTATAAAAGCAGCTTCCCTGAAATGGTCAGTCATTCACAAACAAGGATGGGGCGAGGGTCATCACTTTGTGAACAAATGCGTGAGCAAATTGTCGAACAGTTTAAGAACAACATTTCTCAACGAGCTATTGTAAGGAATTTAGGGATTTCATCATCTACGGTCCGTAATATCATCAAAAGGTTCAGAGAATCTGGAGAAATTACTGCACGTAAGCGGCAAGGCCGAAAACCAACATTGAATGCCCGTGACCTTCGATCCCTCAGGCGGTACTGCATCAAAAACCAGCATCACTGTGTAAAGGATATCACCACATGGGCTCAGGAACACTTCAGAAAACCACTGTCAGTAACTACAGTTTGTCTCTACATCTGTAAGTGCAAGTTAAAACTCAACTATGCAAAGCAAAAGCCATTTATCAACAACACCCAGAAACGCCGCCGGCTTCGCTGGGCCCAAGCTCATCTAAGATGGACTGATGCAAAGTGGAAAAGTGTTCTGTGGTCTGACGAGTCCACATTTCAAATTGTTTTTGGAAAGTGTGGTCGTCGTGTCCTCCGGACCAAAGAGCAAAAGAACCAGCCGGACTGTTATAGGCACAAAGTTCAAAAGCCAGCATCTGTGATGGTATGGGGGTGTATTAGTGCCCAAGGCATGGGTAACTTACACATCTGTGAAGGCACCATTAATGCTGAAAGGTACATACAGGTTTTGGAGCAACATATGTTGCCATCCAAGCAACGTCTTTTTCATGGACGCCCCTACTTATTTCAGCAAGACAATGCCAAGCCACATTCTGCACGTGTTACAACAGCGTGGCTTCGTAGTAAAAGAGTGCGGGTACTAGACTGGCCTGCCTGTAGTCCAGGCCTGTCCCCCATTGAAAATATGTGGCGCATTATGAAGCGTAAAATACAACAACGGAGACCCCGGACTGTTGAACAACTTAAGCTGTACATCAAGCAAGAATGAGAAAGAATTCCACCCGAAAAGCTTCAAAAATTGGTCTCCTCAGTTCCCCAACATTTACTGAGTGTTGTTAAAAAAAAAAGGCGATGTAACACAGTGGTAAAAATGCCCCTGTGCCAACTTTTTTTGCAATGTGTTGCTGCCATTAACTTTTAAGTTGATGATTATTTGCAAAAGAAAATAAAGTTTCTCAGTTCGAACATTAAATATCTTGTCTTTGCAGTGTATTCAATTGAATATAAGTTGAAAAGGATTTGCAAATCATTGTATTCTGTTTTTATTTACGATATACACAACGTGCCAACTTCACTGGTTTTGGGTTTTGTATTTAAACAGTAAGGCTCCTGTCAGGATTAGGCCCCAGTCCCTTGCAGACCTTTGCCTCCAACAGACTCAAGACTATCGCTTGTACAGCAAGAGTGCACCATGCACAATCTGTGAACCCTCCAGTCTAAATGATATTTCCTGCCTGCCTTTGAATGATGACATCCTCCCAGGGTCAGAGGGCCATGCATGTGGCTGGCTGTTGTTGACCTTTGAGCCCCTGCCATCGAGCACAAGATGCAACCTCTGCTACTGCACTGTCCTGTTTGCACCGCTCATCTGCTCAAGGTTTATTGTGTGTTTCTGGGAAATGTTATTGTGTCAAAGTCAGAAACAGGAGGTATCGTTTTCTTAAGAAGCTGTAGATGACTTTTTAAAGGTCTGATCAATAGATATAAATCAGTCATAGGTTTTCTAGTGGTGCTCTTATAGATTTCCTATTAGCTGTAAGGATAGGGCTGGCCTCCGGCTCAGGAGGAGGTCTTTGAAGTCTGATTCACATGAATATATTTAGCATGACCTGAATATCTTTTTGTATTGAAGATTTCTGCTTCTCTAAGGCATTTTAAATAGATCTAAAGCAGGTTTAGGCAAACAAGAGACCTGGATTTTACATTATGTACTTTATTATTATTATTATTGATTTTCTGTTGCAGTATATTGATATTGTACCATGTCTGAAACCCTGTTTAGACCCTCAATCCACAGCTTCATCCACATGCATTATAAATACAGCTTACTTGTGCAATATAGAGTATCCTGCTAAAAGCAATTTTAAAAATAGCAAACAATATGTTACCAACATTTTAGAATGTTGGTTAGAAGAGCTTCTTGTAATTTTGCCCAAATATGTCAAGGCTACTTGTCTAGTTTAGATAGTTAGGAGTGTGCTTTCATTTTTTGTAAAAAAAAAAAAAAAAAAAAGCTTTTCAAAAGTTGTATGATGTGAGCAGTAATGAAAAAAAAGTTTGTCAGCAGCAATGGAGCAGTCGATTGAGACAAATTTTCCAAATGTTGCCAAATTATTTGTGCAGTTTAGACTGTGCACAGGAATGTTCTCAGGAAATGTTACAATCATGCAAAATACAGGCACACACACACACACACACATATATATATATATATGTGTGTGTGTGTGTGTGTGTGTATATATATGTATATATCGTGTCGTTTGTGGAAGAACTTGTGTGTATGTATGCATCTGTGTCTGTCTGTCTATGAGTGTATGTTGTTGGCTGTTACAGCTGCTGCCATGCTGCTGTCTGTGGTCGTTTGGGATCCCAGCCATGACTCCATCCAACAATGGCTGTGGAAGTCTGTGTGTAATGTGCTTGTGCTGTCCAGACACAATTGTTTACTACTTTGTTAATCTGTCTTCATTTTTTTTCCGCAACTTTTTTGTCTTATCATTTGGTGTGCTCCATATCTTCTTGGCTCTTGTCGGGTTTTTCCTGCTGTACCGCACTTTGGCTCAAACTTTGTTTGTATTTAAAGTGCTCTATAAATTAAGTTGATTGATTGATTGATTTAAATATATATATGTATATAGATATAAATATATAGATATACATAAATATATATATATATATATATATATATATATATATATATATATATATATATATATATATATATATATATATATATATGTATGTATATACACACACACACACACACACATATATATATATAGATATATAGATATATAGATATAGATATAGATATATAAATATACACACATATATACCCAACCTATTCCCAGGTTAAATCCCTCTCCTCTCTCTTTCACTTACTCCGCACTTCAACAAATGTGTGCTCAAAAGAAACATGTCTAGGCATGCAGTTACAGTAAACATTAAACTACGCCCTTGAAAAACTGAAGCCACATCGATTCTTGAGAGGGGCAAGGCAATCACAGATCACGAGGCTTTACACTGAAACAGTCTGTTCTGAGCAGGGCTGAAACATAGGGGTTGATACACATGCCATAATTCAATTCTTGAGGAGAGTTTTAGGCAAGACACTTCCAAAATATTTTTGGGACATTGGGTCAGATGAATATATGTTAAAAACCAGCAATAAATGGAAAGTTTCAAGAGGGTGGGGTGGGGGTGGGGGTGGGGGGGGCATTTAAATTTCTCAAATTTGTTTTTAAAAAACATGTTTTTGTGTAATCAAAACAGTGTTAGTCTTTGTTTTCAACTCTGAATAATTTCTTGGATCATATTGGATCATATATTCTCTGCAATTAAATTTCTTTGAAAAGAAATAAAACTGAAGAATTATGTTGTAAATATTTGTAAAACTGGGTTGAACTGTAAAAGGAGCACTTTTCCAAATGTTGCCAATCTTTCATTCAAATGCTGACAGCGAACTTTAGACTTCCATGTCTGCATTTTGCAGGTGATGTTATTCTGTTAGTTTCTTTAGCAGAAGACCTATAGCAGGTATTGGGGTACTTTTACTTGTGTGTTGATGTGTCAATGTCATCCTGCAATACCCTACCAAATAACACTTGTCAGCAGTGACACAGGATTAAACAGATAATGTCTGATTAAAGAGCTTTGTACAACAATTATTGTAAAAAAGGAGAGAAAATACATCAGAGAAGTTGAAATTTATGACATCTAAAACAAGTTGAGGAAGAGGCACAGAGACTGTGGCCCAGATCTGCTAAAGATTTGAGTGTATAAAAACATGTGCAAACTTGATAGCGCACGCAAAGCTGATCTACTAGCAGGGTGCACCGAGGATTGTGTCTGTCAAATGTGCAAAATAGCAAGCACAAGTGTTTCCAAATCGTTCAGCAGCGTAGCTTTGTACAAATGTATAAATCTAACTGAAGTTGAAGGTCATTGTTCCCTGCCAGAAAATGGTGGATTGCTACCTCCATATGGAGTCTTTGCCTCAGTTGCAAGAGTTCAAATGTCCCTTGGTCTTATTCATGAGCAAGGGTAGAGATGATTTTAAGATTGTCAAGTTGACAAAATCAGATCAGGTTGAACAGAGTGAAAAGTGTGGATATATTTAAAATGTTTGCTTAGGGGCTGTCATGGAATGAAGATCAATCTCAACCATTTAGTTCCTTTAGAAACTTTAGATGCCATTTAGATGATTTATTGATGAACTGACTACACTTTTTTAAAAAATGTTTTTTCTTGAAAACCAGTGAGGTCTTTCACATACAATGTTGTGCTATAAAAAAAATAATTCCAAAGGTAAAAAGTAAACCAAAAAAACATAATTCCCTGAGAAAACAGTCACTCTCAGAAATGAAAATAGATCAGACAATCGACTCAAATTCTTGCCCTTAAAGAGTTGTTCATAAAAAAAATTCACCTGTTTGGAACAAAAGAGCCAAAGACTGCTTGTCCTAATTCAGAGTGTACCAATGAGACATGAAGCATTAAACAGTAGAGTGGGTTTGGTAGGGTCCAGTGTTCCAGCTCAACAGGGATGTGATACGAGATAGTAAACATCCAATAAAGGATTTATTGATAAAAAAGTAATCAGTGTTTATCACGCCTCTGTGCCAGAGAGGACCAATCAACTTTGTGGTACAAAGCATGACAGTGAGTGTTATGAGAATCTCCTGTTATGAATCTAAAAGCAGAGTGATGTGTGAGAGTCCTGGGGTTTAGGATTGAAGCAGATACATGTCTGTGGAGCATATCACTATAATCTACACTGACAGAAAGACCCCTTAATTCAGTTTCTTTTATCCGTCCAAAGGATGGATTTGTTTCAGTAGAAGAAACCAAGTTCCTGTCAAAGCTTGCTGAAGAGCTAATCAAAATGTTTTTTGAATGAAACCATGTCAATGAGCCATGTACAAAAATGTTAATACTCTGAACTCTTTTTCGTATTTTGTGGGTTAGTGTAGACTATCACATTCATATCTTGTGCTGATAAAGCCTAAAATTTGTTTTACTCATATTAAGTCCAATCCCAAAGCTTAAACATACATTCATAGGCGCAAATCCTTGGGGGGGATTGTTCCCCCAAAAATCCGGTTCAAATAAGATTTTTCTAGCAGTACAGTAAAGTGTTTGTAACAGTATAATACAAGTAACGCTGCTTAAAAACACATTGTCAGACAATTTTAACTGTTAAAGAATACAATCCCCCTCCCCTCACAATGGTTTGGTCCAAACTGTTTCTCCAAGCGACCGGTGTAGCTGCTGCTGCAGAGCCGTGTACACACAGAGGCAGGCCGTCAATGCGGTGGTGATCAGATGAAGCTAGTGTATTAAAACACAGAATGGTTGATAAGTTGTTTATCACTCCACTTGTTCAACAAGCACAACATGAAAAGCAAAATTTCAACTCCTGCGTTCAAATTCTGCCAAAATGTTTTAAATTAACACAGCACGCAGCTAACAGGGTGTTTATTTTTAAGCTAAAATGAAATTTGCACTGTATGTAGCACAACTTTTCATCTTAGTTTGTAATGAATCTGTGAATTGTCTATATGGTGTAGTTCACACCTTCCAACCAATACAACTCTTGGAATTGCTGGTTGAGCATAAACAAACCTGTAGACAGGTAGGATATGGACTAACAAGGAACAATGACTTACAGTTATTGCTTAATATAACTATGCAAGACATTTGAGAAAGTATCAAAACAACACAGCAAAAATAAGGCATTTGTTTTAATGTACCCCCCAAGAATTACTCTCTGAAATTTTACTGTTTGTTGTCCCCCCAACACTGAAGAGGGATTTTCGCCACTGCATACATTATGCAGATTATTAAAAGAAAATTTCTCAACAGCAAACTGCACAGAGTCTAAAGACAATCTAAACCGTATCATCAGTGTACATGTGAACATTATTGTCTTTTCATAATTTATTAGAGTAAAGAAATGATTATTAGTGATAAAACTGCACAAATATGTTGGACAAAAATGGAAAAGGGGGTTTAGCTGCTATAGAGCCCTTTTCCAAATATTGCCAGTAGGACTGTAAGAAAATATTGATACACTAATTTATTGAGACTTCACTGCCTGAAATTGTATCAGCAATTTTGGTACAATACTGATGTTATAGTAGTCAATGATTTACTGAAATTCAGGACATTTGTGTTATTGGTTGATAAGTCTTCAGCAGGTGCTTGGCAGTGGACTTTCTGCCATTTGACTCTCCATCTCTTTGTTACATTCATTGTTATTATATCTGCCACTTAGACACACAATGAAGTTCATCCATGATGCAGAGACCATGCCTTGCATATGTAGTACTGGTACAGTTATAGAAAACTCACTGAATTTCAACAGCAAACTGTACAGAGTCTGAACGTCTTATTAGAAATAAAGCTGCACAAATGTTGGACACCTTTAAACAAGTGTGATGAGCTGGTGAGAAACCCTTCTCTGAATGTTCCAAATGTAACCAATAGGGCTGTAAGAAAACATAGATACACCAAAATATTGTACAAATTTTACTGCCCTATACTGTATCAAATAATGTGTACACTGACACCATAAACTTTGAGTGTACACACTCAAATATATAATGGAACTTATGACCTTGATTCTTTGATCCATGACCTTCAAAATGTCAATGATTGAAAATCTGAACATGACAAAAGTGTGTACCAAAGTTGTCCCAATACGTCTGACCCCTGATGGGTCATAAAACATGAAGGAAAAAACACAGGCAAATTTGTTGAGACATTTTGGAAAAAAACTGAATGAAAACCCAATTTTTTGGGTGGGTGATTACATGCAATGAAATGTGGATCTGCAAATACAATCCTCAGACAAAACAACAGTCAATGTATTTGGGAAAACACCATTGTGAAGAATGATGAAGAAAGCACAACAAAAACAAATCCAAATCCAAATTCAAGGCTATGTTGATTGCTTTCTTTAACATTAAAGGTATAGTTGGAGATTTTTGAAGTGGGGATTTATGAAGTACATAGCATAAGCCTAAACCCTATAGCCACACTGACAGACAGCAACTCTCAGTCTAAACCAAAATAGTCTGCACTGATTCCAGTGCTATACATAGCTACTAAGAGTGCCACCAAATCTGCATACATTTTGAGAATTGTGGGTAAAAACATGCCACAAAAACAGCGTTGGGTGATAACATGCTATAAACAGATTATTTACAATAACTTACATTTCCACTACCAAGAAACTTGTCTTTGGCACTACTTTGCTTCTCAGCACAGCCTACGTGTCCTTCCACCAGCAGTGCACACCAGCTTGTTCACAAGAGGTAGCAACTGCTATCAAACTGGATAAAGGATTTTTGCTGTGAATATGACTGTTGTAAACTTCAGACACTTGGAGATATTTTATGCACTGAAGTACACACAGGAAAAACTTTTAAAACTTGGAGAGTCAACAAGTCATAATGAAAAATGTGGGAAACTGCTGTGTTTCCCACATTATGCTATGTACATAATACAGCCCCACTTCAAAATACCAAACTCCATTTAGCCTATTCCTTTAAAGGTTACCATTTTAGGGTTAATCAACACCAGTACAAACTGGTTCTTAGAAACTGTGAGAAAAAGTCTGAAGAAAGAGACCACAACTGAGGAAAAGTGGTTTCATTCTTCATCAAGATAACGTGCCAGCTCACACCGCTCAGTAAAGCAGTTTCTGACCAAAAACAAATCAAAGCGCTTGATCACCTTCCCTCATCACCTGATCTAGCATCATGTGACTTTCTCCCTTTACCTACGATCAAATCTGTGTTTAAAGAAACACAGTTTGAGTCTGTGTCAAAAGTTAAGATAAGGACAGAGGTTCTGAGACAACTGTCCAAAGAGGACCCACTGCACTGCTTTGATGAGAGGTAGACCTGAATGCAGCAGTATGTTGATGCAGAAGGGGAGGAGATAAAGGAGAAAGACTCTGAAATATAATATAAAAAAAATATAAATATATATAACATAAATATAATATCACAGCTTTAGTCTTGTTTTTTCATAGCCATACCTCATATTTGCCCACCATCTGAGATGTTTTTTTTCATTACTCCAAAAGCAGGCTGAACGCTAACAAAAGACATGAATCTTTCTTTTCCAATTATTGAGCCACAAAACGTATTTTGTTACTGATGGTATTGTGTACAAACGAAGCGTTGATCCATTCTATCTCCATTAGCTGTATCTGTGCAGTTTCTCTGCCAGCAGTGGCAACTCAGTTCCTTACTCCTTATCAGAACAATGGGCTTCAGAGCAAGGTCCATTAGCACTTGAAACGGCCTGAGAGAAAGTAGTGCGTGTCGTTTTAATAGGAGATGTGAGCTGAGAGCACCTCTCACCTGACTTCCTTGGGACGGTCCCATAGAGCAGAGGGCTGCAGCTGCGTGTTTTCTCTGCATGGGAATGAAATGAAACAAACTCGACCAGATTCGGTCTGATTTATCCAACTGTTATGTTGACAGGCTTATAAAACATATGTTAAGAAATTTTTTAAAAGCTGTTTTTGGCGTCAGCATCTCAGAGGACACGAAGAGGCTGAGAGGGACAGCCAAGGAGTAAGAGTCCAGTGCGCAGGAGCGGTAGATGCGCGCGTTCGTCCCTCTGTACAGTTTATTTTGCTTTGTTACAACCTGCTTTGTATTATTTGGATAAAAACACGAGGACTGGAGAGGCGCCCTCTTGGATGGATCTGAGCGCATGGGAAGGATGCTGCTCTCACTAGAAGCAGGTGTATTCGTTCAAGTGGAGGCACAGGGCACAGAGCGGGAGCGACGCACAGCAAACGCCGGACCACACAACACTACCTGCTTCAAAGGGGAACACCTCATCCTCTGACATGCTGATGGATAACCTATTTATTCCTGTTTAGAAAAAGTGGATTTTTCATTCGCAAGTTCTAGAAGGAGGATTTTTGGGCACGGTGAACCTGCTGGACGCGCAGCCTTGGTGGAGATACAGTACTGAGATTAAACCTTTAAATCTAGGACTTCTCTCTTTGCTTTCTATTAAAACCAATCTAATCAAGGACATCTACAATCATGCCTGGAGCACTTCTGTCAGCGCAGTCGCTCTACATCGGGATGGAGGTGCTGATCGCAGTCGCGTCAGTGATCGGTAATGTGATGGTGGTTTGGGCGGTGAAGATTAATAAGTCGTTGCGAGACACCACCTTCTGTTTTATCGTGTCCCTGGCCCTGGCGGATATTGCAGTGGGAGCCCTTGTTATCCCTTTGGCCATCACCATCAGCATCGGACTCCAAACTCACTTCTACAGCTGCCTCCTGGTTGCGTGCACGGTGCTGGTGCTGACGCAAAGTTCAATCCTGGCGCTGCTGGCCATCGCGATTGACCGCTACCTCAGGGTCAAGATCCCCACCAGGTAATAATGAGATGCACACAGTCAGTTATTGTCACCCTGAGGTGCTGTGGAGGATGTTGAAGCCTCCTCTCTCTCACACACACAGCTCCAGCTCCTGCTCTGTTTCTGGGACTGACGTCCTCGTGGGCTTTGTTTCACTTCACATTCTAACTCTCTGACTCACTATTCCTGACATGTCAGTTAATCGGAGCGTGGATGATCAACCCACAGCTTTAATTAGTCCCTCTGCTCGTCCAAGAATATGTTGAATAGTAGTACTATGACAGAATCAGTACATTTGAAGGCAGGGATGGGTTTAGTCATTTTGAGGCCCTGGGCAAAAAACAATAAAAGGCCCTTTGCCGTTTTGCTAACAGCCGTCATAGCAAGTGGGCAAATAACGTGGATTTTTGAAAAGCTTATGAACAAGAGGCTATAGCTGGCTAAATGGTTAAATTTTAATAGAGCTGGGACTCCAGTTACAAGTCAATTAAACCAAGGCCACACAAATGGATGGTACTCTGAAATATCCAGTAGGGGCCCTTTACAGATGTGATAGGTAAACCCATGTGCGGGATCTGCCTACTTCTAACCAATATTTACCTTTTGGCCTGGCCTGAAACAGCATATCCTCTAACTGTTTATTTTTCTGTGTTTACTGCCATCCCAACTTTTGTTCTGATCCTCAAATGGTAATACACAGTCCAACAATAGGGGCCAAACTGAGTGCAGATGACCTCAGAAAATAAGAATTTTATGGAAAAAGTCCAGTCGCATTTTAAGAAAGGGGGTTTACCTTTTGAAACAGGTTACAGTTTTCTTAAGAGCTTTTAAAGAAATGTTTTTGTTCCTTTGATATGAAATGTGAGTATTTGGGTTAAAGTAAAGTTTGGTTATGACTGTTTGAATGTATGAACCTTAGTGTAATCTATTAGGCTGAGTCCCAGAAAGCTGTTCCCTTTGACACCTCTTGTGGGCCTCCTTGAGTTAAACTAATCCTTTGTTTATTTTTTTAAAATCCTGGTCAAATTCTCTAAGTTATGCACCAACCTTTACTGCTGACCACTGTGACACTCCTCTAATGTCTGCTGCCCCACTGCCAAACTGTTCTAAAACACATGAATGTCTTTAACAAAGAACACTGAATGAACTCTCACAGCGTAAGTAGCATCCGGCTGTAAAAACACAGTTTGGCAGTATTTTGATTTAAAATTGAGATTTCTTTATGCAGCCTGTGCCAGGTTAAAATCCCATTGAACCATTCACCTGAAGTAGCCAGTCAGCACATTTAGCTAAGAAATATGGACATTAAAGAGACCATATTGTGCTTTTTCAAGTTTTATATTTTATAGTGTTTTTAATATGTCACCCCTTATTACAGAGTACTTCAGACCACATGTCCAGCATCTGGTTCCCCCCCCCCGCTTACTGTGCAAGTAATGGATGCTGCTCTCATTAGGAGCACCTACCCCAAATAGACTTAGCAATGTGACATCCCACTATTGTTTGCCAGTAGTTTGAGCCAAGTGGCTCAGGTTGGCAAGCCCAGAGCACAGCATTGACCAGAGAATGGATGCAGAGTTGTTGACAACATAGCGCCAAGCAGCAGTTAACTGACTATTAGATCAGTCAATCAGTCAGAAGTCAGAATATAATGGGCTCATGTGGGTAAGAGGGCATTAAAGAAGCAGGGGCTCTAACAGGGTCTTTAATAGACCATGAGTACAGTTGGATTAGGAATAATCAGTGTATGAAACCTGGCATTTTTCATCCTGTCATCCTGGTCGAAATGAAAAGTGCTCAATTTTAACTGCTTCCTGAGCTGTTTACATCAGACCAGATGCTTATATTACATATTTTAATTTGTGTTTAACTGGATTTTGAATTTTCAGTCTTGGATCATTCTTAATTTTGGTGGATAACTTAGTTTTCTTCAGTAATATTCTTTGACCAAAAAAGAAGACAGCACTGTCCGCAATAACAATCCTCACTTTCACCCGCTTGTTCTTACACTGCACTGCATACTTGTGGAATTAAGACGGTGTCAGGGCTTTACAATAAAATGTTTGTGCCAATGGGCTGATGTTATATGTCATGTAAATGATTAAAACAGAAACATCTGGTGTATCAAATTAGACAGTGTCAGAAGTTTGCTTGTATTTTTTTGTGAGGAAATCATATTTTTCTTAAATAGTTTGATTTGATTTGTAATACAATTACACAAATATGTTGAGAACATTTGGAAAAGTGGGTGGAACTGGTAGGGGGGCTCCTTGTTTGTTGCAGAAAGGCCATTTTGATAGTGCAGGAATTTACATCAATGTTTTGTAATGAAAGAAAGAGAGAGCACTGTCTTTTTTACTCAGACACCTTGGGAACTTTTAATTAAGACTATGTGATTTAAATTAATAAATAACTAAAATTAGAAGAAGCAAAACTGAAAAGGAAATAAAATCTTTAAAAATTGTACAAAAAGGTTCATAACTAACCTGAAACAAGAATTTACTGTTTAATATATTTTACTAGTCCATCAGGGCAACAGTCTATAGGAATTGTTTGGAAATGGGCAGAACTTTTCAATATCATATCCTGCATGTGATTGGACAATCGTTTTGTCAATCACATTCATTACAGGTCAGTCAGATGATGTAGCAGGCAGCTGCTACTGCCAAAGTGTAAAATACAAAAAGTAAGCTACTAAGTTGAACAAACTATCACCAAAGCATGTCAGAAGTGGAGCAAAAATGTATTTCTATCTAGAAATGCTTGAAGTGTTGTTTGTTATTCATTAGATAAAAAAATGTGGTTCAGATCTGGTAAACTGCAACTAAAGCTGTTAGCGTCTATGCTAATTGCTGTACGAGCTTGCACTTCCTGCTGTTGTCTCACTCATTGCTTCCACCTGTTCCTGCTCTAAAGAACGCTGACTGGGCTGCACCACTTCTGGCCGCGCTGCTTTGGGTTGCTCATAAGCATTGTAGATTGGAGCTGGGCAAGATGGATCCATCTGATCACAGATACCGAATCAGGCGGATCCATGTGCTTTGCAAGGTTCGCTCATAGCATCTTTACCAAAGAAACATGGTATTGTGTCTTATTGACAAATGTTTTTAAGTGCAAACTTAAAAACACATTGCTCTCTCTCTCTCTCTTTCCTTGGGTAAGAATTGCGCTTTTGGATTTGAAAGTTTCTGCTCTTCAAAAGCTCCTCAAAATCCTTCAAGATTTCTTAAAACATCATGGTTGCTGTTAGCTAAATGGAAAAGCACCCTGTATTGGTCTTTGCCTGGAGCATCCAAATTACTAGATTAGCCCCTGCCTTCACATGAACTGATTCTGTAGTTGTGTTCCTATTAAACATTCTCCAGAACAACCAGAGAAACACTCTCCCAAAAGCTGCCAGTCTATTTGTGCATTTAAGACAGTATGCAGCATTGGGATGATAATTGAAAACCAAGTCCTTTGAAGAATCAATGAATAATTATTTCTTCAGGAATGGACTTCATTATCATTACACAACTTAGTCATATAAAATAATTTAAGATGTATACCTCATATTTGATTTTCACCTATGATGACAGTATCAATATCAGTCCCTCTGAGTAGGAGGCTTCAGAGAATTGCCCACCTCTGCCTGATGGTAAAACTCTTTATATATGAGGGTGGGGTCTTGTACAGGAGAATGTTGAACAGTATTAAGATGCCACAATCAGTGCATTTGTGGGAGGAAGTGTGAACAGGAGAATGGTTTTCTTTGTTTCTAGAAAGCACAGGGGGTCACTTCTGCTGTCAAACTATGTCCCATCTCCCTCTCTGAATCTGATTCTCAGGATCACCAGAGTTTTATCATGCCAAGCTGAAACAAAAGAGCCAGCAGTAGTGCTGAAAGGCTGAAAAGATAAGCACAGAAGAGGAAGGGGAATTATTGTCAGATAATTTGTCCATGATAACCTCAAATGTTAATCTCCTGTCTAAGACTTCACTAAGTCTTCAGGCTTATGATAGCACTTTATCAGGATTTTTGATTTCCTATTCCCATAATGAATTGACACATTCATGCATAATGGTGTCTGCCACAGTATTTCACAGCAGAACATCAGTGATTCATCATCCAGATCAGAAATTTCCCCACCAAGGAGTTGCTGCTGCCGTTCCCTTTCCAGAAATGAGAAAGCATGTTCAAAACTCAAACTCAGCACCATAACAATGCTTCACCAGAGAATAAAATGTTTAAAGTACATGGTCATTTGTTCTCTGAGTGCAACACCACAAAGTGTGATAATGTGATTCTTTCACCACTCTTCCCACTCTCCCTGTTGATATATCATTATCTGCTCTTCTGCGAGCTGGCTGGTTCAGAGTGTGGGTAACGATCTTCTCTT
Organism: Cetoscarus ocellatus; assembly: GCA_037902135.1. Taxonomy (NCBI): domain Eukaryota; kingdom Metazoa; phylum Chordata; class Actinopteri; order Labriformes; family Labridae; genus Cetoscarus; species Cetoscarus ocellatus. Next base: position 370,592 of record JBAMNC010000462.1, on the reverse strand, counting down.
TCTGCTTTAGTCACAGACTTAAGTTAACACATACATCCCTGATCAATACAGATCCCAGACATGTTACCTGTGACAGGCAGGCTTAATTGGGAGTGCTGTGTTTCTTTTAAAAGTTCACTTCAGCAAGTCACATTTTTTTGTTTTTCTTAACTCTAACATCCTTTATCTTTGGAGACACCAGAAAACACAAACCACGAGTAATCCAAACTGGCTTGATTATTGATCTAAGCCATTTACAACATGAGCTGGATCAGATTTCATTCTTGCCTCAAGCTGAGTGATTTTTTGTCATTTCTCGGTCACAAGACCACATTTGTTGTTATTTATTTGTTAAGGGACAGTGTACAATGACATTGATAATTTCTGATTATAACAATAATGATAATAAAAGATTGAAACAGTTTTAAAATCCTCTAATTACAGGCTGTAGTTTTTACATAAAAGTGACAAAAGACATTTAGTAAACAGCCACTCAGTGAAGACCAGCACAAACATTCAGGGGCACTATGTAGGGAGAGAATCTAAGGGCCCCTATCTGACAAGGTCCCTAATACTAAATTAATCGCAGTATTATTTTTCCATGGTGATATGTTATCTTATCTGGATAAGAGATAACTTTCTTTACTCTCCCTTTTTTAATGACTGTTTTTACGTGTTTTTGTATTTTTGATGGTTCTTCTTGAGAAGTTCTTTTCTGTGCCTGCCCCCTGTGCCACTGAACCTTGTGCAGCAGCTGGATTCACCCAAATCATTGTCTGTAATCAGACAGATACATTTGCCAAGCTCCAATCTACATTGACTGTGTTTGGCTTGAAACAGCACGGCCCAATTAGCGTCCTTTAAAGCAGGAAGAGAAATTAGCCACAAGCTTGATGACAGCAGGAAGTGATTGCTTGAACAGAGGTGAGCATGGTATGATAACAGATTCAGTAGCACTTTTGTTAGAGCTTGAGTGTATTTCTTTAATAAATGAAAAACAAACAACACTGAAGCATTTCTCAATGGAAATTATATTTTTGCTCCACTTCTGTCATGTTTTGGTGGGAGTTTGTGCCACAAAGTGGCTCACATTTTGTATTTTACACCAAAGCAGTAGCACCCGCCTGCTACATTACCTGATTGGCCCATGATAAATGTAATTGACAGAATGATCATCCAGTCACCTGCAGGATATGCTTTTGAAAGGTTCGGCCCATTCCAAAGCACTTTCTTTTGGCTACTGTGAGGAAAGGCAATTTAGAGGTCAAGACTAATTAAATACCAATTAATAATCAATGGATACATCAGAACAGCTCAGACTAATGACCAATAGATGGGACACACACCTTCAGCACCATATGAACCCACTGTCACAACATTTTCTCTCTGTGTTATTATTTAATGAGTTACTGTCTTATCTGGCGACCTGCAGCTGATTGCATTTCTAAATGTCATTGTTAAAGTAACTGTGAAAGACAAAGTGAGCCCTCATGAGTTTTGAAAAAAGCTTGTAGCTCCAACTGATCCTGCATTATGCTAAGTTAATTATTTTGTTGAAAATGTGTTCGTATATACAGTGCTAAACAAATTTATTCGACCCCCACCCAATGTAAGGCTATGCAATAGCTTCCCTGAACTAACAGTATTAGTAATTACGAAAGTATGTCATGTTTTTGTAATGATTTATACAACAGTATATCAAAGCTCTTTAATCGAAATGATATTTTTAATGATAAAATAAAATTATAATTGTTATCCTTGAAGTTTTAACTTTACTGATTTACAAAAAATAAACAGAAAAAAATAGTAAAGCATATTATTATTTCTTGATTGTCTGTGAAATCTGTGTCTATGGCCTATCCACTAACCCGGCCCCAAGAACAGTCCCTCCTCTCCCTCATGAGCTTGCTCCACTCTCTAGAGAATATGAGATCAAACAGTCTGTTTCAATATCTTTATTAGGGGAGATGCCACTGTCCTCCAAATTGGAGACACCCCATGATGTGTTTGTCCATCCCATCACTGAAGGAACATGTCTGAGCATGTCTGCGTGGCCATGATAAACATTAGAGCACAATCATGGAAAGTCAAAGTCACCTACACCTCTTGGTATGGGCATGTTTTGACACAGCTTATGAGAATACACACTAAAACATCTCTGAGCAGAGATGAAACATGCCAAATCCAATATCTGACTATTTTCAAGCAAAAAAACTTGAAAAATGTGTTTGGGGGACCACTGGGACTTGCTGAAAGAGTCAAATATGTGATTATCAAAACAGTACAGTTTCAGAAAGGTGCTGACAGTATAGTTTCATTATTCTTTTTTACATCTTCATCCTAAGTAAGAGTTTCCCTTCTTCTTGTATGCTTTGTAGTCATCTAATGAAGTTGCCTTGCAACAGTTCTGCTTGTATGCTGCTGAGTGTTTTAAAGATACGTTTATCGAGTCTATAAAGCAACCTGGTCCCGTTGTTTGTTTTTTGCATAATGGAGAATAAGGCTGGAAATCACCGGGACACTCATGGTACAATACTAAAAAATTTTCCCCATTAGTGATAAAATATTGATTTACAATAGTGCAGTACTTGTCACATTACAATAATATAATATGACAATATATCATGATATCTAGTATATAGAGACATATGAAATGCTTCAAATAAGTTAAATAGAAGGACAAAGGTGATTCCTGAGCAATTGTATCATTTTTAGAGGATCTGACAAAGACCGAGATAAAATATTGTTTGTTTTTATATTGAAATTGAGATTTACAGAATAATACAACAGCAAAAAAAGATAAGAAACTAGTGTTAGAACACATATTTTAATAAAAATCTATGATAAATGCTCCTATGTTTGTTTCAAACACTCTTAACATGTCTATGTATACCTACAAAAACTATGCTTGCAGTGTTTTTAATTAACACAGATTCATGTTTTTGATAAACAGTGCTGCTCAGGTGCATCGGTTATTCCCTGTGTTGTCAGTAAATATCTTTTTTGTTTTAATGTTAACTATCAAGATGTGCTACTTAGCTGCTCCGTGCAAATATGTGCGAGCACAGGGCTGCATTGTGACACCTTGAGGCTTTCTGCATTATGCAAATGGGAACAGTACTAATGTATTGGGAAGAACTTGTTTACAGGGAAAATTATTTTGCATAGAATATCAATAGTTTCTCTTGAAGCAGCAGGTTTTTTTTTATTCTCCCTCCATTTGCTTGAAGCTGTATAACTCCTGACATAAAAGCGCTGGCATTCGTTTTAGTATCCACTGTAGTGCAACGCATCACCCACTTGTAAACAAAACAGGCAGTCTGAGAGGCAGGTCTCTTGGGCATGTAAAGTCCACACATCACAACAAGTTCAACTTTCTGCTGCTAGAACTGTTTATGTGATAAATACAGATGCAGCAGCTTCAATTTTCTCCTTCCAGGCAATTGCCTACTGAGTTTTAGACAATTACCAGCCAACTTCCAGCAACAGAGAGCCCCCCTCCCCCCATCTCTCTGGAGGTGTGCCTGAATTCCACCAAAAACACCCCCATTAATGCAATTTCAGGGTGTCTCCATAGGATGACCCTTTCCTCACACAAACAAATAAAGTGGGCTTAAACATTTGCTCTTATTAGTGTTAATTGGTCACATCATGTTTGTAACATTACAGCAGGAGATGTCATTGCAGCCAAGATTGTGGGAAGGTCCCAGCATGTTGCAGTTATTAACCAATCAAGACTCATTCAAGTAAAATGGGAAAAAAATTAAGAAACGTTTTGAAAGCCTAAAATGCCAGAAAGTTCTATATAGTTCCTAGTTTAATTTACTTTTTATACTGCATCGCCTAAATTTAAATTAAATGATAAATAAAAGCAGCAGTAATATAGTATTTAGTGAAAAAAATCTACAATTATAGCTGAAAACAGTTTTATCCATTGTTAGAAGCTCATTTGTATCTTCAAACAGAATAACTTGGCTGAAAAAGTTATAAGTGGTCCATTAGAAAATTGTCATATTCATTTATTAATTTTCTTTGCAGATGTTTGGTTTTAGGGACTGTGCAGAACTGTTTTTGGGATAGGGCCTAAATCTGATACTTTTTCATGGGCTAAAAGATTTCTGGCAGTGTCCCGGTGCCACCTCAAGTGAGACGTATTTGTTGCAGCTGTGCAGGGTTCGGGGTTTTTAGGGTGTGGTTGGAGGGACTAATGTGATGTATTTTCTTGAGACCCATAATTTCTTGTAGCACCACTGCAAATAACAGCACACCACACACAATTCATCTATCCAGCTCAGTACAAGGAGTGAAAAAAACATTAAGATGTTCAACAAACACATGTTAAGATACGATAGGACAAGAGGTCCTGTATCTTACATACATACATATCACATGAAATGAGGAACAGTTCAATGTGCACAACAGCTGCATCATAAAGCTTCAGCTGTGATAAGATTCCAGACACCATGGCCCCTTTTACACTTTTCTACCTCCTGTTTTTATCTACAAAACAATGAAAAAGCCAAGCTCACACAGCACGTAGTTGCATGCCAGCTCCTGCAGCTTTTGTCCACTGAGCTCTTGTAACAAAAAGCTGTCAATACTGAGCCAATTTCAACATCTATGTGTCAGTTTTACCTTGAACAAAAGCTGCAGTGCTGAGAAGTGCAGGGTTTACTGATAAGGGATTACACAGACTTGTTCAAGTGGAAATATGTGCTGCAAGCTGCACACACACACACAGGAGCTGTGTGTGTGGTGTCAAGAGGCTTTGTACTTTGGAATGATAACTCTTTCTTGTGATTTGTCAGTCAAACCACACAGCAAGAATGAAAAATGAAGTGAACAGAAAGTGAACACGCCCTGTGAGTGCTGTGGGACAAAGTGCTGACATGTTGTTTCCTCCTGCAGGTACAAGCAGGTGGTGACCCCTCGGCGAGCAGGGCTGGCAGTGGTGATATGTTGGACTGTCGCCTTCATCGTTGGCCTGACACCCATGTTGGGCTGGAACAACCTGCGCCGCCTCCAGCAGAACGGCTCCGTCAGCTCTGACCTCATCATCACCTGTCAGTTTGAAAACGTCATCAGCATGGACTACATGGTTTACTTCAACTTCTTTGGTTGGGTGCTGCCGCCGCTGGTGCTCATGCTGCTCATCTATGCAGAGATCTTCTACATGATCCACAAGCAGCTGAACAACAAGAAGCTCACAAGCAGCCACACAGACCCCAACAAGTACTACGACAAGGAGCTGAATCTGGCTAAATCATTGGCTTTGGTGCTTTTCCTCTTCGCCATCAGCTGGCTTCCTCTACACATCATTAACTGCATCACCCTCTTCTGCCCTGAGTGTGAGAAGCCCATCGTCCTCCTCTACATCGCCATCCTGCTCACCCACGGCAACTCCGCCGTCAACCCCATCATTTATGCTTTCCGCATCAAGAAGTTTCGCACGGCCTTCAGGAAAATCTGGCAGCAGTACTTCTGCTGCAAAGACACGCCGGCTCTGGAGATTCAGCCCAGTGACAGGAAAGAGATGCCCAATCCGGAACCACACCAGGCGGCACCGGCTCAGAAGGAAGTCTTAAAAACAGATCCGCCACAAGAGCAGCAGCCTGACCAGAGGACCGAACCGCCACAGGAGCCAAAAGAGCATCCACCTGCCTTGGAGCAGCATGCAGTCTAAGCCGTGGAAAGCAGATGAGTTCTGGCTTGGGAAAGTGAAAATCAGTGTACGTGCACTGGTTCTCTCCTCCATTGAATGTAGTCCAATGAGGAGCCGGAGGAGCTGCAAAGCTGCAGAGACTTAGATCACGTATCTAAAACACTGGAGGATTGTTTGTTTCCTCAGAAGGAGTGGATTTACAGGAAGGTTTGATCCAAAAGAAGGGTATTTATTAACTTGCAATAATGGCGCGTTTGTGGCAGTGGCTGTTTATCTTAGTAACAGACTCAAGACATTTAGCTTTAACATTTGATTCATCATGGTTGGATGGTGTGGACATTACAAAAATGTGCAATATAAGTTATTTTTGTGGTTGATCAGTATTAGATTATCATCTGACTGTATGTGAAGAACATGAATGTAATCATAATGTAAATAAGCGACTTTAACAGCACAGCTCAAATGCTCATCTCTTCTTCAGGGTTCTTAATCGCACAACGTAGTCGAGGAAGCAGCACATATGTGGGAGACTTTTGCCGTGAGGAGGTGTGTACGTGCTCAATGAAGGTTTTGTTAATCCCTTAACTCTTCTCCGCTGGGGCTGAGTCCCTCAGTGATCCAGCAGCAGCAGCAGCAGCCCTGATCCATTACAGACAAGATGGACAAGGATAAGATGCGAGCAGCTGCAGGAAACAGGGGTTTTAACCTTTTAAGAAGCCGCCTGCAGGAGACTCGTGGCAGCGAGACGACAGCTACTCATGTGGGAGAGAGACAAGATGCACTTAAAGCTCGTGTTTATCCAGCTTCCATCCCAGCTGGTGGTGGGAGCGGGGGTTTTCCATTTTTTTACCCACATAAACTGATCATAACCTCTTCACATCGTACCACTACACAGTGGCTTCCATGGCCTTATTCATTCATTTTCAGTAGTATAGACAGTACTAGAACAAAAAAGATTGTCAGTATATTTAGTGCAACGTACTGTATGAGCTCCTCCTAAATATGGACATCCGTAGAGTAGAAATGAAACCATGTGCAATGTCACTGACATACATGTATGAGAATGTAAAGTTATTCTGTTTCTGTTTCCCCTGTAAAAACTCAGATTCACAGCTTTGATTATGGTGGCTCTGAGGTGCAAAACACACACACACACACAAAAACACAACAGGTCATAAAACACAAAAGAAAATCAAAAGCTACAAGAACACATTAAAAATTTAAAAAATCAGAAACAGAAATACATTTTAAAACAAAACACCACTTAAAAGCACAACTACAGGTAAGAAAACACAACATCAGTTAAAACAACACAACAACAAATCAAACACCCAACAAATGAGAAAAGGCAAATGCAGTCAAAACAACCACAAAAACTACGAATCTAAGAACAAAACAACTTTAAAAGCATTAACAAATAAATTAAAAAGACAACAATACAAACCAAAACAACATAATGCATAAATTAACACAACAATGAGTTAATAAGACAGCAAATCAAAACTCACAACTACAAACAAAAAGACAACAGATAAAACAAATGAATGGCAATCAAAATCAATATTAATATAGAAGCACCACAATAGCTTTATCAACTAAGAAAATAGACTTTTGTAAAGTAGGTACGCACATTTTCAAAACCACAACAACAAATTAAAAACACTACAAGTCATAAGACACACATAAATCAGTAAGTCATAATAATAAAATCTACAACAAGAACACATTATTAAAAAAAAGGAAGGCACACATATTCTCAAAACCACAACAACAGATAAAAAAAAATACCAACAAATTAACACATTTTTTCCAGGGATTTTCTTGTTTGTTGTTGTGTTTCTTTTAATATGTCTGGGTGTTTCAAATTCGATGTAATTTATTTATTTTATTTGTCATTGTGTTCATATTTATATCTTTGATTTTGTTTGTTATTATATTTTATTGGTTTTCTTTTTTAAGTTTCTGTGTTCTGACTTTTGTTGAGGTGTTTTTTTATTTGTTGTGTTTTGCAATCATCCTTGTGTTTTTATTTATTGTTTTCTTTTTGTCCTTGTTTTGTCCATTTGTTGTTTTCTTTTTGTTCTTGTCCTTGTGTTTTTTTATTTGTTGTGATGATTTCTGAATTGTCCTTCTTTGCACTTCAGAGCCACCATACATGACAGTTCATAACCACATCTTCTCACAAAAGCAAGCTAAGCACAATTTCTGTCAGAAGCAGGTTGTGAACATTTTTATTCTGCAGGTAACTGAAGAAAATGAGCAACACAAACCCTCATGGAAGCACACCATGTGTAATTTGATTTGATCTAAAGTGTATCAGCCAGAAGGACTGTGAAAACACAATAAATGTGAACTTAACATGGTCTTTAGGTTTTATTACTACCGGAGTTTGCAGTTAAGATATTAACAGGATGGTAAAATGTACAAATTTGTAAAATATCTGATGTTATTTCACAGTTTGATGACAGTCTTGGTGGTTTCTAAGCACAAAGTTTAATCCTGTCCCTTACAGGTAACATTTCTTTATGATTATTTCAATTGGAAATGTTTTAAGGCAAAATAATACCACCAAGATTATATATTCAAACATGTACTAAATTATATCTCATGAATGTTTACTGTAAAAATGTTTAATTTGCTTGTTGCCATAGTACCCAACAAGGCTTAAGGACTAAGTGCCTGATCTACTAAAGGTTTGTGTGTATAAAAACATGTGCAAACTTGATAGCGCGCGCAAAGCTGATCTACAAAAGGTGCGTTCACACCGAACGCGACTTTGGCGACCTCGGCGACCGCTCTCCATGCAGAGTCAATGTACAGCCACGATCAGCCGTGACCACGTGTGACCAGATCTCACGTGATGCGACAGACGTATTCTGGGTGACTTGGTCGCATCTTTGGAGACATGGGGACAGTGCCCCTGTTGCTGCAGATGGGAACTCTAAGGTCGCTTTCGACGCAAAGCAGGTCGCCGTGCTCTGTCGCCAAAGTTGAAATATTTGAACTCTTCAGGCGATGTTGCTCCGCGAGAGCCAATCAGCGTTGCAGGGGTGCGTGATGACACCGGTGGCAGACTGTTTTTATTCCGGTTCACAGAGTGAAAGTCTATGTCCGTGTGGGGAACATTAGTTATTGAGTACATTAGTTCCGCCTAGATGGATCGCAGAAAACTCACAGACGATGCTGCTGCAGGGCCATCAGCTGCAGTGTTTTGTGGTTGGTAGGTGAGTGAAAAGGATACAGTTGGAACAAAGTCAGCTAATACGTCCTATTATATGATATAATATGATCGCGGGGTGAAGCGGGCGTGTCGTCACTGAGCAACGGCGACAGCGACAAAATGAGCTAAGTACAGGCAACAGGAGTTGGGTTTGCGACGCGATCTTGGTCGCAAAGAGATGCAAATGTAATCATTTAGCACCCACAATGTGATTTATCAAACCCGCAACTGATTGCGCTCTTTGTTTTTGCGTCTAAATTTAGCATGTTTGAAAGGCAAGTGCAAAACAGGCACAGCGTTACACACAGAGGGCTGTGGTCATTGTGGTGAGAAACAGAGGTTGCATTAACCGAATATTTTCCATCATTGACTGAATTTTTTGATGAATGATGGAAAGATTTGGAGGCTGTCTGTCATTATGATGGACTCGAAAAAGAGGAAGGATCCACTGTGGCTTCATACTCATGCAGACACACGCGTAAAGTAAATCCTCTCTGTTTTGCACTCTTCATCGCGGAGGAGGTCATTTAACCTATGTAAAAAACCCCTTCATAGCCATAATCACTCAGAGCTGACTGCATCACACTCTCCACGTACTGACAGCGAGTGTAGGAGCTGTCAGTGCGGTCTGTGTGTGCGTATCTGTAAGACTGCTCTTCACATGAGAGGTTATTGGTGATGAAGCTGTGTAACTATGTGAATCCTGTCATTTAGATTGTGTTTAATTGTAATCAGAAAAGGAAAATTAAAAATAATGGATAAAAATATGGCATGAGGAAAAAGTGACGACCTTGTCCGTCAAAATGACAGGCAGCAAAAAAAGTTACCACTAGTGTGTTTATTTGCCTCTAACTCCATGGCTTCAAACTTCATTTTTCATTTACCGCCACTCTGCTCTCCTAAACTCTTCATGGTGACAGCCGGTAGCACAAGCAAAATCCTCCTTTAAAGAGGGCGGTCCCCACCACTTTTGTGCCTGTTATCAATTGCGCACGTAGTGATAGTAGATCACCCGCAACACGCCCACTAATAGAACATGCAATTTTTTGGTTTGCACATGCAATTTAGCACCCTTTATTTTGGATCTTAGTAGATCAGGCCCTAAGTCTGTTTATGGTTGTGTTTTATCAAGAGCATTTTGGCAGATGCAAGGGAAATACTGTGGGGGAGGAGCCCTACAAAGCTATGTTTAGCCTGTATTTAATTAAGGAAGTGTGATAAAAACAGGTTTCAACAGTGTGTCGTCATCTACATGGTTGAAGTTGTATGCAAAGACTGTGGTCCCCCAAACAGGAAAAGGTCTGAAATGTTTTTGCCTTGTAAGACTGTTTTATTTCAGACAACTCACGTTTTTATTTGTTCTAAACATTTATTGCAGCAGCAAAACAAAGTTTAAGTTTTGCCCCAAAGTTCCAACCTCATTAGTGCTAGCAAATGTATTTCATATGCTGAATTTGAGGAGTGATGAGATTTATTCTTAAACCCTGGATGCTGGGGTGGAGAGGGGTTAAAAGCAAGAGCACTGTACTGATGCAGGTCAGAGGAGGCAGATGCAAAGCAAAGAAGAAAATATTCTTTCTTTTCTTGCTTAGAAAACAGCTAAAGAGGGTATGCGTTTGATGCCACAATCACTGTGAGTGAATGGAATTCCATGTACTGAGTAGCAAAGAGCAAAGATTGCAGCAGCAGTCAGTGGACATTATGTAGTCAAATATTTAAATTCAGCTTAAAAGGTTTAAGTTTTAAGTTGTTGCTATTTGATCATGTTCAGCATTTGAACAAAGACAAAGCCGTATTGATACACCTACTAGTGTCATATGCCATTGCCCATATACACATTCAATTAATGATGAATATGAACACTTCTTCATCTTTCCTTCAGTTTTTACGCTAAAGAAAATTATATTTCAGCAAATCCTTCATAAAGCAAACATCAGCTTCTTAAATGAGGAGGCGCTAAGGGCATTAAATTATTCTCCTGCTTAACACTGACATTACAAAGACCTTTTACAAAAAACAATATTTGAATAGTTAAGTCCAAAGATTTTACTACAAACTGATGAAATAATTGGATTGTGTAAATGCCATTTGGCCAATTATTGATGTTTTTTTTGCATATTCTTCATAAAGGTATCCCACCAGTTCAGATTTCACATTAAAAATAAGCAAAGGAAACAACAGTTAAACAGATACTAAAACCTTATGCTCAGAGAAAGCCTGGGTTCATCGTTCTCATTTTGGATATTCACAAAATAGCACAAATGCAGAGTTATAGTCACTACAGGGCTTCATCCTATGTCATATGCAAATTAATGCTGCATTATAAACATAATTTTATGGCTTGAAACGTTTATGAAGTCATTTAAAAAGTAATCCACGATGAACATCATGAAAAATGAAATAAATGACTGAAAACACAGCACTTTCAGGTGAATTAAAGCATTTGACTGCTTAAAAAATCCATACAGTGCCCAATGTTGAGCTGTTCAGAAGCTCAAAGACCATCTCTGCGAAGCCGTATGTTCCAGGTTTCTATAAAAAGACATGAAATGAAAACTCTGAGTGAGACTAGACACAAATGAAGCATTTCTTTTTACTCACAAGCTGACAACCACAGATTACATCATCTGAAGGTCGTTGATATGTTTTAGTATGCATTAAGTCTAAACTGCCAAATCAGTCAGTGAAATGAAGGTATCCTAGACCTCCTCACTTGAGGCTTTCAGATACTAAACTGTCTTCAGTACACGCTGAGATACGTCAACACCAGACATTTAGGACAGAGATCAAAAAGGATGTTGATACCTGTTAATGCAAGGATTGACTTTGGTCTAGACAGGGTGAAAACCATTTTTAAGTGGATTCCACTGGAGCAAAAATGCCAAATGGCACACAGGCAGTTATACCAGCCACACAGTGTCAACATACCTGAAGAATAAAATGAAATAATCAGCTGTTTGTGGAGAAAAAGTTCCTTGAATTAAACAAATTGATTGAATAGACAATATGCCATCTAGACAAAGCAAATATATATTAATTTTTGTCAGTTTACTTATTACTGTTCATGGCTCTAAAAATATCTGTGTATCCTTAAAACTTGATATGCTTCCTAGGCTGTCTTTAGAGTTCATAAGGTTAGCACGTAACATCCTCAAAAAGATGATTAAAACAATACAGGTTGCCAGCACACATTTGTCACTGGTCAGCCCAATTAAGAAACTAAATTAGGAGACAGGTTTGCAACATCAATACAGATCCTCACTGCACTCCTTCATTTATTTTAAGAGGCTACAATCAATACTCAAAACCAACAGTGATCAAATTAAGACTTGTTTATTATAGGGGTTTCTTCAACAGTACAGTTTGCCTCAGCTTTGTGGATGCTGAGCTCATTGTTTCTCCTGTCTGAAGCACTATTTGTCAATATAAGACAGTAACTACTCAGTAATGATGTGAACATTTCATAGCCTGAGCAAGCAGATACTTTGTGTCAAAGTTCACAGAGGTAAACAGAGCAAATTTGAAAGTAAACATGAACTAATGTAATTTCTTGGTCGCTAACCTGACCTGAAATCCACCACATCTTACTGCCTCTACCAAAAAATACTCTACCAGAGCAGCAAGCAGTACAGCAGTCTCTGCGTATTCTCCACACTTTGACCCTACAATCCAACTGCAGTTGGCAGAATCTGGACTCACTGTTGAACATAAAGTTCTTCCATATCTTAAAGTTCCAGTGCACTTGTTGCTGACACCTAAAAGTGAAGAGCAGTCATAGCAGTCCTCCTGGCAGCCCTGTGAGAGCAGAGATTGACTGGCTGCAGTGCAACACCATACAAACCATCTTCTTCCCCCTATTGAGTGGGGTCACGGGGGCAGCAGACCTAAGCAGAGAAGTCCAGACTTTCCTCTCCCACAATGACACCAAGGCATTCCCTGGCCACCTGGGAGACATAGTCCCTCTAGAGTGTCCTGGGTCTTTGGCAGATCTCCTACTGATGGGACATGCCCTGAACACCTCACCAAGGAGGCGTCCTGATTAGATGCCTGAGCTAACTCATCTGGCTCCTCTCAACGTGGAGGAGCAGCTGCTCTACTCCAAGCCCCTCCCGGATGACTTCTCACCTTATTTCTAAGGGACAGCCCGGACACCCTGTAGAGGAAACTCAGTTCAGTACTTGTACTCATGATCTTGTTCTTTCGTCACTACCCACAGCTTGTGACCATTGGTGAGGGTACGAATGAAGATCAAGCAGTAAATTGAAAGCTTCGCTTTTTGGCTCAGCTCCCTTTTCACCACGACGGACCCGTGCATCATTGCTGTTGCCCATCCTTCCCTCACTCGTGAACAAGACCCTGAGGTACTTGAACTCCTCCATTTGAGGTTCTATGGTTCCTACATAGGAGCTGACAGGGCGAGGAAATGCTCCTCTTGGGGTGTCATCTTCTTGGAACACCCACATTGAAGATGCCCCATCACATGAGCCCTATCCAGATGCTGAACGTAGCATTCTGATTGTTGTAGCAGACACCAGCTGATTACCGTAGCAGGACCCAGCTCACAGGTGCTGACATTCAGTGATTAGGGGTATCAGAGGTTCATAACAAGAGTCAATAGCAATGGCAAAAGAAGCTGTTTGGCATTGAAAGAGAAGATTTGGCAAAATTTTCATGGGCGCAAGCCACATACTCAGCTCTTCTGCTCAACCCACAAATGCATGTCCCTTACAAATGTGGCGGGAAAAAAAGATAAATAAGTTTTCCAATGGTATAAAGCACTGTTACTACACAGAAATAATCTACCAAACAATAATTTACTTGTTTTTTTTGTGCAAAGATTGTTTGCATTATGGCGGCAACAAAGCTTGAATGCAGTTGAGGAAAACAGTAACTTCTCTCATCACTGTTTATAGACAATTCAGTACACATGCTAATTCTAAAAGTGAAGTTCTACCAAGGGTTGACTGATTTTTCTTGGCATGAAGTGTAAAGAACTTAGTCCTGCAGAACTTTTACAGCAGTGCATATCAAAGGAAGATGTAGTAGAGTCTTGCTGGATCAAACTACTTAAAATACTAAAATAATTAGTACTTTGGAGTAACAGTGGGATGTTAGATGTTATGGGAGAGCTTGAGCTAACAGCACCTTTTAGTTTCAGTTTCTGCTTCTTTATGCAGTCAGCAGTCATTAACATAACACCGTTGTGTTCCCATGGCTAACAATAATCATGTCTTATCAATAGCAGCACTGTAACTGTTCCCTCCAAGACAAGACAGAGACAAAACCACAGATGATTAAGGATTTATCTGACTTGAAAAAGTTTTGGAAATAGTTGAGGTCAAAATGAATTACCCACGAAGAAATACTTACAGCATATGATTAGTTTGACAGTGCAGTGCAAATAAATCTACCTATTTTACCTTAAATGAGGTAACAGAGTGGTTTTGAAATGAATGTTTTTTTAAGTCTGACATACAAAAAGCAAACCAAAAATTTGCTAACTGACATTTTGAAGAGTAAATAATCCTCAGAGTCTGGTCTGAGGTAAATCTGCCTGGGAATAGCAGGGAGAAAGAGTTGGACAAGACACAGTATGCCCACTCATACCTCATGTTGCTCCAACAGCAACAGCATTACTAAGTTGAGCTGACTTTTTTTTTACTACTTTTTTTAACTTTTTTAACAGTTAGATACTTTCGTGACAGACACTGCTTTGTATTTATTAGCCAGAAATACGTCTTCATCTTGAGCAAATACAGAAGCAGTGTAGCTCAGTCTGTAAAGGGCTTGGGTTGGGGACCAGAGGGGTGCAGGTTCAAGTCTCCGTCCAAACATACTTGGATGTTGATTTGGTAGCTGGGGAAATGCAACATTACGTCAGTTCTTGTCCCTTACCACTGGAGCGTCAGCCCTAATATTTCACTGCCCATGAACACAAACAAATTAAGTATGTTCAATGTTGCTTGTAGTGCAGAGGAGTCATCAGGAATTATGAATGGTACCAAGCCAGCATGTGCTCCAGAATCTGACCTGAGCAAAGAACAACTCTACCCACTGTCCGAGTGTGACAGAGACACCTATAATGGGTGAAGTCTGCAGTTAGTGTACTTCTACAGTGACCTGTCTCTACTTAATTTAATGGTCTTTTATGTGCTGTGTAGGAATTAAATTGAGAACTAATAGTATTTTAACTCAAAGTGGACACAACAACAACAACAAAAAACAAAACCAATCTCAATTTCAGCAATTTCAATTGAAGAAACCACACTTCCCACAGTCCTGAAGCTTTACAGCAAAATCTCTGACTGGTCCAACCCCCCACCCCCCTCTAAAAAAGGCTCTTGAGGATTATGGACACAGAAAAAGTGGGTCACTGTCCAGCTCCACATATCATTTGCCTTCAGATATAAAATCATAGCAGTAGTCAGGGTTAACCTGTGCAGGGTAATCAACATGCATGTTTCTAACTTAATACAATCTGTAGAATTTTGGTGCTTTGAACTTAAATTGTGGCATTTGAAATATGACTTCCATCCACAGTTTTTTTTATCTGAAAAGAAAAATGGTTTTGGAGTTTAGTTACTCTTTAAATGATGATAATATATCAGTGTGTCCAACTGGGTCTGCACTCCTCAAGTGGCCTCTGAAAACATCAGTGAATGATAATGTAAGGATTGGTGCAAATAGCCCTTCACAAACAGTTTTTTTTTTCATAAATTCAGCACTTTCTGTAGGCTACCTGAGGACACGCTGAAGTACCTATCCACCTAGCACATGAATTCAGCATTCAAAAGAATGATAAATTGGTAATTTTCTAACTATTCAGTCCCTCCCTCGACGAGTCAGCGTTTCCAGGGCGCTGAACACTTGAAGCCCTAGATATCTAAACTTTTTTCTTTGGATACCTTGCTGCAGCTCGGCGGGGCTGTCAGACTTCTCATTACCGCTGTGAGATAACAGTCGAGAGTTGTCACAGCTCCAACGACCCATTTCTCCTTTCAGCATGTAAGAATCCCTTTGATATTCTGCGCTGTATAGGACCTGGAGAGACCTTGCCATAGCAAGAACTGCTCTCTCTTGCGTTATCTCTGCAGTGTCAACAGAGTTGTCAACAGCACCACATCAGTTGGCTCATGCAGATAAAACTTGTCCGGAATCCATGCAGCGGAGAGACACTGAAAATGTGCACATCTTGACATGATATGATGCTGAGCAGACAACTTCTAAATCAATAATCTGGTTCAATATTCAGCATTTTTCCACATTTTTTAACACATCTCAGGCTGTGGATGCTATTTTTAGGACTTTGGCTTGCTTTCCCGTGTAAAGGTGCTGAGTTTCAGCTAAGGAGGGGATATCAAGTCGAAGAAGACCTCAGATGAGAAGTACAAATAAAATGAAATTCAACACTGGAGCAGTGCTTTTCTATTAGAGCAGCAGAGGTGACCTTTCCCTGCAACAACCTTCTGCCCTTGAGGCTAATGTGGGAGCTCTAACCGCAGATCCGGAGGGAGAGAGAGAGACACTAAATATTAACATCCTGCAGCAAAATCATCTCAGATTAGTTGTGGTTGTAGTAGTAGCAGTATGTATGTAGTTGTGGTTGTAGCATTTATGGTATCATTGTATTGTGAGGTCACGCTTCTCATCGTTTAGTATTTGCTTATAAACATAGTACACTGGCTGCTTGTTAGACATTACCGAGAACTCATTGGTCCCTAACCCTAAATGGCCACAACATAACAGACTATAAACTAAGAGATTTTCTATAATGCCCTCCTAATTACTGCTTATTGATAATTTGTGAGGAGTTTGTTGTTCATTGATTATGATCTTGCTATCACACAAATTGTTATTCTGTCTAATGACTCAGTTTAAGGTTGACACGAATCAAAGCACAAACTTGTGACAAGTCTAAGAAGCTGAGAGTCTAAAAAATGTGAGGTGATTAACTCATCGTTTCACACTTGTACAAATAAGATGTATAACATAAAAAACAGCATTACAGTTTGATAAAAAATGGTTGACAAATGTCTAAAGAGGTACATTTATGAAGGATGTATAGTTGTGACTTAGTGTCGCTCTGTGCACCCAGTAGAAAAAAGAAAAGGCTCCTTGTAATAGTTGTGTGCTGTATTGAATGTATTTATAGTGAAGAACAGGCAGCATTAGAATAGGGAAGAACATAAGAACAACATAATATGTGTGATATTATATGTGAATTATTTTTTTAAGGACTTAATTGTAAATTGGAGAACGTCCTGAGATACAGGGACTTAATTAGGAGTTATATCGTGATTATGTGTTTTTTTACAAGACAAATTTAATACAGATTTCATAAACTAAACTTAACTTGAAATATTTAAGACTAAATTTTTTATTGATAATTATTGATGGAAAATAAACTTTCTTGTCGTACCACCTCCAGCAAGGGCCATTAAATCAGAGCTAATAATATAATACACAGCTTTCTCACACACCATTATTATGATATGATGAGGGAAACTCTTTGTTAATGCTTTAAAAGCTACAAAAATTGTGATAGAATAAGGTACCACTAAAAAGCTTTTAATGTCTAATAAGCAGCCAGTATACTCTTGGCATGTTAATAAGCAATTAGTTAAAGGCTTGAATTTAGACCTTAGTGTAACTGTATTTTTTATCCAGTGATTAACAAAACAATCATTATAATCAGCCTAGACAGTCAACACAGAGGCAGCAGTAATGAGCAGTGACTTAACAGGTTTGAAAGGCTGCATGGTGTTGTAGCAGGTATTGCTGATGACTCACAGCAAGAAGGATGCTGATTTGGCTGCTTGTTTACATGATATAGCATTGTGCTGGCTCCATCAACAAAGAGCCAAGGCTTTCTTAACAGGTGTTTGGATTACTGCTGAGAATAACCTTTATGCAAAATAAAAGGTTTATGCACATGTTAATAATCTTTACAAGTGAACATCCATCATCCATCCATTATCTATTCTGCTTATCCCTAACGGGGCTGGGCCTATCCTGCTGACATTGGACGAGAGGCGGGGAACACCCTGAACTGGTCACCAGCCAATCGCAGGGCCACATACAGAGAAAGCCAACCATTCACACTCATACCTAAGGGCAATTTTGGAGACACCAATTAACCTAATGAGCATGTTTTTGGTCTGTAGGAGGAAGCCAGAGTGCCAGGAGAGAACCCACGTATGCATAGGGAGAACATGCAAACTCCACACAGAAAGGCCCTGGCCAACCCAAAGCTCGAACTGGCAACCTTCTTACTGTGAGGCACGTGCACTACCTGCTGTACTACCGTGCCACCCACAAGTGAACAGTGCTCTCATAATTTTAAAAGTGTTCCAAGATGAGTAAACATAATAAACTATGCTGTCCGACTATTATGGAACTTCAACATTGCCATCACTAAGCCTCCAACTTGATTTCATGCTCTTACCTTTTCTGTAAATCACAGAGAAATTTGATGCAGGATAGCAAGTCAACCTTGCGATGGCAATATAAGTCTTTTGACCTCATGTCTGAAGCTGCTCAGGGCTTTTGATCTAGAGGGCAGGGGCATGCGTCGGTGGTCAGAGCAAAACTACAGCACAGACAAAATGCCATGCAGACATCCGTGTGGAAATCATGGTTTGATGTTGTTTACCACTGGCCATATTTCTGGCATTCAACCAAATCTAATTCAAAAGCCCCTTAGACTTTGAGACAAGGGAACCCTTAAATTGCTTCCCCACTTCCACCTTTTAGGACTCATAATGGCACCATTATTTTGTTAAACCAGGCTATTAAAAACAGGTGCATTCTGCACTTTTTGTGTTTTGTGTTGTCTTCTTTCCTAAAAGAAAATCTCCATTTGGATCAATAATTCCTTAGGTTGGCTTGTTTCGACCATGTTTCAGGTCAATACTTTGCTCTGTACATTAGCCGAACCTCTCACTGACACTGACCTTCCAATCCCCTGAGGGCTTCTTGTTTCTGCACCAGGATGGGTTGATGGGAAAATGCTTGGCTTGATATTTATGTCCTAGTAAAGAGCTTTTTTCATTAAAAATAGAGAGGCGGCTTGATCTACCTGCTCTGATGTAGCGTTATGAATAAACAAGAGTGTTGTGCCCGTGGTGCTGCAGCACGACAGGAAACAAGGCTCCTTGTCAGAACACTATATACACCCTCGCAACATCTGTCTCAGGGAGCAGCTGTAACATGGCTCTTATGTAGACCTTTGAAAAACAAAGTAGGTTTGCAAAAAAATACTTATGCATTTGTGATTAACTGTGAAGCTTACTCCACCATAATTAACAGTTAAAGCTGGTATTGTACAGCATGTGGGATTTCACAGAAAAGCAGTCAATCATAAAAACAAAGTTGCCACTTCTGCCTTTGCTGGAGAAGTATCTGTGTCAGACTTATCTGTGTAACGACACAGAAGCGTACAAACATCAATTCCTAGTTGGCTTACAGTTGATGAGATGCTGTATCCAAACTGGCGAGCACAAAAATGAGGAGAAAAAAATGTGTAGAAGCAAATTTGAGGCAGATGGAAAATGTGCATCCAGTAGCGCAAGTGAATCCAACCATTAAGATGTAATGGTATGCTTTGATATTTTAGCTTAACAGTACTGATAGAGCAAAGCAATGACATGCAGCAGATAGCCTCCATCAAAAATGTCTGGGATTTAAGACTATAGATGCCACGACAGGGAATAAAGTGTGAGATTAACTGTCTTTCCTGTATGATGGTTTCATCTCACTTTCTGAACGTCTGAGAAAAAGCAACCGGTGCTCATGAGTTCAGTAAACAACCCTTCAATAAAACAGCAAAGGGTCTTGCAAATCAAACAAAACCCCTCTTCCCCTCACAATCAATTATTCACCAAACAGGCTTACAAAATTAAAGCAACATCAATATTTTATCTCCCTTTTATTTTGATCATATCTGTGCCTCAGGAGGTGTATCTAAGAACACAGCATTGATTAAGCTTGTTAAATGTAAAGGAAAAGAGGGAGGAGGCATTAAATGGTTTCTAGGATCACGTTTTTATGAAGCAAATTGAGTAAAAATGGCTTCATGTTTTGTTTAGTACATAATTCACCTGCTTCTTTAAATGAGAGCTGTTCCTCATTCAGTTCCAGCTCTTTAATCCCAGTGCTGTGTTTTCTCCATGACACTAATTCCCTGCGTCAGAGCTCTCTCACTCTGCTCTGGCCTCAATGACTGCCTCTGTGGCACACTGCAACCTGCTGGAAGACATTATTATTGCACTTGGTTTGTGTGGTTAAAATCAGGAAGTGTCAGGCATAGACTCTCTGTTGTCTGGTTCTTTGATGGAGGGTGAAGGGGTCACATCTGGCTTCTTCATTAGGCTTCTCCCACAGGTGCTGATGGCCAGTTCATTATACTAAGACTTTTTATTTAATTTTCTGTGATGGCCGTTTCAAAGAGCGACCCAGCTAATTAATATCCTCAAGACACAGGAATCAGATCTTGCATTTGGGATGAAAGCACCCCCTAAAGATAAAGAAATAATAAACCCCCATCATTTGTTTAAAAGTTTTGATTTGAGAAACAGTTCAGCCACATGGTGCATTTTGCTAAGAAACTAGAGTATGTATTTTAATTAAGATTTTAGAGAATGTTATAAACAAAATGGCAACAAATAAGTCACTTGTGCTTAAGGCTGAAAATGTATCTGCATCTAGGGAATTTAAAGATGGTTGTCCTTTGCACCTGAATAAAATGCCTGAAGTGACTTGTGTGCTTCAGTTGTGTCTTTGGAAATGCCTTTATTTGGGAATCCACTGGTGTTTTTTCACAGTTCAGTGTATGTAAGAAACAATGCCAAGAAGGCTCTCCACCTGAAAGATCTGATTGTGGGAGGACTTTCACTAGAGACAAGTATTGCCATCCCACCCCTGTGAAGGACCTGGTTGCCTGAATGTAGCACTATGTAAGTTTGGCAGTGACTTTCAACCATCTCACAAGAAGTGTACAAATTTGCCAAGAGGAGGTATTTGCCTGTGTCTGAACTGCCTTCTAAAAGAACTGAAGCTTAGAGACGAGAGAGGGCAGCAACAGATGAGGCTAGATAATGAGACCCAATAATCTTGGTGGTTGAGTCGGAGAGATAAAAGTTTAACAGGAATCTTCCAATAATTCCTTGAGAAATCAAATTTAAAGGCAAGAGATGATTATGAGACCTAGTGACCTTTGACCTTGTCCCTTTGTAATCTTGCCAATGTACACAGCAAATAGCTATGTGTTCTTCCTCCTGTGCGCATTGATTCCTCGTTTTAAGGAGTTTCTTCTGGTTCATAAAGGTAACTACCTGCATCCACAGTAAAAAGAAAGACATTGTTATATCGTCAGTAGCACGAGACTGCAGATTAACAAAGGCAGAAGAATACATAGCCATTTCCTGCATCATAAAATAGTGCCAAAAACACAGACTTTCGAGAGGATAAATAAAGCACTCAGAACATTTTTACCAAATCACACATTCAACTCAACATAGTTTCATGTTTTTTTTAGTTTTTTTTTTCTTTACAAAAAACTCACACAATTAGGCTAAATAACTGTACCCATCAACAGCAGCATAACTTAATGATAATCTGAGCCCCTTGCCTTAAAGCCACAGGGCTGCTTAAAGCCCTTTCAAGAACTTCCCTGACTTATGTCAAATACCTGATTCAACCCAACCTAAAAATTATTTTTTAAAGTTGCTGATGATCTCAAAGATGTTTACAAGGCCTGAATACGCATTGCTGTTAATATGTCCATTAACATAACAGATTACCAACACACTGTCATAAAGTTACACTACTGCATTTATGAAGTGAAAATTATATTAGAAAAGAGAAAAATTAATTGACCATAAACCCGGTTTTATTACTGCATTCCTGTGTTCCTTTTTTAACAGATGAGAAAAAGTAGCACTCGGGATAATCTGTCCACTTTAGTGACACAGACATACTCATCAGCAGATATTCAAAACCACCAACAGTAATGTCAGGGTTCAGCTTGTTTTGCTGCATTACTGGAAGATGACATAGCCCAACCAACCAGGTTTTTTTCCTGGCGGAAATGTTGCATTTATCTGAGGTCACAAAAGTTCAGACTGTGGCAACTCCACATATACGGCACCACAGAGCTAAAAATCCCAGCAAACACATCAAAAGGAGGAATAATTGCCTGCCTCAACAAGTCTGAACCAAAGTGTGCCAATGCAGCTGAAGTGCTGAGCCTGACTCACTTCCTGCCCACTATCAGCTGCTTGTCCTTTATCAGGAAGGGGAAATTCCCACCCATTTTCCCTATTTTCTGCAACAGTGGTTCTAAAAACTGCTGGATAGACTTTGCAATGTGACCTTCTTATTGTACTTCATTTAGGATGTGACACAAAATACTCCTTCAACAGCAATGCGAACAAATGATTGCCTGCTCTCATTTGGCATTGAGTACTGAAATACCAAAATTTAATTATTTCTTTGAATGAAAACTCTATGTGGAGGAGCAAGGGCAAAAGTAACAAAAGTGAGCATCTAGATAAAAGGTGGGAAACTGGTGGCCCAGGTCCCACATGTGGCCCAACGTCTCAGTTAAAGGTTTGATGGAATTTAGTTTCAAGCCAGTACATTCAATTTCAAATTTTGTTTTGCAAATTCAGTGGGATTCACATTCAAAGTAGATTGTTTTATACCTCATAAATCGTTTTTTTCATGACTTTTGAAGGATTTTTGTCCTCAGAAATATGATTTTTTTTTTTATCATAAAGCTTTAGTTTTTTGTCAAATAAAAATCCCATTTTAGAGCAGAAATTTAAAAATGGTTAGTGTAGCCCATGCCTTTGTGTCAGCACATTATAATGAGGGGATTTTTTCCAATAACTTGTATTTTGATTTCATAAGGTGGAGTTTTGCATTATTAGGGGCATGATAGTTGTTTTTAGGAGGCCTAATACCTGCTTTGGCTCAACCTTTTTGTCTGTTTTAGGACTGAGTCAAAGTTGGTTTGAGACAGCGTTTTCAACATGGCAACAGTAAGGAATTAGGGTCAAAAGCCCCATTCATTAGCCATACATCTGATGTCAAACAGGCTTTTTTACAATGTTTCTGAGGCATTCATATTGTCTGTTCCTGAGAACTTGGTAATTAAATCCATTTTAAGGCCTCATCTGATCCAAAGCACCCCTCTTCTTTAGGTTTACGGCCTTCCAGCTTCTTGTGGCACATTTTGAAAACAACTCTTTAAAAAGTTCTGGAGGCGTTGCTCCATATGGCGTTAAACAAGCTATAATAATATTTGGTGCCCTCAGAGCTCCCATTGTGGCCCGTGCTGTCACTCCCTGTGGCTGCTGCTTGGCATAACGGAGGATGAAACGCCTCTGAAGGCCACTGCTCATGACTGGCAGTAATAAGCTTTTAACAGTGCTGGTGAAGGCGGCTGCCCATAAAGTCAACACGACTCTGCCAGCCTGGATTTTCTCTGTTGCAGCGGCCTACGCCTGGGCAGTTGCAGTCTACCCTCATGCATGGCTCCCCACCCGCCTGCTGCCTCTTTAGGGAGATTATATAACAAGATGATCTCATACAAATTGTCTACAGAATCATTAAAAATTATATCTCCCTGGGGTGGCCTTTGGGTTTAGACGTTGGCAGTGGGCCACAACCATCTTAGTTGTTTTGGAATCCCCTTTCCATAATCTCTATTGTTGCTTTGGGATGAAGGCAGAAAATAAATCAAAATCAAATATCACGTCACGTTACTTTTTTGGGCAGTTGTTGAATAAGTGCCAAAATCATTAACTGCCCAATTTGGATGATCCATTTTGACCCAACATTTAAAAATAGATTATATGGTCAGTAGGCACATTGTTAGTTCTTACTGTTATCAATCGTTTTACAGAACGTTGGGTGTGGAACGTTGTATTTTTTTATCCACATGAACCATAGACCTTAAACATCTGCCATTACAGGCTTTACCTGGCCCTGCCTTGAAATCAAAAGGGTCAAGCCACTTCCTGTATGCCATCAAACAAATTACCTTGTACACAAATTACCTGTGGTTATATGTAATAACTACTCAAGCATGGCTGTGCAGTGGGGTAATATACGTTTAAAATTCCAATATTTAATACCTGAAAATCATTTATTAAAACAAAACTAACAACAAAGTCAATAGCAACAACTCATTTGCCAAAGGATCACTGAATAAAGTGGTGCAGGAATGAGTCCAAAAACATGGAAGTGAGTTTACACTTAGCACTTCTTGGTTCCCAAGGCCAAAAATGTATGAGATTTTATAATTGCTAAATGGATAAAGAAATAGAATAAGGTTTGTGATGATCACATTGCATATGAGATTTGAACCTGAAATCTGAAATCATAAAATGCATCCAACAGTAGCCCACTTAAGAAATTCAAGGCGTAGTTGTATGTTAAAGCAGTTTCTGTCAAACAGCTAGCAAAAACTACAAGAAGGAGCAGGGACGCTAATGCAATCATTTCTGATGTTTTTTTTTATAATAATTCATACACCATTGCCTCAATCCTGACGACCAACTTGATCAGGACATTCAATTGAAAGGAAATTCTCAAACAAGAGGTTACAAGGTGACGTTATCCGTTAGTTTATTGACCTTTATCTGTTATATTCTGTTGGTCTACTGACTTACTGTAATACATGTTACTTTACCCTTGTACTTACCCCTGTACTGCTGCAACACCTGAATTTCCTCTCTGGGGATCAATAAAGGATTATCTTATCTTAAACATATTGAAACTGCTTATGAGTCAAACCGCCATGTTGATAGTAGCTTAAAAATAACCTGTCACCCCCACTGATTACATTTAAACTCTAAAATTCATCAAAGTTAGAGTTGTTTATCAGGACTATCATATTGAACAAAACATGTAAGCTTCATCATTTTTTGTTTGCTACAAAGCTTATTATCAGCAATGATCCAAGAACACAGTGAATAATCTTGTTGGTTTTTAGTCAGGAGTGAGATGCTAACTTTGGCGGAAATACTTAATCTCTGCACCGCTCTATTGGCTAATGCTTATGATGGACAATGGCAGTGTTATGATTAAAATGTGGCCCTGTTTACAAGAGACTTGAGGATCTCATGTCTTACTCTGCTGTGAGCTTGCCTTGATTTAATTTTATATTAGAGTTAATTCTCAGTTTTTCTCCTGCCTTGTGTATCTGTTTCCCCCTTTTGTGTTTCTATGTAATTTCGGTATTCTCCTGTTTAATTTAGTCCTAGATGTTACCTGTCTTATTTTGTAGTGTTGTCCTCTGTGTGTCATCTCTTGCATTACTTCCTGTCTTGTCTGCCCTGTGAGTCCACCTTTGCTATTGTCTCAACTGTGCCTGGTTTGTCTCAGCAGTGTCTTGTTATGCCCGGTGTATATGTTCTCTTTTTCCTCTTTTTCTTTGTCAGTTCATACGTCTTCCCTGCTGGACTCCCATTGTTATTTTCTTGTTCTCTTTGTGTATTTTCTTTGTGAATAGTTTAGTTTGATTTTACATTTTTAGAAGAAGACCTTGTTTTTTTATTTTAAGTGTTTTAGTTTAATAAAGATTTTAGCTTTTACCTGCAACTTGTCTGTCCCCCACACACAATCATGTAACCTTTAGGTGTCGTGCAGCCAGCCTAAAGAGGACAATGTACTAAAGTTTCTGGCTCTTCTGCACTGGCTTCATTCTGAAGCCCTAGAGGTTGCCCCTTGGTAAATACAAAGTGTGAGCTCTGCCCAGTGCCAGTGTTTACAGCTCTCGTTTTGGATTTAGGAATCCATTCAATGGAAACTACAGCCCATACAATGTGCTAAGTAAAACTTTTAAAAGTGATTCATGCTGCCAACAGCGGGACCCAAGAAGTTCACTTTTAACACATTTTCTTCTTTGGTAAAGTAAATAAATTAAAATAAAAATCACGATTCAGTTGAAAAGAATAAACAAAAACAAGCCCACAGAGAGGGAGGTGGAGGTGAGCAGTGCACAATCACATGAGCAGGGGGGAATTGTGCAATTTCAGCTGATAAAAGCAATCAACTAAAAGATACAGAGAACAAAAGGTGGACTGTTTTTCAAATGTATTTAGATATTTCAGTGTAAACCTTCAGAAATATTTTTACATTTCAGAAAAAGTTGAGGTACT
This sequence comes from Cetoscarus ocellatus, assembly GCA_037902135.1. NCBI lineage: Eukaryota > Metazoa > Chordata > Actinopteri > Labriformes > Labridae > Cetoscarus > Cetoscarus ocellatus. The sequence goes on along the minus strand of JBAMNC010000462.1, from coordinate 344,563 downwards.
GCCTATTCCTAACAAGCATATACATATAACATACAAAAGCCTCAGTTTTAAATGACTCATCTCTTGTCCATCTTTCTACTATTACTGTCATGATTATTTCCTCTTTTCCACAAATATTACCCAACAGAGAAGCCTGTTTGCTCATAAATAACCATAGGTTTAATGGATGCTGTAATTATCTATTAAGGATTCATTGCAGAACATCCCATCACTCTGGTTTTAAGACTTTTTGTCATATCCTGTTACAATCATCAGGAATAAAGTGGACCTGTATGGATGTAGAGGAAGTGAGCACTTATAGGTCTGTGGTCACCACCAAAGATTCAGATCCGGGATAAACAGAAAAGCAAACAGTGACAAGCAGAAATGGTTTGTATGTCATGCACTTTTTTTAAAGCTTTCAGCTCAGCATGGCTCGGGGCTTTGATCTCTGGCAGTGTGATGGAAATGGACTCCCATACATCAGATCGAAAGATGTTGGTGTTTAATGTGAATCACATAGAGTCTTAAGACTGCGTGGACGAGACCAAAACACGTATATTAATTTATATTTAAGTTTATTTCTTTGTTTGACTATACAGCAGGTACTTGAGAGCTAGAGGCAGCGGTGGGTTAGTGGTTAAGTTTGTCCTCTTTAACTGGAAGGTTTGTGGTCCTATACCCAGGCCCTGAACACACATGCCAAAGTGTCCTGGGTTTCACACTGGACCCCAAATTACAATGGATGCTATGCCAGGGCAGACATAAAACCTGCACTTCCCTGATTGTCCTACCAATGCTGGGTGCAGAGGTACTGAAAGTCACATTTAATGTTAAAATGCAAATTTCTATAGCAGAAGAAACACCTTTGCAACTCTTACCAAGATCAGTCATGTCTTTATAGCAATTTCAAGAGGCAGTATATGTCTGGTGAGCGCGGGTTTAAATCTTCTTTGGACTGAGACTCATATCTTTGATTAAACAAGAGAAAGCCTGAGGCTGAGCAAGAACGAGAAGCACCTTTTAAAGTTGTTCAATTTCTAGTACGAGCTAAAATTGTTTGGAAATATTTAAATTGATCAGTAAAAAGGAGAAACTGATTACACATGTTCCCTTTTTGTAAAAACAAGCCTTTTTTTAAGGGAAAACCCTTACCTGATGTAAGAAAGTACTTTGTTTTTTTTAATCTGTGGTCATTTTTCTGCTTTTCCTGACAAATGTTATTTAGTTAATATGTTTTACACTATAGATAGATAGATTGATGGATAGATAGATGCTTAGATGGAAAGAAAGACAGACAGACAGATATAAAACCTGTTTAGGTCAATACATTTTAGTCAGAAGTCAGACATTGTGAACCGGACCAAACTGGACCCAGCTGAATTTTAACTGAAGACCCCTGCTGTAGCTCACTTGTGCAGGCACCACGAATGAAAATGCATCACAAAACCACACTTGAAGTCTTAAAGGATGAATTTGTAGAGAGGAAGAGGTGAGAAAGACAGCTGTTTAACATCACCATCCAGAATGTATTACACAACAACGGCAGCTATTTTTCTCAAAATGTAGGAATCTGTAGTGTTGTTGTTTATATAAAAGACACTGATGTTGATCTAATAAAGTCCGCTTGTCTTCTCTTATAAGGCTCTTTTACAATGCCATCATGCATCTAACAACACTTCTATTTTTGTTGAATATTTATTTGGCAAATTTTTCTAACTTTATCTCTTATCAGTTCAGAGTCTAATAAACAACAGAGCTGACATTTGTTGCAGAGAATAGCTGCATTAAAGTGTTTGCTTGGTAGGAGAAAATCTTCCCTGAGGTGACTAATAGACTACATTGTGATAAAGTGTTGGTTGAAGCAGAAGTAACACTCCTGTCTGCCACTCCTAGGAAACATGAGTCAAAGCTGTGTCCTGTTGGGCTCCTACGGTCTCATTTGTATGATGACTGTTCACAGTTTTATGATCCCTGTTTCAAGCTGGTTCGTGGAATTATTTCAGTTTAACTTATGCTGACTTAATGACTCATTACAGGAAAGCTGCCAAAAGAGTGACACTTGAGGGCTTGGTGGGCTTAACATGGTTTTCCGCCCTGGTGATTGCTTGTTTTGATCAGTTTATTTTAGTTCAGACGTTTGTTTTTGCTTGTTGTTCACTGCATAGCTATGCGTGCCAATTTTAGCCACAAGTATGGAAATGTATCTTGACAATCAAGAAAGAAAAGCCACTCACCTCTGTTTAGCTTTATTGTTGTTGTTGTTGTTGTAATAATGAGGTCAAACAGAATAAATTGTTACAACCTGAGGAAATTTCTTGGAAAGCCCAAGTAAAGTGTGTAAGGAGTTTAGTAGGGTATAAAAACAAAAATATTCCCAGAACATGCCCAGAGATCTGCAGGCTCAGCAGGACTGGGTAAAGTACCTGGAGGTGGTGAGGGACTAATGTTGCCCCAGCATGAAGCACACAGTCGGCTCTTTTTCAAGCTCTGTGTCCCACCACAAAGTCAACAAAGCAATCGTAAAACTTGACAGAGCGAGGAAACAGGCCAAAGAACCACATCAACTGCTGCAGACAGGAGGTGATTTCTGTATTTATAGCTGCCTGCTAGGAACATACCATAAGACATAAACAGTTTGCTTTAACAAGACTGCTGAAAACCAAAGAGGGTATGTCAGAATTAAAGGATAAGTTCGGTTTTTTGACACCTGGACCTTATTTTTAGGATTAAATACGTTCGTAGACTCACCCAGACAATTTTGGCGGAGCTCGGAGCCGTTTTCGAGCAATTTAGATCTATCCGACAGCGTTTTTCTCTCATGCCGTAGTAGCAGACGGGGCCAGAAATCGTATTTTGGGGGGCATCAATACGTGTTTCCTCTGGTCTCAAGTCCCACTCTGAGCAGCAAAGGCACTCCTCCTCTGTTGTGTTTGCTGTGCAATGTCCACAACAACACCACCAGTTAGCCCCTATTCGTGGACGTGCAGTGGTTGCTTGTTCTCTGGCCAGCTGTTCGGCTCTTTCCCTCTGCATCCTCCTTTCAAATAGCTCCTCGTCGGTATATTCTGGCTCAAAACGATACGGGCATCCATTATACTCAAAGTCGTCGTCAGACACTTCTACATCGGATAAATATTCCGCCATGTTGCACAAAAGTAGCCGTGTAGCCGTGTAGCCTAGCAACAACAGCGGCTCTACTCATGTTCTTGTCTATGACGTCACCAAAAGTTACCCATCCTTGCAAAGCCCCGGATGACCATAACAACAAAGTTGAGCTGACATGGTGATAACACTGGCCATTCATTTATAAAATGTAGCTGAAATGAGCAAGTTTCACAGCAGAAAATGTCTAATTTAGGGGCTTCGATTTCTGGCCCCGTCTGCTACTACGGCATGAGGAAAAATGCTGTCGGATGGATCTAAATTGCTCGAAAACGGCTCGGAGCTCCGCCAAAATTGTCTGGGTGAGTCTACAAGCGTATTTAATCCTAAAAATAAGGTCCAGGTGTCAAAAAACCGAACTTATCCTTTAAGACCCAGTTGCAAAATGGTATAACACGGCTGTAAACATTGAAGAATTCAGGACAACTCCAGAGTACAAGGACACATTACAGATGAATTTAAGGAGCAAAAACAGTTCTTTGTGTGATTAAACTCAAGTAGAAGAAGAGTTATACAATGGGAAATGCTCAAGTACAAGTAAAAGAAGCACTTGTTTTCAATTGTCCTCAAATAAGAGAGTATTTTGAGTGCAGCTCTCTATGTGGTGAACAAGAAACAAAACCTGGAGTGTGATGAGTTCACCAGTTATTTGTTTTGGTATATGGTGGCAAAGTCTGTATACCAATTGACCCAAATAATATAATATAATCAAATTTTCCCTGATATATATGATTTAAGATATTGAAAATATCAGTTAAAATGTGTTTTGTAGAATCTGTGATTCATACAGAACAGTGTGTGAGTGACTCATAAAATATGAAAGTAAGGAAGCATTTTAGGACTACCGCTTCCCACATTTAAAGTCTGTGGGATTTTCAAGGTTTTGCGTTACTGAGGAAAAGTTAAATGCTGTAAAGAATCTTACTCTAGCATATTGTCAAGCCAAGATCTTTTGTTTTTGTCGTTTTAACCTATAAGTGGTTTAATTATGAGGCTTTCGTGCTGCTATGTACCAACTAGTGTCTACCCCCCAATGTCTCCCCCCACCAGGCATGTTTTTGTATTGTGGTTTATTAGGGTCCCCAGTGATGTAGCAGCCCGTTGGCAACCATCCTTCTAAAGGCACAATAATGCCTCAAAGTCCAAAACCAGGTGACAGTGGGTGCATTTTACTTTGCGAAATGAAATGTTCAAATCTGTTAGGCATATGTTCATCACAGACCTTATTTCCAGGTCCGCATTTTTGGACACATTCCTGCACCAGTCTATATATGGGTACCAGCAGGGTAATTTAAGGGACAAGTCTCGGTGAAAGTCTGCATTTTACAGTTACAGAGCCACGTGTGAACTGGCACGTCAGTAAACTTTCTTGGATTTCAGCTTTGGATGTGTGAAAGGGGCTTTTGAAATCCTAAAGAAAGCCTCAGACTGATACATGTCCAGTTTGTTTATTCTTCTTTATCAAAAGTTGTAGACTTCACTATTAGGAGTGCTGATGTTCTTATCTCTTGCCCTAATGATTTAAATTTAAAAGGTATGTGAAATAAATAACTTGCAGCACTTACTACATAAATTACTTAAAGTATAAGTATCTGTTTTAAGAACAACTTAAAAAAAAGTATATCTATGTCTATATATGTGTGTGTTTGGGTGTGGGTGTGTGTGTGTGGTTTAGAAAGTCATTCAGTTGCATGAAATTGAAATGAGGAAATATAATTAGTTTCCACGCCATGCTCTTGAGAAACACTGTTTTTAATGTGTTGTCACCTTGAGCTTTTACTGTCCTAAAAATGCCAGCATCTATACCAGAACTTACAAACAATAATAGGGATTTTTTTATACCCGCTCTAATTCAGCAGCCCCAGGAATAACATAAAATGGTCACAAATGATGCTCTTCTGCTGTGTCAACTCCATCCACACACATTTAACATTACCTTAAAGACCCCTTCCATGTGAGCTTTGAGGGTCTTTCTACTCAACGGTGACATTGTCCAGCTCTCTGGTGATGCAGTACTCCACCAAACAACTGGCTCCATGTGTGTGCCAACAGGCTGTGTTGTGATTAGGGACGATTTCTGGGAAAACGCCGTGCAAAAATGTGTACTTTGCAAGGTCCTGCACCAGATGTATTTTTGGAAGCAAAGTGGCAAAACCAGATGAAATGTGGCATTTGTTAAAATGCATGGAGCCATGTTCATTAAAGCTTTGACGCCATGTCAAATCAGAGGCAGATGTTTTCAAAAGAGGCCTGGGGATCCTCTGAGGAGTCGGGTATAAATAGAAATAACCTCCTGAGTGTGTCTGAAAGCATAAAATACTGCACCATAACAAGGAGTGCAACTGAAGCTGGTTGGAGCTGCTGAAGTCTGAATAAATTGTAATTCATGCAAACAAAATATGAATGCTTACACTGAACCCATTACAGTTTGTGCTCTTTATGTGCTGACTAAAATCTGTTTTAGCTTCATTTCCAGTTGAGAATAGGATAAATTCTTTCATTTTATGTGGAATAACTTTCTTCAACAAAAAAACAAACATAAATATCATTGAAAAAGGACAACTGCCTCACTGTGTTTTCCCTCTGTGAGGTATACACTTATCAGGTAGTTAAGCACAGTAGTGGGTCAAATGGATGAGCATGAGGCCAAAAGACACTTGACATTAAGGGGCCACCAACACAGAGACAAATTCAGGAGTATCCACACAAGTTTTTAATCATGTAGACGTTTCATCCACGCAGATAGGGGAGAGTGGGGTAAGATGAACTATTTTTTTACTTTTGTTGTCATTGAGACAAGAAAAATGCAACAGAGATAAAATGAAAACATATACTCTTATTTAAGGATGTTTGCTATCAACTGAAATTGTAAGAGCCTTTAATAATAAAGTGCTCCTCACCTTGACCCAGGTTAGGGGTAAATTAAGCCAAGTCTGCGGGAAAGTTGAGTCATCTGGGGGTAAATAGCACAATAAAAACTGGTGGGATAAAAATAACCCAATCTGGGCTGTTTTATAACCCAATCGCTGGTTCAGTATAGCACCAGCCCAGCAGTTCTTAATTTGACCCAGCAAGATGGATTGGTCCATTTTAACCCAACCTGAGTTAAATATTTTACCCAAATTCTGGGTCAAATTAACTATAAATCTTGGTAAATTCAACCACACATATTTGTTATATATTCTACCCAAATGCTGGGTCAAATCAATCAATGCTGTCTGTGTCGAAGGCAGATGAGATAATAGCTGTAGCTAAAGCTGTGAAAGCTAGCTCATTATAAAGAGCAATATTAAAATACAACCAACAGTTCAAAACATGATTCATATTTATTTGATGATTTAATAATTACTTATGATTACGTGCTTCCTTTAGTTTCCACTCTGCCATCTTGTCACTGGGCACGGTGCATCATGGGAAATTTCTCATACTCCTTCCTTTCAAGTGAGGTCCCAGTTTGTTTTTGTTTCAAGGGCTGTGTAGCCCTTCTCCTTAGCCCTTTCCCTTAACCTTTAGGAGAATTAGGATACCCCATCACTTGATGTGAACGCACAAAATCAAGGGCTAAGGGGTCAGGCAAGGGCTAAGGGGTACAATTGGGATTGACCCTTAATCTCCATGGTAACTTTCGTGCCTCAGCTTTAGTGAAACCAACTCAGCTAAATTCATCAAGGATAACCGGAAAATCCTGGCTTAATCCCCTATCTAGGTTTTGTGAAATACCCCTCCGTTGGTAATATGCGTGGGCACTCGATGCATAGAAGCTGACTGGAAACTCTGTTGTAAACTGGCACGGTGTGTGGATTCATGGTGGAGCATGTCTGTCGACGTGATGACGTTCGAAGCACAAACAACCCAGGTGCTGAGTCAAACGAGGTTTGTTGGGTTGATGGATTTTTACTCAGCGCATGAGTTGCACAAAAATAACCCAAGTCCAATATAAATAACCCATAATGGGTAAAACCTTTCATAACCCCACGGTTGAGTAGATGAAATAAGCTGTTCTTAGTGTGTGACCATGTGACTTTATTACTTTAAACCTGAGAGTTATTAAAAGATAATGTACTAATGTTGAGAGTCATTTCACAAGAGATTTTTCACCCTACAAATAATAATAATAAATAATAATAAATTTTATTTATAAAGCGCTTTTCTAGGCACTCAAAGACGCTGTACAGAGGTTAAGAACATCATAGAAAACAATATCATAATAAAAACATGATAGTCTTATTTACTTTCTTAAACCTGATTTAAACAACCTAGAAAAAGTTCAGTTATTTCAAGATTTGAATGCCATTAGTGAAAATGAAACAGCCCTGAATAGGTGTCCTGGTAGAAGTTGATAAGTACACACTATTAACTAACTTTCAACTATGGTATAAGAGTTGTCTCCTTGTAAAAAAAAAAAATCCTGTCACCTGTCCATCACTTTAGTGAGATTGTCAAAGATCTCCCCGACTGTGTGTTTATTGAAAGCTGTAGATCTTCCCAAAGATGTTGCTTCAGGCATATGGCAGGAGAGATTGTGGCGTGCCATAAAATTCTTGAACCAATCTCGACTTACAAGAATATAGTTTATCAAGACACTATTATAATTTCACAAGACTTGAGATAACACTTGATATGAATTGGTACTGTACAAATAAAGATTGATTGATTGACTGATTGATGTTAGTTCCAGACCACCTGAATCGTGTTAACTGTACAACCTACCTGCTAAACCCTTTTCTTTCAAGTCGTTTGGCACAGGAATACAATTTCTTTATGTCAATTCTGATGCCAGCTCATGGCACTTTTTTGGTGTAAGGCCATGGAACTGATCTGCCAGCTTTTTAATATGATCTGCCAGCACCCTCTCTACTTCTTCTGTTCCACTGTACCCTATAGTTTTTACTTTCTGACTGACCTGTCAGTATTTTGCTCCTTTGCAACGGATCTAATCGACTTCCATTTCATTGCTTTCTCCATCTCATCAAAGAGTGTTGAGCCTCAGTTGATTTTCCTCTTGTACACTCTTGGCATGATTTTCTACAGTGTTTGACATATGATCAGACAAGTCAGTTGGTTAATATAACATTAAATAGTATTTTGTGATTCAGAACATTAATATAACTTTTCAAACTTCTAGTGATGTAAAAGGAACCAATGGCTCAATTTACCCCACAACATATGGCTTACTTTGCCCCATAGCCAACATTTGGGAAGAATTTTGCTAGCTTTGCTAGTCAGGCTAATCTTTAGCCAAATGATTCACATGCTTGTATACATTGGTAAATTATATATATATATATATATATATATATATATATATATATATATATATATATATATATGTATATATATATATATATATGTATAATACACCATTTTAGACCTGGTTAAATAGGATTTGATACAAAGCTCAATATACCTGACATGCGGAAAATTTACTTTGACACACACAAAAAATTTTGTATTAAAAAGTACTAACCACTTACACCATGTGCTTCTGTTCATCAGAAACAGAGAAAAATGATAAGGGCTTCCTGAATTTAGGGTCACATGAAAAGAGTTGTTTACCGTTTCCCAGGGGATGGGTCAACTTACCCACTGGCTCATTTTACCCCAATTTCCCCTACACCATTTTGGGTGCTCGAAAACACACATTTTGAAACCAGGTTCCAGAGGGAATAAATCTGAAAACGCTGGCTTTTGGGTTCCATGTGGACAACAAATGTGGATATTTTCAAAAACAGTGACACCGTAGACCCACCTCTCCCCTAAACCCCGACAATAACAGAAACAGCGTGTACTGTGATGGGTTTGGGCTGCTGAAGCTACTAAGCTTGTTTGACTTTTACAGCAAAATCTGCTGCTCCTCTACTACGAGTTTGAGCAACAAGAGGATATGGAAAACAACGTACGCCAGTGTTTGTTTTCATTTCTCATGATATATGTGCATGCTCCATGTCTTCCTCACTGTTTTGTTGTATGTCTGCAGCAGTGTTACAGCGCCACTTAAGGCTTGGTATATATACTGCAGTATTTTCAGTGTTTTCATGTGGATGGACTAATTTCTTGAAATGATGCTATCGTTACAGAGAAGGTTTTAAAAATGAAAATGTTTTCGTCTCCGTGTGGACATGGCCTAAGAGTCTAAAATCTAATCAGTACATCCTTGAGTCAGAGAGGACAATATTTGACACAAAAATAGCTATAGCATTCTAGAGATATTTGCAAGGTAAAGATCACCACAAGACACAATGATTTAGGGCTTTGTTCCCTAAAATCTAATCAGTTCAGCAATGGGTCAGAATAGATATTTATTTAAAATTTGAAGAAAATCCTTAAGGTTTTCTTGCGGTACTCTATTCATAAGCAAGGGATAGACATAAGTCCCAAGGACCTCAATCTATGGCCTCTAAAACAGATTCAGTTTATTTTTTAAGAAGCATGGACATATGTGCAAGGTGAATTCACAAGAAAAGGATGAATTATCAAGACAGAAAGCAGGCAACAAAAGATGTGTGTTGTCATTGCCACTTCTTGTTGTGGAACATTTTAAAAGAGAGACATTACTTGAACAAAGAAGAAGTATGATGAGAACATCTAACAGCTGAGTTGAAATGGGTGGGTGACGCAAGTGTGAAATTGTGAGAGGCATCAGCCACATGAGTTAACCACAAATTCATGTATGAGGAAGGATGCCTTCATCATCAGACAAACCACAAGTCCATAGCCTCATATCCCCTCTTCAATGGAACTTAAAAAGGTATTTATCACCATTAAAGGCAAGCAAAAAAGAGTCTGATGAGGTAGATGAGTTATTAATTATTTGAAAATGTCACCATGGTTAAAATCCCTTGCAAAACAGCTGATGTTTCCAAGTGGTTTAAATTAGAAGATAAAGGGTGGTACTGCCTGAGGGGCTTGTACTCCAATGATTCTTGAGATAAATTTATTATAGGTGAGCTTCAAATATGAGCTATACATCTAATATTTATTTCTATGATCATGATTGGTCCTTAAATGTCATGCACACTGTCAAAATTGTACAGTTTGACACGAAATGTTTTCCCCAGGGGCTGTAAATGTCAAGGACTAAAGAAAACCCACATCTACAAACATTTTGTCCAATTTGAAGAATGCCTGGGAAATTGGATTTCTTTGGGTAGTTTCTGTAGTGATGACAATGATCAATTTGAGATATCATTTTGCTACTTTTCAGAGTTATTTTGCTCTAATTTGAAATTGCCAACTTATTTGTGCAATTTATATCGTGAACTAAAAAAAAGAAATAAAAAACAAAGCACTTTCCATGATCTGTACACATCAACATCTTGGATTACCCCTACATTTTAGAACAACTATGTATTCATATTTCATTCAGTTTTCCTTGTGCACATGTGAAGTCAGTTTGTCCAAAGGTCAAACATGGATGATGCTGTGTCCAGAAAACTTAGTTTACAATGAAGCTAACTGATGCTAACACCATATCTCAAGTCCACTCACTTTAAGGGGATAGTTATTTTTAAAGTGGGGTTGTATGAAGTTCATGTCAATGGAAAGGCCTTTAGCCAAAGTGATGACAGCCAGTTCTGATCTGTTCGAGAATCAACTAGCTTGATAGTTTAAAAAAAACAAAATAATGTAACGAGTCTTATGAAGCAGTGGCACCAGCAGTGTGAGGATAAGGAATCTTTTAGTGTAGCCTATTAAAAACAGGCATCCCCCTTCTAAATATTCTAACGTGATTTTAGCAGGTGAAAGTATTTAATTTACTATGTTCTTTACTGGTTTAGCCTCATGTATGATTCAGTGTGATCAGTGGTGGTCCAATTATTGAAAAACACGCATTAAAGGGCCATTTTGGGAGGCAAAATGCACTCTAAAGTATCCTCTTGGGAGCAAAAACGCACGTTAAAGTGCCCTTGAGAGTGCTAAAGAGCTCTCTTCTGAGCCAAAACACATGCTAAAGTGCCATGGAGCCTATCCCAGCTGTCATTGGGTGAGAGGCGGGGTACACCTTGAACCGGTTGCCAGTCGATCGCAGGGAAACATAGAGAGACAGACAACCATTCACACTCAAACTCATACGCCTTGGCCCTACTCTACTCTATTCGGCTCTACTCGGTTTGTGTTGCATTTCCACTGGCACAGTACCTCCTAAAACAATCCAGTTTTTAGTACCTACTCTGCTTTGGTTCTAAGCGAGCTGAGTCGATACCAAAAGGTGACGTCAACTGACTGCCGGCTACTGATTGGTCAGAGAATATCGTCACCGATGGGTCATGAGCGCGACATCCAAAACAGGACTGCAGTACATATGCTTTGTTACTTTATGGCAATAACTTGCTGCCATCACAATGTTAAACACAGGACTTTATCATTACGAGTTAGCTAACAAGCTAGCGGTAGCTTCCATTAGCTTACCCTCATACATCTTTTCTTTGCAGCCCGATTGCTCTTGTCCTCGGCTTCAAACTGTTGTATAGCTTCCAAAAGTCTCCTGTACTTCTCAAGGGTGTTTTTTCCTGAGGTCAAGCCAGCACACATCTAGAAACACTTGGTCAAGCCAGCCCACACGTTGTTTTGTGGTGCGCGCATATATGGCACATTACGGTAATAGCGACAAACGCCTCATTTCAAAGTAAATTCAACCTTCCACAAAAACCCGAGGAAGTCAGAAATGCGCCTGTCAATTTCATGTAGTCTTACAAAATAAAAGCCTTTTACACGTTCATATTTCCATTACATTAGGCCGAAAGTTAACATTTTAAAAAAAAACTATCCCTTATAACTGGACCATTCCACTTCAGACTGATAGTACTCGACCTCAGGATGACATCCAGAAAAAAATCAGCTCTATCTGATGTGGAATTTCAGATTAAAAGCCCTCTCAATTTTTGCATATGACTGTACTGTATGTACACTTGGATTAATAGTTGTTGAAAATACTACCAGTTATAACCTGACCATTTCACTTCAGAGTGATATTACACGACGAAAAAAATCAGCTTTTTCTGATGTGGAATTTCAGGATAAAAGTCCTCTCAACTTTCACATTTCACTGTATTTCATCTAGGCTATAATAAGATTCATATTTTTGAAAAACTACCAGTTATAACTGGACCGTTCCACTTCAGTCTGTTGATTCTCGACCCCAGGATGACACTCAGAAAAAATCAGCTTGAGCGCATGTGGAATTTCAGAATACAAGTCCTCTCAACTTTCAAATTTCACTGTATTTCATCTGTAATAAGATTAATATTTTTTAAAAACTACCAGTTATAACTGCACCGTTTCACTTCAGACTGTTAGTACTTGACCTCAGGATGACACTCAGAAAAAATCAGGGTCATCTGATGTGAAATTTCAGAATAAAAGCCCTCTCAGCTTTGACACTAACTGTAGGCTACTGTATGTACAGTAGTTTTTTTTTTTAAACTACCTCTTATAACTGGACCGTTCCACCTCAGACTGATAGTACTTGACCCCAGGATGACACTAAGAAAAAATCAGGGTCATCTGACGTACAATTTCAGAATAAAAGCCCTCTAAACTTTCAAATGTCACTGTATTGTATCTATATTAAGATTCATATTGCTTAAAAAGGGTCGAGTACTATCAGTCTGAAGTGGAACGGTCCAGTTATAACTGATAGTTTGAAAAAAAAAAAAAAAACATTAATCCTAGTGTACATACAGTACAGTTAGTGTCAAAGTTGAGAGGACTTTTAATCTGAAATTCCACATCAGATAGTACTTATTTTTTCTGGGTGCCATCCTGGGGTTGAGTACTCTCAGTCCGAGGTGGAATGGTCCCGTTATAACTGGTAGTGTTTTCATAAACTATTAATCCTACTGCAAATACAGCATAATCAATTTGAAAATTGAGAGGCCTTTTATTGTGAAGTTCCTCGTCAGATCGTCCTGTTTTTTTCTGGGTGTCATCCTGAGGTCATGTACTATCACTCTGAAGTGAAATGGTCAGGTTATAACTGGTAGTATTTTTGAACAACTATTAATCCAAGTGTACATACTGTACATTCATTCATTCGTTCATTTTCTATACCGACTATCCCTTTCGAGGTTGCAGGACATACAGTACAGTCAGTTGCAAAAATTGAGAGGGCTTTTAATCTGAAATTCCACATCAGATAGAGCTATTTTTTCTGGATGTCATCCTGAGGTCGAGTACTATCAGTCTGAAGTGGAATGGTCCAGTTATAAGGGATAGTTTTTTTTTTAAATGTTAACTTTTGGCCTAATGTAACGGAAATATGAACGTGTAAAAGGCTTTTATTTTGAAAGACTACGTGAAATTGACGTGCGCATTTCTGACATCCTCGGGTTTTTGTGGAAGGTTGCTTTTACTTTGAAATGAGGCGTTTGTCACTTTTACCGTAATGTGCTATATATGCGTGCACCGCAAAACAACGTGTGGGCTGGCTTGACCAAGTGTTTCTAGTTGTGTGCTGGCTTGACCTCAGTTATTTCTTCTCGCCACCTGCAGCCTTCTTCTGCTTTCCTCTTTCATTCAGTTTGTAACAAAAAGCCACAGACCGAGCATCAAGTATACTATTGCCTCCAAGTCCTCCACTGTTTTTATTGTTGTGTCGCGCTCAAAATGACATGAACGCAGTGTCGCCCAGCTGTTTCACGGCGACCTCGCCCCTGCTGGGTAGGGAACCGGGCTGGTGGAAAAGCAGCACAATGCGAGTAGAGTAGAGCCGGGTAGAGTCGGGGAAAGCTGAGCCAAGTAGAGTAGGGTTAATGGAAAAGGGCCACTAATGAGCATGTTTTTGGTCTGTGGGAGCAAGCCGGAGTGCCCAGAGAGAACCCACTCATGCACAGGAAGAACATGGAAACTTCACACAGAAAGGCCCTGCTTGACACGGGGATCGAGCCTCTGACCCTCTTGCTGTAAGGCAGGTGCACTACCTGCTGTGCCACCATGCTGCCCTACAGGAAATTGCATCTGCATAATTGAAAATGCTTTGGGGGAAGATCTTTTCTGTGTAATGAGGAATTTGCTCAGCATTGTCACACTATTCAGTGCAGTAATGTGAAGTCATGCAGAAGCGAGCTCACCACAATGTTCTGTTTCGCAGCTTTGGAAGTTTTTAAGAATATAATATTTTATATATATTAATTAAATATAAAATAAAAAAAGACACACAAAGATTCTGAAAGTGTGCAACAGCAGGATAAATTGTACTGTGCACACAAGAGCCTTTCCAGCACGCAAAGGACAGCTTGATTCAAGATTTTCATGTGCACATGTGCGATCACAGGGAGAGAGAGGGGCAGTGGAGTGAGAGGAGAGAGACAGAGAGAGTGTGCACTTAATGGATCATAAACCACACCATAACCCAGATAAACCACACAGAGCTAGACTACTAACATTTAAACAACAGCAAGCTAGGAAATGTGATCAATGTAGGAAATTAAAGTCACAACTGATTTCATCATTTGGCAAAATAATAAGCACAGCATGATATAAAAAAGAGTAGAGAGGGGAAAAAACAAGGTGAGCAAGACAAGTTAATTTGGTACTTCCCCTAGCATCAAACTTCTGTAGAACACTCTCAGCACCTATCTCAAAGAGACCTTATTTTACTTAAAACCGGTTCATATATTCATCTTTGATGACTGCTAGAGTCAGTTATGTAAAAAAAAGTAAGTTATGTAAAAAACAGTCTAGTTTTTTCATATTTAGAGTACCCCTGATCCAGCTATATTCACAGTCTATCAATCAATCAATCTTTTTGTATAGTGCCAATTTATAACAAGTGTTATCTCAAGGCACTTCACAATAGAGCAGGCTGAAGACAAACCCTTCATTTTATAGATACACATATATGTATAGATACATATATACATATATAGAATACACATACACACACACCCACACACCCACATATATACACCCCATACATATATAAATGTACATAAATAAATAAATAAATATATATATATATATATATATATATATATACACACATACATACATACATACATACATACATATATATGAAGGCCACATGAAGTTTGGAGGTCTGTAGCGATTGACTCTGCAGAAAGTTGGCGACCTCTTCACACTATGCGTCTCAGCATCCGCTGACCCCACTCCGTCAGTTTACGTGGCCTACCACTTCATGGCTGAGTTGCTGTCATTCCCAATCACTTCCACATTCTTATAATACAGCTGACAGTTGACTGTGGAATATTTAGGAGCGAGGAAATTTCATGACTGGATTTGTTGCACAGGTGGCATCCTATCACAGTTCCACGCTGGAATTCACTGAGCTCCTGAGAGCCATTCTTTCACAAATGTTTGTAAAAGCAGTCTGCATGCCCAGGTGCTTGATTTTATACACCTGTGGCCATGGAAGTGATTGGAACACCAAGCGCACAAACCAAGGCCAACCAAACTGCAGGAAGGTGCATCTGTAGGGGGCTTACAGTAACGGCTGCAAGAAAAAACCTCCGTTTAGCAGTTGGAAATCTTGACTAGATCCAGTCTCATGTTGAACAGCCATCTACCAAGCTGTGTTTGGTGTGTGGGTGAATGAAGGGAGGTGGGCAGAGACAAGTGGACTAAAGTAAGAACTGCACGCAGTGACAGATCCACAGACCAATCATTAATCTGTTCTCATCAAATTTGTCTCTGCTAAATATAAATTCATTAGAGGTTAGCCCCTTAAGATGCAGCATTTTGTTTTCAAGAGGATCCTCATGATTGCAGTGGTAGTTTTTATAGAAGTATAATCAATAACAATCATGAAAAAAGTAATTAATCTAATATTTACATTAACATTTATAATGATTAGAAGGTAGAGATGACTGATGTTGAATGATATAAACAGTATCAAAATTAGAATTCATAAGTGATGCATTTTCTGCTGACAATTGGGGGTGGGGGGTTGCAGAGACAAAGGACTGAAAATAAGAATTTATGATGGCAAATAAACTATGGACGCCCATACCATAAATCTGTCCTCATCATACTTGTCTCCATTGAGAATAAATTCATTAAAGGTAAGATCCTTGAGATGTGACATTTTATTTTCAAGAGGGACCTCATGTCCATATGGTGTTAAAGATAGTTATGGATGTATAATCAATACAACAGTGGATCAGGAGATCATGCTAATATTTACATGAACAACTATAATGATTATGAACTTAAATGGAGCTAGAGGAATGTTGTATTGGTAATTGTAGTTCTTGTGAATAGTTTCCAACACCCATCAATGAAAATGTGTCTGCATCTCCCTTATGTACAGAGATATTTGGAGCACTTGGAGCTTGGTTGAGCTTTTTGTCAATTTCACACATACATTGCCAAACATTACAAACAAACAGAATATGTGGATTTTGCAGTGTTATAAATTTGGGTAATATATATGACTAAAGATCACAAACTTTATGTGCTTCAAAAGCCCATCAAATCCTCTTAAAATTTTGTTTTTAGGTGATGATGTTTTTATCCAAATAGCATAAGGTCTTATTTTTTTCCCTGAGTGCTTTGAGAATACTAAAATTAAAACCCAAAATGATTGCTTTCACAGTCATTGTATTGAAAATCTAGATCAAGCAAGTTTTTGCCCTTCTGTTCTGATATAAATCATAGCCTGTTTTAAAAGGTCCAAAGGTATTAAAGGTCAAACAGGGCAACCTGCTTTATTTTACACTGAGTACTGAAACTCCTCTAGAGATATTTGTTTATTTTCTGGAATCTGAAAGTGACCCAGATTGACTGAGTGTACATGTTTGCACAGGAATAAAGGATGTCAGCAGCGTGATCACTGCAAATGGGAAGAAAAAAAAGCCCAACATCTGCATCTTTGGCCATTCGTGTGGGATCACAGTGAGTCACTACATGCTGGCTGAGGCACATCCCTGCCCACAACACCTTGATACTCGCAAACGTCAAACACCAACAAAAACCAAACATACTCACACAGCCTAACATAGCTGATTATCTCATAGATTAAAGATTGACCAACAGACCTTTAAAAACATGTCTCAAACTGTTACATAACAGACACATAGGACACAGATGTAAGACTGTGCTTTAAGAAGTGAAGAAACATTTGGTGTAACAGTCATGGGTGGATAAGATGTATCACTCTTTGCTAATGAGCTGGCTCATTTTGGGAATAAAGCCAGAGCAGATGTTGCATCAGCTGTCTATTGTGATGATAAAGCAGGTAGTTCCCCAAACTTGTGGTCAACGAAACACTGAAATACTGCAACAGATTTAATATGAGCACACAGGATTTTCTTCATAACCACAATTTTTCGTCAGATCCATGGAATAGAGACAATAAATTGTTAAAATCTATCAAAATAAAACAACTCTTAGTCTGTTTTTCCACCTGTACAGCGAAATGTGCTTGTTCCTCGACCCACCTTATCCTGTTTCCAGTTGAGGAAATACATTCCTTTTTTAGGATTAAAAAAATGTGGAACCAAACTTTTTATAACACGAGTTTGAGCATTAAAATTAGAGAAGTGTCTGTCTGGGTCTTATGACGAGTGTGCCATACTCAGATAAAAATGCATGACAAAAATAAAGCATTTGTTGAAATAAAAATTGTAACAATGTGCAAAATAGATCTCAACAAGGTCAATGCAGAAGAGTCAATCAAACTTTACTAGTAAAGTACCAAATCATAGCAAATGATGTATAACAAAAGAAAAGGTCCGTGTCATACTCTTTCTCTTTTTGTGAATATGTTTTTATTGAATTTTTTTTTGTTTTATCCATGTAGTTTTTTTTCATGTTTATTCCAAACCTCACATAAATCCCAGATGAGCTTTGACACAACTGGCCAGAGTATTAGGGAATGCTTTGTATTATTATGTCTTTACTGCACAGTTCAAGAAAAAGATCAGTTAATGGGAAAATGGTTGATACACTATCTCAAGAGTTAAGTCAAATAGTCAAGAAATAATTATAATAGATTTTCTTCAACATTTTAAGATTTTTCATAAAAAAGTCGGTCTTTTTTAGGTTTGTTCACAATTTTCTACCACAGATGCTACTGTTTTTTAATCAATATATACACCATACTTAAACACTACCTTTCAATGCCATTCCCATTATTTGAGCTGTTTTTAACAAATACATAAATAAAAGATGTCTTCATTTGATTCTCATACCTGACCTTCATAATTTTTTCAGTGTCTCAAAAATCTGACTTCAATCCCAGAATGATGACTTTATTTCATATATATATACATATATATATACATATGTATATATATGTATATATGTGTATATGTATGTGTGTGTATATATATATATATATATATATATATATATATATATATATATATATATATATATATATATATATATATATATATATATATATATATATATATATATATATATATATATATACATATATATATAGACTAAATCAAGAATGTGTTTAAAATGTTGGAACTTTTCTTAGACTTCTAAAAGATTTTTTTTAACAGAAATTATTATTTTAATTTACAGCGCCGAAAATTAAGTTTCAGAGCTCTGACTCTTCTTCAGTAGTTCTTATTGTGATTTTAATGTTTATATTTTTAGAGTTGGCATTGTTTTTAGAGTTAAGATTCCCCTCCATGGATTCCAACTTATCTAAATATCAAAATTCTTTTTTTTCTGACATTTTTTAACTGTCAACTGTCAACTTAACATTGATTTTCAGACAAACTACATCTTAATTAATGAAATATGAATGTAGTATTTGCTTTTACCATAATTTGGTTTGCAATTTCCTCACTCAGAACCCCTCCCCTCCAGTTTAAAATATGTCCAAAAAAGGACTACCAGTTATCTCTTCATTACCTATTAACTAAGGCCAAAAGTGTATATTTTGGAAATTCCCCATGTCTGTTGACGAAACAGACTGTGGAGCAGTAAGTGGGAGGGTTGAGGTTTGTAGGCAGGGGGCGAGGTTAAGTGACTAAGACTTCATGTTGCATAAAAACAAGGTCCTCAACCCCAATTGAGGGCACAGAGGAGAGACAACAACAAGATCCTGCAGCAAAACACAGGGTGAAGAAAACACAGAAGAAGGAACACTGCTGATCTTCACTAAAGCTTTCTGAGATTTGTTGTTACCTGCAAGGCTGTCAGACTTTTTTTCTATTCTAGCAGGTCCTCAGAAGCTCTCATCATGAGATGCTGTGCTTTAGCGGTGTGCTTAATTTTGGGGATAAGCATGCAGGCTGGATGGAGCATCCCTCTCAAGTCTGTCTTTGTCACTTTCCCGGGAGACATCATCAAAAACGTGACTGATACTGAGCTGGCAGAAGTGAGTAGCAGATGGTTCATTTTGTCTGGATACACTGAGATTCCCCAAACAGTGTGCACCCAAGCTGTGCAGGGCTGTCATTATTTAAACACAAATCTCTACCCTCATGTTTATGAAAAGGAGAAGAATTTTCTGCTAAATTCAACCTTTAGGGCAAAAACACTTGCACTTGTTTTCCAAACAACTTTCTTCATAAGTACTCAGTTCCTTTGTTCACAATTATTTCCTGCAGGAACTTATCAGTGTGTCTATTTTCTGTGTGTGTTCTCCTGCCAGAGCTATCTGAAGAAGTTTGGCTACCTGGACACACAGCAGCGCAGTGGCTTCCAGTCAATGGTGTCCAACTCCAAGGCTTTGAAAAGGATGCAGAGGCAGATGGGTTTGAAGGAGACAGGACAGCTGGATAAAGCCACCATCGAGGCCATGAAGCAGCCACGCTGTGGGGTTCCTGATGTGGCCAACTACAAAACCTTTGATGGAGACCTCAAATGGGACCATACAGACGTCACTTATAGGTGAGTTGAGGAAAAAAAAGAAAGAATACCTCCTTTTGTGAATTTACAATGATTTATTTGTTTCCTTATCTTTTTATTTGAAAAGGAAACGTTTACAATATTAGACATAAATGTTTCCATTTCATGCATTGTGCCAGAATTAGCTTGAAGCACATTTATATTTGCAGTCTCTCAACAGGTCACAGTTAAGATAGAGAGATATTTAAGATAGGCTCACTTTTAAGGCAAGGAAAGGAGACTCAGTTTAAAACCAGCAATATCAGGATGTGTGTGGCAATGCCAGAGCCTGAACCAAAGACGTGATGCCATAAAAGAAAGTGCATATGACCTGAGAAACAACTTTTAAACATGTTTCTTTCAGTCCCCTCCAAATGTTGATCAACAGCTTGCACTAAGGCGACTGAACTAACATTTGATATGTTTCCCATGAGATTTGCAAATGAGTTATGTTCAATCAGTCAGCTTTTCAGTGGCCCAGACTTTTCTCTGAGGTGGACTAGTCTCCACTCATGGATCTACAGTTATAGAGGCATCAGCTGTATGGCCTCCAAAAAGAGAGGGGCTTAATGGAACTTATTTGTATTTGAAGAGACACACATTAAGACCAAACACTGTAGGAAAAGCCTTTTAGAGCTGGTTTAGCAGAGGCGTTTCACTTACTGCAATGCTCAAAGTGGAAAAGGGGGATGATATGTCCTCTTTAAAAGGCACTTAAGAGTGTCTAATGGAGATAAATCTCTGATGAACTGTGCATTAATTCTCATATACAAATCCGAAGCTGAGTCTCATGCTGCCCTTTCCCACAGGGTCATCAATTACTCCCCTGACATGGACAGCTCTTTGATCGATGATGCCTTCGCCAGAGCCTTCAAGGTATGGAGTGATGTGACCCCTTTGACCTTTACCCGCCTCTTTGATGGAACAGCTGACATCATGATCTCTTTTGGGAAAGCTGGTATGTCTTTTTTTTTTTTTTTGCTTTTTGTTTTTTTAATCAGTCTGTGTTTTTGTCACATAGTTTACTTTTATCCAACACAAGAGATACAGAACATAAAACATTAATGAGTGTTTTATTTTCATTCAGATCATGGAGACCCTTACCCATTTGATGGTAAAGATGGCCTTCTGGCTCATGCGTATCCCCCTGGTGAGGGCCTGCAGGGCGACGCCCACTTTGATGATGATGAGTTTTGGACTTTAGGAACAGGACCAGGTAATACGATTAAAAATACAATTTAGGGCAAATATATGTATTGTAGACCTTTTTGTGTTTGTAAAGACAGTGATTTATTCTAACTGGTGAAGCTTAGCTCGAGGCAAAATGATCCTCCAGATACATTAGCCAATGCTGTCTATCAAGCTGATTTTAGCTAGCTCCAAATATTTTCAGGTGATAATTCAGGTGAAATGTGAGGTCACGTATTGAGAGTGTTGATAAAAGAGTTAACACAGACAAACAGGAGCAGACTAACTGAATTCCAGCTTTCAGTGATTTTTATTATCTTCTGTTTTTAGACTCTGTTTACATGCATTCACATGAATCAACATCTGTTTTGGGAATTTAAATACCAAGTTGACAGCAGTGAGTTGTGTGCAGTCTTACTATACATTACTCATACTTCATCACTGACAACCCGTGGTTTATTTAGGTCCTTCCAGCCTCCACATGTTCAGTGTCCCTGTTTGATATGTGTTATGAAGTAAAACAAAGGGGAAAAAAGTAAGCAATTAACTAGAAGACAACCTCTAACAGCTTTTTGCCTTCATTTTGTCATAAAACACACTATAAAATGTAACAGTGATATATGTTTAAGCGTATTAAATCAATGGGGTGCTGGTTAGATTTAAATAAAAACTCAATTAAAGACAAAATATGTCAAGCAATGTGTTGCTTAAAGCCTCTGTGAGAGCTCTTTTATGTGAACAAGGGGGGCTGAATGCTGTTTGATAGATGGTTTTTCTTTTTTCTTCAACTTTCTGAGGCTTAATAGACAGAAAAAAAAACTACATGGTACCAAATGAATTGCCATTTAGAAGTCGAACTTGTTGAACTGAGCCAAATTATCAGGATCTCTAAGAATATCTGGAATTCCCATCACTATGGTCAAGACTGGACAAATGGGACAAAAATGTACTGCTTGTTTCAGGGCAGACAACTGTCAATTAAATCAACTGATGGGAAAATGTTAAATGTGCTTCAGTACATATTAGTGTATCACATTATCACAACTCCTGCGCTGCCTGCTAGACTGTGGTGGTGATTCATGTTTGCCTCCAGTCAAGCTATGTTTTGTCTCTACGTGCTGCTGTGAGATCATTGTGACATTGGTCAGAATAATGTTCTATCTAATGTGAAAATGATCATATTTATCAACAGAGGAAATACAGCACAACATTTAATCATTACACAGACTGATATATTAAAAGTAGAGAAAATAATTAGCATTTTTGCATCTGTGAATGCATAACTTACATTTGGTTTAGATACATCTATGAACATATCTATCAATGTGGTTAAGCTGGGTGGGTTTTTTTTGTTTTGCTCTACTAGTGAATGTCTTATTTTTATGCTCTTTTAAGTTATCAGTGCAGTATTTTTAGATAAATAAAAACAGGTATTAACCTCCTGAGACTCAGAAAAAAAATATTTCAGTGGCCAAATTTCAAGATAATTGGGTCTTTCAGATGAAACAGAACAGCAAACTTTTATTGCTTATGTTTGCAGTAGCAGATACACTGTATACCAGCATAAGCAAGAGTAGTTTCAGTAATATGAATAAACACATAAAAACTCAAAACCAATTTTCTTTAAAGAAATAAAACATGTCCAGATATCACTGTAGTTTTTACCCACACTGGATAGGCTTTTGTCACCAGACTTTTGAGGCCAACTAAAAGATTTAAAAATTGGCTTTTGGATATTAATTGCAACCAGAGGACCAAAATAAACTGCTGGCTATGATGTTAGAGAGAAATAAACTCAACCATCAGCATTAATGTGGGAACGTGTCCCCCTACTGGTGGCTGTATATACCGTATTTCATGTGATTTTTTTTTTTCTTCCACCTCAGCTGTGGCAACTCGTTATGGGAATGCTGATGGGGCCATGTGCCACTTCCCCTTCATTTTTGAGGGAAAATCTTACACTTCCTGTACCACTGATGGACGCACTGACAACCTGCCGTGGTGCGCCACCACAGCTGACTACAGCAAAGACAAGAAATATGGCTTCTGCCCAAGCGAACGTAAGTTTCAATATACAATCTGCAAAGGAAATCATTGGTCAAAGTAAGGCACATGTAGATACAGTTTACCTAAACTCATTTCAAGTATGATCTTTTACATTAATGGGTAAAATCTACTATTTGAAATCTCTTCAGATGTTTTTTGTGTTGCATGTAGAGCATCTTGCAAAATCCATTTTGGTGTAGGCTACTGTGACCCTCCCAAGGGTCCTGACCCACACTTTTGGAACCACTGATATAAATCACTAGTTCTCAAATGGCGTAACAGCACACTCTAGTGAAGCTTTAGACAAGACTAAGTGTGCCTTTGGAATATATACAATTATTACTAAAATGCAAAAAAATATTTTGGTTTACTAGATCAGTATTTTGGTGTGTTAAGTTCTATATGCAGCTTATCTGTAGCTTTAAAGAATTCTTGTTAAAACCTTTAAGGTAACTCACTCTTACATTTGACAGATTCAGTGGGTGAAGGGAATTGTTACATTTACTCTTCCTCTGTTTACCATATTTAAAAAATTGGATCCCATCAGATTTTTCTTTTTTTTTGCCTGAGTTCAGAAATTTGAAATATTAAAGCCTAAATAATTTTGTCTAGACCTTTTCATTAGCATAAGAGCTGTTTGTCAAATGTCATAAGGCATAGGAAGACCAAATTAAACATACAGACCAAAAAGATACTGTAACCTATTAGAGAGGGCATTTAGGAGATGTTTATGGAGTGCCATTAGATTCTGGCTAAAGGTTTGCCCTGGGTAGAATAAAAATTCTCTACATTTCTCAAATACATTAGCCACATCTGGAAAAGTGAGAACTGACAATCGTGGAGTGAAACTCCTAAGAGCAGAATTGTAATTCTTGAAAATAAATATCAGTATGTTAACCGAGTTTTAGGAGTCCAGG
Source organism: Cetoscarus ocellatus (assembly GCA_037902135.1). Lineage (NCBI taxonomy): Eukaryota > Metazoa > Chordata > Actinopteri > Labriformes > Labridae > Cetoscarus > Cetoscarus ocellatus. Next base: position 320,456 of record JBAMNC010000462.1, on the reverse strand, counting down.
ACTTTGGTTTTGAATGCATTAGTGTCAAACAAACAATGATGATATTTTGATTTTATTAATAACGTAAATTATCCTAAACAACAGTTAATAAAATCGTAATCAGTGTAAAAACGAAATATTTCAGAGAGATCTTATTCGGGTGAATACATGGATAACTATTACTGGTTCTAAGTTTAAAAGTAATGTATTTTAGTTCTTGTCAACAAGTGTACACTAATCCCTGATGTCCTCAGGGCACTTTTTTGAAATTCCTTGCCTAAATATCAACACACGTGTTGGATTTTGGTATCCCTTGGTTTCATTGCTACCTAGAACATGCTATCTGAAAAACACTTCTTTGATCATTTTTGAATGATGAATTTTCAAACGGTGACGCAAAAAAAACAGGTTGAGGAGGGATTTTTTTCATGTTGGGGATGCTTTTAGGGTGACCTTAAACACATGTTTTTTGTAAAGAAAAAATGTTGAAATTTTTTTTTTAACCATAACATATATCTATTGAGCACTTGCCAGCATTTTCAAAAGTCATTGTAACCAATAGAATAACAGCATTGTCTTACTTAATATGTCATTGTAAAAAGCACACATAGGCCTGTATCTTAAAGAAAAACAACTCGATGTAACACCCAGCCCTGGATTAGGGGACACTTGGTTTGCTTTTGTTTGGGGTTTGTCTTGCTGTCTGGCCTCAGCTCATCACCTTACTTCTCACCCTGACAGTTCTTTACACATTTGGAGGGAACGCCGGAGGAGCAGAGTGTGTATTCCCCTTCATCTTCCAGGGTGAGAAATATGACAGCTGCACCACAGAGGGCCGCCGTGATGGCTACCGCTGGTGTGCCACCACAGACAATTTTGACAGGGATTTGAAATATGGATTCTGCCCCAGTCGTGGTGAGTGACAGGAACCGCAGTGAATGAACAGCACAAAGCAACAACAATAGAGGGTTTATTTTTACTGTTGTTTTATGTGTTTGTTTTGGACAGACACAGCTGTAATCGGTGGAAATGCTGAGGGAGAGCCCTGTCACTTCCCCTTCAAGTTCTTGGGTAAAGAGTACAACTCCTGCACAAGTGAGGGACGAGGAGATGGCAAGCTGTGGTGCAGCACAACTGATGACTATGATGAGGACAAGAAATGGGGCTTCTGTCCTGATCAGGGTGAGTAACATGAGTAAAAACTAGAGAGATAAACAGTTGCTACAATGCCCTATTTACCCTATCCTGACTGCAATCCAGGTTATAGCCTGTTCCTGGTGGCCGCTCATGAGTTTGGACACGCTCTTGGTCTGGATCACTCCAACATCAGAGAGGCTCTCATGTTCCCCTCATACAGCTATGTGAAGGACTTCTCCCTGCATAAAGATGACATTGAGGGCATTCAGTATCTCTATGGTAAGGTTAAACCCCGTGCTTTCAATACAACCACTGAATTTAGTTTCATTTATCACAGAAAAAATAATCACACCCTTGACATCACACAGCTGTCCACTGTGCAATGGCAAACATTAACAAATAACAGAGGTGAAAACAGTGAAAAAACGTTTATTCTCCAGTACCTGACTGAGCAGTGATCTTATAGGGAAAGCCTGTTATCAATGACATTGTCTAACTGGATCATCCAAAATCACATTTGTGACTTCTTCAATGGCATTGTTCTTTGTTTGCAGGACGCAGAACTGGCCCTGATCCCACCCCACCCCAGCCTGACACCCCCACTACCACCAAGAACCCAGACCAGCATACCACTGAGCCCACGGAGGAACCTGAACCCACAGAGCCAACCATTACTACTACCACACCCTCTGTGGATCCAGCTAAAGATGCTTGCAAGATCACTAAATTTGACACGATCACTGTGATCAGTGGAGAGCTACATTTCTTCAAGGACGGGTAAGAATATGTGTCCAATATACTCAATAACGAGAGAAAAACAGCATCTTTTAAAAACTGAGTATTAATGGGTTCATTGTGTGTTTTGGCCCACAGATATTACTGGAGGATGCCCAGCAGAGGCGAAGGAGGACCCAAAGGACCATATTCTATTTCTAAAAACTGGCCAGCTCTTCCTGCTGTTATTGACTCAGCCTTTGAGGATATTGTGACCAGGAAATTGTATTTCTTCTCAGGTAATGTAACTTCATACAGCCCATGAAAGCTAAAGCCATGGTGTGGGCATTATAATGATATTTTTCTCCCACAGGAAACAGATTCTGGGTGTACACAGCAAAGAATGTTCTGGGTCCTCGCAGCATTGAGAAGCTTGGCCTCCCCAGCACCATTCAGAAGGTGGAGGGAGCTCTGCAGAGGGGCAAAGGCAAAGTGCTGCTCTTCAGTGGAGAGAATTTCTGGAGGTAGGTTTCAATTTTGCTTCACTGTATTTTCATCCATCCAGTATCTATAATGTGTATTTCATTTAGACTTGTTAAGGGGGCTGAGGACAGTCCTAGCAATCAGTGGGCGAAAGACAAGATAAACCAGACTAGTCACCAGGCAATTACAGGGATGCCATACATTGTCAGATTAGGCACTCTCGCATCTGCATGCAATTTAGAGTCACCAGTTGACTTAATGAGCACGTGTTTAGCCTGAGAGAGGAGAATGCCCATGCACACAGAGGGGGTAGGATTTAAATAGAAGTGATTCAAACCAGAACCTTTCTTCTGTGAGACAACAGCACTTACCACAGCATCAATATAAAGCCCTTACAGAATATGTTTCAACATAATTTTATAAGTGATTTTCTTGTTGAATCAATATTTATAATTTAATAACGTTTTAATTGACCCATTAGCTTTGTCATCAAAAATCTTCTTTACCACTTTGATGAAATTGTGTTTGTTTGTTTGTTTGATCAACACAGGCTTGATGTAAAGGCCCAGAAAATTGACGGAGGGTATCCTAAATACACAGATGTGGTGTTCGGTGGTGTCCCCAATGATGCTCATGATGTATTCCTGTACAAAGGTATATTAATCCATTGGCTTTTACCTACTTAGTTCAATTAACACCAGTCCAATTTATCATGAAAAGCTGGCTCATCTTGGATTAAATTTTTGTATTCTAAATTTCTTCTCCTTTAGGCCACATCCACTTCTGTCGGGATCGCTTCTATTGGCGCATGAACTCCCGCAGACAGGTGGATCGTGTCGGCTACGTGAAATATGACCTCCTCAAGTGCACAGACCACTCGACTTACTGAGATGAGCACACAGCAAAGAACTGGGAATAATCTGCTAAAATGTAGCACCTATTTTTTCCCTTTTACAGGTGTCACTATGAATGTGATGCAGTATTTGTCTTTAGCGCCTGATGTATGCTGTATGTGCTTTGGAGGATGCAATAAGTGGCCTTATTATGGACTTTTTTTGTTAAAAGTCAAAGACCCCAAAGAAGCAAAGTAAATAAGATCAATAGCACTGCCATGCTCTCTGTTACAAGCATGTGAACGGACAATATCAGTCTGAAATTTGACATCCATTTAAAATATCAAAAGCTGTCTGGATAATACTACAGTTTTTTGTGAATTTTGTTTTCAAGTCTGACAGGCTCAGACTTTTCACAGTATTCATTTTTTTTTGGTATTTATATCAAAGTCTAATATTATTGTGTGTCCTAAAGCTTGTATGTTTTATATAATAATTTTTATTTCTCAAATGGCTTGAAAGTCAATTACTTGCACTGGAAGACAATGCTTCTCTCCTCCACTTAAATTATTTATAAGACTTATATTTTGTACTAAAATCGTAAACTTCATTGCAATAAACTTTACAGAACAACATGTTACTGTCATTTGTCTCTTCATTGCACTTCACATAACCTACACTTGGATTTGACTTTATCATGCCTTTGCACTTGATGTTTGTCATGTAAATAAAAGTCTACATTACATCATTGGCACATGTTTGTAAAATCCACCAAAGTTCTTAAAAAGGTATCTTTTTGGTCTACATAAACTGCCAACAGTAGCATATAAATATTATACAAAATACATTCATTGTGTCAAACAAAACAGGTACTAGGGGATAAATATAAAATTACATTTACAGTCAAAAATAATTTTAAAAAAGATTTTAAAAGCAGAACATGAGATGCCACTTCAGCGGCATCTCATGTTCAGCGGTTTTGCTCCCTATAAGCATTTCCATAACCCTCTACATTTTTTTAATTAAAACACTTTAATCAGGAATGGATTCATGTTTCGTGTGTTCATCAGGAGTTTGAGTATTTTAAAGTCAAACCCTGTGGTTGAAAACATGGCAGCCCCAGAAATGTGTAGTCGTATATCTCAATGGCTTTATGTGGCGGCAGCTATGTGGATGATGCGAACTGATCCCACTTTTCAGGGCTAAGAACATTGTTTTCAATTTTGAAAAATATAAATAAGATTCATGATATGCTTATTTGGCCAATATATCAATATTATTTCAATTTATTTTTAAATCCAGCCCACATAGTGTATGTCAAGGAAAAAGATTGGCCCTTGTCAAATGTATTTGATGACCCCTGCAATACATTATCTAACGTAAAATCTGGGTCAATATCATCAATGACGAATCTGTTTAGGTTCTTCCATTTTGCTGTGGTCCAGAAAAGATGGAGAGATGTTTCTGGGAGTACATCATAGAATTAACAAATTACACTGATGTCCTTTTTGACTTTAACCAAGCGACTACTTACGTAATATTTAACCTGATACTTCTCTTACTTTATTTGTCAGAAGATATGTATGAGGTAGAATCCTTATATGTTTCCAGTTTAAGTCTTTAAAAATAATGTTCCTAGTTATCAATAGCAAAGGTCACATCAACAGCATCACATGAAATAATCAACGTACACCATCAACAGCATTACGAGTCCATATTACTCCGCATCCATTGCGTAATGCGTCTTCCTCTAAAAACAATAGTCCACTAAGTGATAATAAACACCACATTTACCGAATGCCTCAAGCAAAATATCATTATAATTCAATTAATAAATAACGAACTCAAACGACAACAAATGTAAAGACGTTTTGTTGACAAGGACTGATCTTGAACAAAAATAATAAATAAGATCCGGTTGCAGGGACAGGAAGCAAGGAGAAACTCATGGCGCCCGACTAGAATGAAGCAACAATAATCGGCTGCTAATATCTGTCCGGTTTAGCGCGTTTGTTGTGGAGGATACCTCTGTACTCCAAAATAGAAGGTAAGAAAAAAATCGGGGAATCCAGAGCAGGGGAGGAAAACCGTTTCCATTTTCTTCAGGGACAGCATTTGGGCGGTCTATAACGACTCAGGCCCTCGAGGTCCTCAGAAGAGCTCTCAGAGTGCCTGAGTGGAAAAAGAGGCTGCCGTGTGTGAAATGGCGACGCCGAGCAGGCAGGGTGAAGGGCAGCTAGGCCTGGCGCTAGGCTGCTAACAGCTAAGCTACAGTCACGCAGTGTTTGGCCCTCTCACTGCCTTCTGTGGACTCGGTTTTATTTAAAACGTACCTTACATCTGTCAGGGCTACCCTATTCAGCTATATAAAGTATAATTATTAAAATGGGACGCTGGCTTTGTTTTACATGCTCATGAAACAAGAAATGAGCTAACAACGGTGCTAGTTAGCCAGTGAGAAGCTAATGTTAGGTGTTGTTCAACACACATGACGTTACCTTATATATTCAAACGTTTCAGGTATTCCCCTATGATGATGATATGTAGCAACATGATATCACTCCTGTGTGAGTTTAATGTTTCCTGGAATAAATCTACATTTTTCCTGCAACAACTGATAACCTCTGTGGGAAATTGAAATTGTCAAGCACATCGAGGAGCCACACATCTGCACATCCCAACAGAGTGCAATGTAAATCAGCACTTTTTGCTCAAAAAAGTAAAGTTCTGCTTTTATCTTTCAGCCCATTGGTCATACACTGTAACACATGACCTTGATCTGTTTCAAATACTTATGGACCATAAAATACACAACCTTTCCCATTCATATTTAAGCTACATTTAGACCCCAGGTACTCCAGGGTTAAGATGGTTGGTCTTTACTGAGTATTTTTGCCAATCAGTAACCCATTTAGATCTTGCTTACGCATTATGGGTGCATGACATTGGATTTTTGCCGATGTATGATATGCCTTTTTTCTGAACTCATTAACACTGATTCATTACCAAAATTTTTGTCAAGAGCAAAAAGCCTCTTCTTTAAGGTCCCATGTCCTGCAAAATCAATTATCTTTGCTTTTGTTGTTGTAAGAAGGGGCTCTGGGAGCAGAAGAACATGACACATTTGACTAAACTCTCAGTTCACAGGGAACTACACTATGCCTCTTTAAAGAAAATGACCATTAAAACTCTCAGTTTTTTACTTCCTGGAGATTATTATGTAAGAGTTACAGGCTGCAGCCTCCATCTACATGTGTGTTTTCTGCTTGTCACAGGCAGACCCCATGACTGTATTGAAAGTCTGCTCCACGGCTTGTAATCTCCCCATCAGACAGTGTTAGGGCAGCCAATCAGCACAGAGCTCATTATCATAGCCTCTCCGTAGCCTACCTGCCCCTAAGATCCAAGGGTTTCCGAAGGGGAGGGGAAAAGAGCTTCATCCACTCCCCTGCAGAGACAATTTTTTTTTATCCTTTTATTCAACTTAAACCAAATCCTTGCTTAATAGACACCCAAGACATGATGTACATGGTCAAACACACCAGGACATGGGACCTCTAATTAAATGTGACTTGTTCCTGTCTTCCTTCACGGTAAATTTGTGTCAGACACAGATGTGAAGCAAGAAAAAATAGGTCTTAAAATATTATACTTTTGATTCATAAACGTAGACATTAATGATGATGAGGTAAAAAATGATCCTATATCACAGCCATTGCATGAGATATATATGGCCACTATGTACTGACAAAATATTGACAGGAAATATCAGCAAAAATTTACTTATCTGTTAATACCCATAATAAGCCTTTTAGGCAATTATCTGCCTAAAATTAATGTAGAAGTACATGATTTGTTACGAAGAACATATGAAGTAAACTGGTATTTTTTAGTTCAATGATTATCATTTGCCACCGTTTTACAGCAGCATAATTTGACTTTCTGCAACTTTCTGCTGGGTTGTAGCCCGAAGAGCTGGGTTGTAGCCCGAAGATGATATGTGGCCTGTGCCACATCTGGAATTTGCTTATCCTATGGTATCTTAGTAATTTCACCGTGGAACCTAACTGCTTACTGTATTTATTATTATTATTATTAGTAGTATTTATTGCTGATTCTGCAAACCTGTGGGTTCTGACAGGGGAATGTGTTGTCCATATGCTGTTATGAACGTTTGTCTGTTCTCTGATTTGTTTAGATGGCCCAATAAGGCAGGGTAACTGTGAACGGAATTGCCCTTCAGGGATTAATAAAGTTGTCTGAATCTGAATCTGAATCATACTATAACATGTACATCTTCTCAAATAGAACAAAATTTTGTCTTTTTATTTTTAATGTGATCATATGACAACATATTAAATGAACACCCTCCAAGCACAAAATGCAGGTAAGTTTTAAGTTTGACAGCTAAATCTTGGAGAGTTTAAATGCACACATTTGTGGGTGATTTTTATACCTCAGCAGTAACAATAAACAACAGCAACACCTGATGAAAAACTTACCTTATCAGTTCAGCTCTTTCACTCTGTAATCATGTGCTAAATGTTACCAGGTACAATATATCCTAAAATCATACCGAAGTAAGAGTAAAAGAACTGATTAACAAATATTCAAATTATTTAAAAAGGTACTTATAAAAACTCAGCAGATGTAATTACTTTCCTCTCCTGATCTCAGTCTCACTACTGCCAGACCAACTCTAAAAATTACTATAATGTGACCATAAACTAAACTTGTACTGAAAATATGCACCTTTTATTTTTTTATACTCATTTACAGAAAAATGTGCCCTTTGTCCACAAAAATGGTAATTGTAAAATCTCATAACAGCTTTTTGTTTAAGAGTCACTCACTTTGCTATTTATCTTGAAATGCCTGGCACCAAACATTACCTCATATGTTTGTCTAACAATCTAGAAAAAAACTGACACTTCCCATACAGATGACACAGTCCCAAAATCTGACACTGAGTTTGTGGGGGTTTTTTGTGTTTAGTTATGGACTCTGAGGACAATGAAGTGGAGAGCAGCAGTGATGCTGGTCCCTCAGGGATGGAGGAGCCGTCGGAAAGCGGCATGGGTATGGAGTCATCAGAGGCCATGTCTGCAGACAGCAGTGATGCAGCTGCCTCTCATACACAGGCCCCAGAGTCTGACTGCCATGTGGGACAGAGCTCAGAGGGACTTGTGGTAAGCTTTTGCTATGAAAAAAGACAACACAAAAGTGCTTTTTTTTGTTTGTTTGTTTGTTTAACCATTACACTCTTGCTTGTCTCTACCAAGGTGTTCATCCCAGAGACCAGCTCTAGCACAGATGCTAGAGTTTCATCAGTCCACCTTCCAGACTCCTCGTCAGTGGCCCAATCCACCAGCGTGTCCAGTGTCTCCACAGTGACTCAGTCAGTGTTAGTGTCTGAGTCAGCCCAGGTGCTGGTCCACTCCAGTGCTGTGTCTGAGGGTGCCATGATGGTTTCTGACTCAACTGCATCTACCTCTTCAGATCTGGGTTCTGCCATTGACAAGATCATAGAGTCCACCATTGGCCCTGACATCATGAATGGTATCACTTCTTTCCATAATATCATTCTTCCTCCTGCTTTTACCTTTGAGTTTTTTTCCACTGAAATGACTTTATGGTAAAGAAGCAAGCAACAGTATCTGCATATTGTTCATCTGTTAGGTTGCATAGCTGTGACCAGTGCAGAGGATGGAGGTGCAGAAACAACTCAGTATCTGATATTACAAGGACCAGATGATGGTAAGTGTGGAAGCTTATTTTTAATATAAACAACTGCATGATCTGGCAGAAAGTTACTCAGTCTGTATATGTAGAAACCAAACACAGTCAATGTCAACTATTTGTGAACAAACTCTAGTTCTCACAGAACTTGAAATTTCTATTTAGACCAATACAAGTTAATTTAAAATAATATTCAATATAGAGGAAAAAATATACCTCCTAACCAGTTATTTTTTACTTCCAACCTTAATTTAAAAAGTTTTCCTAAAGTTTACCAATACAAGACCTGCTGATGATGATAATGAAACACCAAAAGTAAGATTTACAAAACTTGTGCCTGAAATGAATTATTTCCCTTCGAATTAGAAGTGCTCAGAGAGCACAAACCACTACCACAGCATTTCTAACATTGGCGGGCATTATCAACAAATCCTTGAAGAAATTACAGGATTACAATCTGGATTCAGATTCCCACCAAAATCTAATCACTTCTCCCTTTGTTTTGACCACATTCCCTGAAAAAGTGTTAAAATTTCTTTGAGAACTTATTGAGTTGTTAGACAAAATGTGGAAAACTGCCCTATCTTGCAATGTTAACAAATTGTTAAAAAATTCTTGGATCCACGTCTGGTTTGGATCTGTCCTAACTTTTGAAGATATCTTGATGACAGACAAACAGACAATTGCTGGCACAAACACAATCTCCTTGTTGGAGGTAATTATCATTTATTACTTTATGCAGTGGTCCTGGTCTCTGTTTTTCTTATTTGTCTTACTAAGGACATTTTAAGGGCCACGGGTCATTGTTTCTGTAGTAATGAGAAGCTGTCACCACTCTGCAGGTTGGGACATAGGAAAACACTTTAAGGGACTAGTAGATTTGCTGTCTTTCTCCTCTCAGCTCTTTGTCCATTTGTAACAAACACTAATGTGTGCATTTAAAAAGATATTAAAGGGACTTGAGAAAAAGTGTTTGAAGAGCGCTGGATAAAAGTGCTAAGTGGAGTCAGTCTAAGTCTAAATGCAGACAGAAGGGCTACTTTAGGAACAGACAAACTGATTCCTGTTTGTTTCCTGTTTGTTGATACTGATATTGATCCAATAGTGCTGTACATCCCTAGTTTTTTATCTCATAATTCTTGTACTTTTGGTCCAATGGTCTGTGAAATATTAAATATTGTGCCATCCCAGCAGATGATATTGAAGAAGTGAACAAGTATTTAAAAACAATTGACAATCATAACAAAGTTATATGGTTTTTTTTTTAGTTTTGTATGCCATTTAACGTGTTTAACACACTAAATCTGCATGATGGAGAACCTTTGTGAGCTTAACAAAATCTCTGTTGTATTAAGACCTCTCTCCGTCCCTCTTTTTGCGGCGCTAGCAGGTTCCTGAAATGTCTGGTCCTGTTGTGCCATCTTTGGAGAAAGTAACTGAAGCCTTACAGATACAAGTATGGATCAGTGGAGCCAGGGGTTAACAGCATGGTGTGTGCCTATCTGTTTGTATGTGGAGTTTCCACTGTGCTTTCTCTCTCGAGCTACCCGAACTCCATATTGCTATTTTTTATGAACAAACAGGAGCACAGACATCATGCCATTGCAGAATAATGAATGTTTTAGGTTTGAATAATGGCAGGCTTTTGGTGCTGCAGTAATTAGGAAATGCTGTTTTAGCAGATGCCACACTGTTGAGGAATCACTTTTAACTAAATATGAAAACCAAATCAATTTGCATTTATCTGTCAAAGGTGCTCCTATGGTGGCCCAGATGTCTTCCTCAGCCCTTTCTGATCGTATAGCCATCGAGGCTCTTGCAGAGGGCCCAACATCCACTTGTCTGGACCAGGGAGACCTTCAAGGTAACCTTGAGCCTGACCAGCCTGATGATCAACCTGGTCACTCAGGGTACCCAGAGGACAGCAGCAGTCAGCCCGACCAGCCGCAGCACTCTCACCCCTCCCAGTACTTAGACTGCAGTGGAGATGGTCCAGACCAGACTGAGGAGTCCTCCTCTTCTTATGTGGAATGTTCAAGTGAGGAGCCTGACCAAACTCGCTCTCAGTCAGGTTTCCCAGACTACAGCGGGGATAATAGTGACCAGGACCTGCCTGGATATGTGGAGTGCAGCGGGGCTGACTCAAACCCTATCAGCCAGGGACATTATGTGGTGGAGTGCAGCGCTGGTTATCTGGAGTGTGGGGTTGATGATGGAGAGCGACCACATCATTCACGCAGTTACATTGACAGCAGTGCAGACCACAGGACACAGACAAGCCGGCAGTATGGCACTGAGTACAGAGCTGGCTGTATTGCAGCTGCAGACTCTGAGCAACCAGGTTGTTCTCGGTACATAGCCAGAGACGACGATGATGATGATGACGAGCAGAACCAGGATCCAGATCAGCCACAGCACTCCCAGCAGCAGCCCCGGCACTCATGTTACATGGAGAGCAGCAATGGCCCTGAGGCTTCTCTCTATAATGATGACAGCTCCTCATCAGACCTCCCTCTGGCAGACACAGTGGGGTCAGGCGGGCTTCCTGAGGCTCTGGAGTGCAGTGAGAGCCAACCTGGGCCATTCATTAGCAGCAGTGGGACCTACACCTCTAATCCAGAGTCTGAAATGGCCCAGCAATGCTCTCCCAGCCAAGAGGAACCTCAAGGCTCCCAGGGGCCTCAGGATGAAGTTGCAATGGTCAGAGAGATGGAGGCATCAAGTGTGGGTGAAGGTTCAGGAGGAAGGGCACCAAACCTTGCTGAATTGGAGGAGATGATGGAAGTTGTGATTGTTCAGCAGTTTAAGTGTAAAATGTGTCCATACAAGAGTGCATCTAAAGACACACTCATCAACCACATGAGAGACAAACACTTCAAACCTACAGGTAAAGCTGCTGTGATACAGCCTGATTATGTCAGTCAATCAATCAATCAATCAATCAATCTTTATTTGTATAGTGCCAATTTATAACAAGTGTTATCTCAAGACACTTGAAATAACACTTGATTATATATTGCTTTTGATTTGAGGATTTATGTTATTGTTGCAACTATTTTATTCGTGCTAAAATGTTTTGGTCACAGGGGAGATGCCAAAAAAGCGTAAACGGGGAAGACCCCCTAAAAGTGAGACGTTGGCCCGTCGCACGGCAGAGAAGAAGGAAGCAGAAGAAAGGAGGTCTGCAAAGTTGAACACTGCTGAGTCACAACATGCAGAGGAAGAGGAGGATGACATTGTGGATGCTGGTGCAATTGATGATCCTGAAGGTCAGGGTTGAGGACAAGTCATCCAGAACAATCCTTTTAAAGCAAATCTTTCATATTCATCTTACCTTTCCCTGGTCCTTTGCTTATTCACAGAGGATAGTGATTACAATCCAGCAGAGGAAGATAATACTGGAAGACCGCCTGCTTCTAAGAAACCTGCTCCTCCAATCTCATCCTCCACTCAAGGGCGTCCTCGACGCAAGGTTGGACGTCCAAGGAAGTACAGCCTCATAGAAGATGGATACAGCAGCAAAGGTGAGAGCAAATTAAAGCAAAAACAACAAACTAAAAAATCAGGCTTCCAAGTTGCAAAAACAATGTCACAATATGCTTCCTTGTACACTCTCGTAGATATGGATGAGTGCCATACAGAGTGCTGTCATTCCTGTAGGAATCTCTATGATATGTGATTTTTTTCCTCACTTTTTTGTCTTGAATTTGCCTTCAGTTGGTTAAAATATTTCAGTTTTTGCTGTGAATTTTTCAGAGACCCTATAACAATGTGATAGCTGAGCTAGCAGGCTGCTAACTAACTAGCTTAAAGCTGATTTCTACCACCTTTTTCCTGATGTTGAATGGTAAATGGACTTGAGCTTATATAGCGCTTTTTTAGCCTTTGACTATTCAAAATTGCTTTACACCGCAGGTCACGCTTACCCCTCCACACCCATTCGCTCTCACATTCACTCACTGATGGTTCAGAGTGTCTTTGTTAGTTATCCATCAGTATCAGCTAACAAAGAACACCCTTTCATGCCCATTTACACGCTACTGACGCAGCATTGGAAGCAACTTGGGGTTAAGTGTCTTGCCCAAGGACATGCTGGGCTTGAACCAACGCTAATGTCAGCTTGGTTTTTCTGAATTAAAGGACCTTATTGTTCTAGTTTTACCACGCTGGGAACCAGTAATATTTTTCTGCTAAAATATGGTTATGCATGTACATTCAGATTGTCTTTATTAGTTTAATATAAAATACAATCTGTTTTATGAATTCGATATTAAAAATGATCAGATGTGTAAGATTTTTATGATGTCCAGTAAAATGTCCCTGACAAATTGTTGGACAGAAGTTTTAATGATAATTGAGAAATGTTCATGTTTACAGCATTATGCAGAGTTCTTGTATTAAAGCCTAATGAAAAACTTTTGTATCTAGTGTTGGGGGCATGTATTGAATATTTGACAGATTCATACCCATAAGCTGACACATGAGATGAAATGTTCATTTCATTTCACTAGTTCAATTGGGGAAAAACCCATAGAAAGTGTTTGAAGAGGGCAGAACCTTGCAAAAGTATATCTGGCAGGTGATGGGACGATCGTTCTCTTAGGCCCTGTTTACACGAAAACGGAGAGTTTTCATTGTGTTTTCGCCTCCTGTTTACACGAGAACGGTGACTGGAGTGCCTGAACCCACAAACTTTTGAAACCAGGGTCCAGGGTGAAAAGTTTTGAAAACGTTTTTATTTCCGTGTCTGTGTAGACGGGATTCAGCGTTTCCAGAGAAAACGCTAATGTGCGGTGAATGTGCAGCACTCTTTCAGTACTCAGCATGAAGGCTGCGTGCACATCTCAGGAACAACAACAACAACAGCTTCGGCCATCTACCGATCAACCTGTGTGCTGCTTACTGTGCTTGGTTTGTTCCAGACAAATATATCCAGACATGTTTGTTGTCCAGACAAGAAACTTCTGCGTCTTCATGCGTCCACTTGCCATTGTTGTTTATGAAAAGTTTGTCTTCACCGGAAAGCGTACGCGTGTTCTCACACCGCTGTTTCACTACAAACCAACATCGCTATCTACTGGCCTGGCATGCACGCTACAGCGTTTTCAGTCATTCTCGCATCTCCGTGTGAACGCAGAGCGCTTTTGAAAACACTAAGGAAAGACCTTTCTGTTTCTGGTGACAACGTTGTCGTGTAAACAGGGCCTTGGTCACATTCATTATGGGCCACACAGATAATGTAGCAGGCGGGTGCTACTGCCGTGGACAGAATGTGAGCCAATTGTAAAACTAAGTCTTGTCAAAACATGTTGGAAAAGGAGCCAAAATATCCCTACTATAGAGATTTCTGTTGTGTTGACGTCTGTTTTTCATTAAATAAAGAAATGCAGTCCAGATCTGATAAAACTGCTACCAAAGCTGTCAGCATCTATGATAATCTCTGTACAAGCAGTCACTTCTTGTCATTGTCTCGCTCATAGCTCCCACCTCTTCCTGCTGTACAGGACACTTATTGGGTCATTTGGCTTGGCAAGATGGATCCTACTCATTAAAAACGTTGAATCAGGCTGATCCCTCTACACTGCAAGGTTAGCATACACACTGAATTCAGCAAACAAGATATTATCAGACCCATAGCACCCTAAAAATGTATGAACACTTAGCCTCAGGGCACAGGTACAGAATGCCCCAGATGAGGACAAAACCATCCTGACACAAGGAACAGACTGTTTCCCATATCAGTGAAATATATCAGACATCCATCTGGGAAACAGCCAAAGAAGAACCTTAAAAAACAGCCTTGAAAGGTGACTTAAAGAACATTTTGGTTTTCACATTCATTCAGGGCAAATTAGATTATGTCATCAAGGCTAATATAATGGGCAGCCATTGTTTTAGGCTTGTCATAGCTTCCCCCTTTCAGCACAGCTAAACCTTTTTCCTTAGATGGCACTGACTTATCTGGTCATTTTCTGCTTGAAGCTTTGCAAGATTGATCCAGATGATGACAGAAATCAGGAAAATCCTGCAGCTTTGCAAGGTTAAGAAAAAGACGCATGATATAATTTGTACCACAGAGCCTTCAGCGGCTCTGATAATACTGGATAGACCTACAGGAATTGGCACAGCACACTTGGCAAACTCACTACTTGACATTCCTCTCAGAGTTACCAATGTATTTTGGTGTATTATCAAAGATTTTATTTTTTGTTATCATGTGCTTTCCTGTGTATTTTTTGATGTGTTTTATCTCCTTAGTCCAAAACAATACTCAAAGGGCATTCATTCATTCATTCTTACTTGAACTGTACATTTAGGTGTCAAGTTAAATTGCATAACTCACTTGAAAAACAATTTAGCTTTTTAAAGATGCTAAAGAGGAGGCATAGTACAAATCATTCAGCCATCCATTCATCCTTTAAGGCGGTATCTCAAAAAACATGCTACATTCTTGACAGGTTTTGGACAGGTAATATAGCAAATTCATATTCCAAACTACTGGATGGCAAAAAACAGACAAAATCATCCTCCTCCCCATGGCTACAGGTAGTTCAGGTTTTTGTGATCTCTGAAGTCATTAAGTCATTAATTCATTAATTTAATCAGTCACAGACTCCAAAGGAACTTCAGTCACATAGGTCATAGTTGAAACAAGGCATTGCATCTATTAGTGCTCTGCTTTTATTCCTTTTTTGTATGTTTCACACAGAGGCAGAAAGTATTTCTAAGAAGCCCAGGGTTAGCACGGACACTTGTGCTCCTGAGGAGGCAAGCTCTTCAGGGTTAAACAATGGTCCTGCTATGGTGACTGATGGAGACTCAGCTGAGGCAGCAATAAGCCAGTCAGACTCTGAGAACAAAGATCCTTCATCCAACTCTCAGCCTGAAGAGGAGTTCTACCCAAGGAAACGTGGCCGACCTTCGAAGCGTTTTCTTCGAAAGAAATATAAGAAGTATATAAACCGAAAGTAGGTGCCACATTCTCAGATTAAATCATGTTACAATTAGTTCAGAATACTATGAAAATGTGCTAACTGCTTTTCTTTCACTTTTCTCTTTAGTCGGTACTATAAATCCCTCAAACCACTCCTGAGACCTCACAATTGTTGGATCTGTGGCTCACGCTTCCTCACACAGGAGGATCTGCGCTTCCATGTGGATTCTCACGAAGGCAACGATCCAGAGCTGTTCAAGTGCCTCCAGTGTAACTATCGCTGCAAGCGCTGGTCTTCACTCAAGGTAAGATGAAATTAAACAGATCAAACATTCAGGTTAAGATGCGTTCACATGCATGTTTGTGCAGTCTCCTAAAAGTACTTTGGGCTGCTTTGCAGGAACACATGTTCAATCATGAGGGCACCAAGCCATTCAAGTGTGAGGAATGTGATTACACCAGTGTCTACAAGAAAGATGTCATTCGACACTCAGCTGTCCACAACAAAGACAAGTAAGATCACCTTTTACAGGAGAAAAAAATGTTCAACCTGACATCATGCAGCCCAAATTTGGATTAATCACAGAAATTGTCTTTTTTATGACAGTATCTCTTGAACTGTTGTCTTATTTAAGTGATGCACATCAGCACTGGTTCAACATCAGTATTGGCTGATATCAGCCCTTTTTACAAACATCGGCCATTGGCAAATGAATATGAGATGAGCAGATACCAGTCTTCAAATATTTATTTCTTGTGTAATATCTATTCAGCACTGCTCGCAGGTACCCCAACTGCTGATTAATAGACGATTCTTTATTTAGGGCAGTAAAAGTGACCTGTTGGTTAACTGTGGTCTGTTTTCATGATCTGATGGAACAAAAAATATTGGTATTATGGGAGACTTACTCCAAAAGAGGTCATCAGAAAAACATCAGTATCATTATTTACATATAATTTTCCTAAATATTGGTATCGCCATTGGCCCCGTTTTACACAGTCTGTGCATCAATATTTTTTAGGCCTGTGCACATACATATTTTGCTTGTCTTTTAATCATGTAATATTTTGAGTTTAAAGTTTATAGATAGGAAGCATTGTGATGGTAGTTGAACTTCTTGTATCCTTAAGCATACATGGCCAATAAAACTGAGTGTGATTCTGATTAAAGATTTTATTTCTCTTTCATCCAACAGGAAAAGAAAGACTGAGATGGTGAGAAAATTTAAGTCTACCATTTCTGAATGTTGGTTATTATTTTTGATGATATGTTATACAATACAAAATTAATTCAAACAAGGACCTCTCTAGCTGAAGCTAGAGAGGTCCTTTCCCTTTGGGCGAGGACCCTAAAAATGTTGTATTTTAGAGTATTAGAGAGGAGTCACTGCACTCTCTCTTTGGTTTGGATGCAGGTTGTTTTAGTTCAGTCCACTTTCTGAGTTGATAGTTTTTGCACCTCCTTGCAGGTACCAAAGGTGTCGGAGTTCCTCTGTCCTGTGTGTCACAGAGTCTACCCCATGCAGAAGAGACTGACCCAGCACATGAAGACGCACAGCTCTGAGAAACCACACATGTGTGATAAGGTCAGATAAAGACCACTGAGCACTGACAGGATCTAGTTTGTAAGAAAGTATTGATTATAAGGCCAATTACCCTGATGCTCTCAGATCCTCAGAAGTCTTAAGTTTTGAAGCAGATTTTTAAATTCTTGAAAGTCTTATTTTTACTGGTAAGAGGTCTCACATTTTTTTTTACTTTTGTTTGTGACAAATCTGATTTCTCTATGATAGCCACACTGTCTAGTTAGCTTTACACTATTCTATCAAGTTAAATTCTTATGTGGATTTGGTCATTTTGGGTTGTGTCTTGGAGTGCTCTGTAGGTATTCAGAAACTGCTGATGATAAATTAATAGATGTACATAAAGGAAATGATGGGTGAACAAGGATAATGGGCTAAGATGCATCAATGCTTTTGAACTATGATAGCCGCTGAAGTCATTCACATCCATATGGAAGCCAAAAGGCACATATCAAAGAATTGCAAAATTTTAATAATTTACTTTGTTTCGTTCATTTAAAAAGCTTTTATTTAAAGTTTGAAACGATGCCGCTATCTTGATCACTGGAACCAGTTAACAGCAGATAAAGTATTGCCTCACTTTCTCTTGAGCCCATTCAGCATTCTTACTGTGACAGATCATTTTCATGGCCCTGAACTATCAAACAGGAACATTTTTGTGCACATGATGTCCCAATATTTTAAAACTTCTTGAAAACTTTATGCATTGTTGTAGAACTCCTGCTGAATGTTCATTTCTGTCTCTGCAGTGTGGCAAATCCTTCAAGAAACGATACACATTCAAGATGCACCTACTGACCCACATTCAGAGTCTTGGGGACAGCAAGTGAGTATTGTATCATTTATTTTACATCCTTTATTCCATTTTTATGTATAAAAAGTTTTTATGTTATAAATGGTGTAACAGTGAGTGATCTGAGGGTTTGCATTCTGTCAGGTTCAAGTGTGAATTTTGTGATTACACGTGTGAAAATAAGAAGTTGCTGCTAAACCATCAGCTTTCACACACCAATGACCGGCCCTTCAAGTGTGACTACTGTAAATACTCCACCTCCAAAGAGGAGTTCCTGGTCTCCCACCTGGCCATCAAACACACAGGTTTGATTGACTGTCCTAAACCAATCAGGTTTTTATATTTAATGCATGCATGGCATAATATGCATTACCCACTTAACAGAGTTTTATTGGTCTGTTCCCTCTTAAGGGGAAAAGCCTTTCTCCTGTGAAATGTGTCACTTCACAACCAAGCACAGGAAGAACCTGCGCCTACATGTACAGTGTCGTCACCCTGAGGCCTTTGAGGAGTGGTCAGTGTCTCACCCTGAAGAGCCTGTCAGGAGGCGACGCAGACCCTTTTTCACCCTGCAGCAGATCGAGGAGCTGAAACAACAGCATGATGACACACAGGGCTTACAGAACACTATTGTGAGTCGTCTTAGAAATTTTTCAATCACAAAGTCGGTTTTGATTTCATCACCAGGAGTTTTGTCTGGTGTGGTGTTGGAAGATGATACTCTGATGTCAATATAGGAACCTTTTGGCAATCAAAATCAGTATACTATAAAAAATAAAGTGCTTTTCAAATTTATTAGACCATTTGTCAAAAACTTAAGAAAACATAAAGATTTTAGAAATCTTTCAAAAAGTAAAAAAAAAAAAAAGTAAAAATGTTATTGTTATTTATTTGGTAAATTACCAACTTAAACAACAACTAAATAGTCCTTTTTTCACACATAATAACCAAAAACTTCATATTTTGTATGGCCCCCTTTGGCCTAAATAACAGCTTGCACTCTTGCTGGCTTTTTTTTATGAGTGTTTTGACAATCTTTTTGTTATTAAGTTTCAAATAGTTTCTAGCTTTTCCCACAAACTTGCTTTAGAAGAAACCTTTGAATCTACTAAATCCCAAATGTGTTCAAGTTGATTCAAATCCAGACTTTGACTTGGCCAGTCCATCAGTTCCAGTATGCCAGATTCCCTTTTCTTGGTCAAATAGCCTCTGCACAGCTTTGAAGTCTGCTTGGGGTCATTGTCTTGTTGGTGTATGTACCCACAACCAATCAGATTCAGTCCAGAGGGGATTCCATGATGCACTAAGATGTTGTTGTAGATGTTCTTGATCATGATACTGTCAATTTTTAGTTATTTGCCTTTGTCGTTTCCACAACTGGAACACCGTACCATAATAGAAACTCCACCTTGTGTCCCTGTGGGTGCAGTGCATCTGGCATCAAAACGTTTGCGCAGACATAACGGCCATGCTGACTAAAGAGTTCAAACTTGGACTCATCCATCTTGAGTACCTTCTCATCAACAGTCCAGTGTTTGGCTCCCTGGCAAACGTAAGGCATTTCTGGATGTTTGTAGGCCTCAATAATGACTTCTTAGCAGCTGTTCTTCTTTTTAAGCCTTGCTCTGTCAGTTATCTGCTGATGGTCATTCTGGAGATTTTCTTACATTCTGATCTAGAAGCATTTATCTCTGCCTGAAGATCAACAGTGGTCTTCTTTCTGTCTTTAGTAGACTAAACAGGGTTTTAATAATTAACAATGTTGTTGATTTAGGGCAACTTTGGCATAAACCTTGCACTGGATAGTGGTCTAAAAAAAATTTTAGGTAATATGTATGGTATATTTATCTTTACTTGATGTGGATTTATCTGTAATGCCAGCAAGGCAAAAAAAAAGCACAACTTGTGTTTTCTTGTGTGGCATATACGTCTGCAATCAAAACAATAATTTCATTGGTACAAAGCAATCGCAGTATAGCTGCTTAATTCCTGTAGTCTTGGTCCATCTGTACTGACTGTCTGACAGCTTTGATCATATTCTGCCTATTTGTTGTTTTCAGCATTTTAATATTTATCATCAAAGCCTGTTGTAATTGATCATTGTAGCCACATAACACCAGAACACTTCTCCTGTGTTTAAATTCTACATTTCTATATAGAAACTGTGAATAGAGTTTCTCACTAATCGCTTTACTGTCCTCCATTAGGTTGCGGTGGATTCTGCAACGCTGCAAGCCATGCGGGGTATGGAAAATGCCTCAGTGTCCCAGGACGCTTTAGGAAACACCACCATTATTTATGAGCAAGGTTCATATCAGCAAAGAGAGATATTTGGCATATTCTTTGATGGACCTCACATTAAGGATGGACACTGACATTTTTTTTTGCTCTGCTTCTCAGCTGAATCCAGTGATCTGTCTGCTCAGAATGCTCTCGACCTGCTGCTGAATATGAGTAATGCCCGGGAGCTGGTTGGAAACGGCTTACAGGTTGGATTAGTGGATCATTCAAAAAGCAAACTTATTTTGTAAAGGCTTTTATCCATAAATTTACTTAAGAATTGTCAGTAAGTTAGTTAGTTAGTTTAATTTAATTTAATCTTTTTCAAAAACAGCAGCAGAGTTATAGAAAAAAAATCAGTACCACATAGTATGTCTTCGGCTGCCTGTATCACTTTTACGTGCTTGTTTTTAAGAGCCTCTGGGAGAAAATATAGAGATGTCATGAAATCTCTTAAGTCTTTCTTTTTTTTTAAAGTCTAATTTTCTGAGGGTAAGAATTTAGAAATGTGGTTGAGAAACATCTAAGAAGTTAGGGAGAGGGCATTCATTTTTCCAGAATAAAAGAATGCATTAGCAGTAAAGAATGTTATAATTGTCAGTTAAGTTAGCCACCTTAATAAAACACAACCTCCACTTTTACTAAATTCTTTTTTTTTAAATATTGAATTGGAGGGTGTATTCACACTTCCTGCTTTCTCTTTTGTTCCAGTAAATGTCCTTTTTAAACCTTTTCTGTCTAATGTAAACCTACAGAATACCATCATTTTCTAAGTGCAGCTGTTAGCCACATGACACTGCTTTGTAATGATAAAATATTGGTGTTGGTTGATTTGATGCACGTTGTCATTAACATCAAGCTTTCTCCTCACATGACTCTGCTGTTAAACAGTCCATCTATCCATCCATTATCTGTACCGCTTATCCTTTTTGAGGGCTGTAGCCTATCCCAGCTGACAGTAGGCGAGAGGTCGAGGACACCCTGGACCGGTCACCAGTCGATCAAGGGGTCTACATGTACAAACCCCTTTTCCAATGAAGTTGGAACATTGTTTA
Organism: Cetoscarus ocellatus; assembly: GCA_037902135.1. Taxonomy (NCBI): domain Eukaryota; kingdom Metazoa; phylum Chordata; class Actinopteri; order Labriformes; family Labridae; genus Cetoscarus; species Cetoscarus ocellatus. Next base: position 298,926 of record JBAMNC010000462.1, on the reverse strand, counting down.
AAATTAAATAAACTTCAAAGACGAGATATTTAAACTGAAAATCTTTATAGCAGATATTCACTGATACTTAATATAATGCCTGCAACATGTTCCAAAAAAAGTGTAGGACAGGGGCAACAAAACTCTGTAACTTTTAGCGAACCAGGAGGAATTCTCTACACATAAGCAGCAAGGTCGAAAAACCCGCATTGATTGCCCATGACCTTTGATCCCTCAGGCGGCGTTGCATTAAAAACCATCATTCTGTAAAGGAGGTTACCATGTGTCTCAGAAACACTTTGTAAAACCATTGTCAGTTAACACGGTTCCTTGCTACATTTACAAGTGCAAGTTAAAACTCTACCATGCAATGCAAAAACTGTATATCTGGGCTTGAGCGAGTCTTGTATGGACTGGTGAAAGTGGAAAAGTGTGCTGTGGTCTTACAAATCCACATTTCAAATTTGTTTTTTATTAATCACTCACGTCGTGTCCTCCAGGCTAAAGAGAAAAGGACCATCCAGACTGTTATCAGCACAAAGTTCAAAATCCAGCATCTGTGATGATGTGAGGATATAAGTGCCCATGGCATGGATAACTTGCACCTCTGTGAAGGCACAATTAATCCTGCAGTGTGTAAACACGTCTTTGAGCAACATATGCTGACGACTTTTTCAGGGATGTCCCTACTTAATTCAGCAAGACAATGCCAAGCCCCATTCTGCATGTGTCACAACAGTGTGGCTTCTTAGTTAAAGAGTGAAGGTACTTGTCTGGCCTGCCTGCAGTTCAGACCTGTCTCTCATTGAAAATATGTGGGGTATTATGAAGCGGAAAATATGACAACGGAGACCCCAGACTGTTGAGTAACTGAAGTCGTACATCAAGCAAGAAAGCAAGAAAAGAAAGAATTCCACCTACAAAGCTTCAACAATTAGTGTCCTCAGTTCCCAAACACTTGTAGAGTCTTGTCAAAAAGGAAAGATGATGTAACAATGTGGTAAACATGTACCTGTCCCAGCTTCTTTCGAACATGTTGCAGAAAAAAACAATGAAGTCTACCAGTTTAAACATTAATTAGAAATCATTGCATTCTTTTTATGTACATTTTACACTATGTCTCAATTTCATTGGAATTGGGGTTTGTAAAACAGACAGCCATTAACAGTTCACACATATTCTGTTATCTAAGCTTAAAGCTTAAAGTCACCATTTAACCCATCAAGCATGATGATATGGTCTGTGGGAGGAAACTAGAGTACCTGGAGAAAACCGACCCATAGGCACAGACAGGCCCTAAATGACTCAGGGAGTGTCCTCTTCCTTTTGAAGCACGAGTTCTACCTGCTGCATCACCGTGCAGCCCCGTTTCACAGTCTATAGATGTAAATGGATAAAACTTGAGAAAATATCTTAACTTGCAAATTTCCCGTGGAAACTCTGTGGATGGTAATTGGAATACTACATACATACTTTTTAGGTAGCTGTTCTGAAGTCTGATGGAAAAGCTTTGGAAAAAGGCACGTGGAGTACGGTGGCTGCAGCACCTGGTCAGACCCAAAAGATAGTGACCTTTCACGTGTCTGAGAATGGAGAGACTGTGCTGCAGGAGGCCTACGAGGCAGCCACATCTGAAACAGGAGAGCTCACCCAGATCGCCATTGAAGCCTATGAGGGTGGAGGAGAGTTCAGTGTGGTGGAGCAGGCTGCTGAAGAGAACCAGAGCCCTGAATACAGGTATCATTGTTCAGAATCAGACTTCTCTCTGGTGAGGAGGAGCACACCTTGTTAGTTCTTGATTCTCTGAAAAATGTGATACATTTTAATCACTTTGATGACCTGTTGCTAAAGTTTACCATGTCTCAACAGTAATGGCGACAGCAGTCCATCCCATGCTGCAGAAATCTCCGGATCAGAGAGCCTGAAAAGCGACAAGTTCTACCTTTCCTCTGCACTGCAGGATGGTGTTCTGCAACAGGTGGAGGTAACTGAAAGAGATCAGTTATTACTTCACAAAATGATCTGTTGGCGCTGCATGTCTCTGTTTGACTGTTCTGTTCCTGTTTGTTTTTTTCAGCTAAGCTCTGAAGCTCCAGCCTCACCTTCTGCTGTGAGCTCTCCTGGTCTAAGCACAAAGAGGTTTTCCTGCAGGATATGCATGGAGTCTTTCCACGGACGTTCAGACATGGAGAACCACAAGAGGGCACACTTGGATCCAAGTACCTTCAAGTGCCCTGATTGTAACTTTACCTCCACATCCTGGCCTGAGGTTAAGGTGGGTCTTAGGTTTTGCAGCACTCCTGGCAGTCTTTAAATGATTGCTTCTCCTCCTCTTGTTTTTTTTAAATATTTTAAAACAGATTCTGTCAATAAAGCCTTGATTTTTTTTTAAGCATTTCTGTTTTTAACCCGTTTTACATCCTATACATCCTGTATCTTTTAGACTCACACAGAGCTGCACTCATATCTACGCCCCCACAAGTGTCCAAATTGTAGCTTTGCCTCCAAGAACAAGAAAGACCTGCGCAGACACATGATGACCCACACCAATGAGAAACCATTTTCTTGCAAACTTTGTGGGCAGAGGTAAGAGAAATTGATTTTAATCATCACAAGCCTCTTATGATGCATGTCTGCACCCACACAAATACAAAATAGTTCTGATGGATTTTCTCTTGGTGTTATGGGAGGAAATTTCTCTGATCAGAATGTGTGTTTTGTCTGGTCAGTTGATATGTGAGGCATTGCTTTACCCAGCATCCTTGCTTTAAGAGAGTTACTGCAGATAGCTACAGCTGTTTGAACGATGGTTGATTCATTGATTGATAGATCTTCATTTTGAAAGTGATTACTACAACAAACCAGCAACAAGGTAGAAAAAGCCACATTCTGCAAGCACTTAAGCTTTTCAGTTTACATCAGTGAAAAAGATGCTAAAATATATCAAATCCCATCCCTTTACTTTCTCGTCAGTTTTTATCAACAACTCCCATCCTGAAATCTTTATCTATCCATCCATCCATTATCGATACTGCTTATCCCTTCCGGGGTTTCAGGGGCTGGAGCCTATCTCAGCTGGCAGGCAGGGTACTCGGACAGCCATTCATACATGGACCTAAGGGCCATTTAGACTCACCAATTAACCCAACAATAATGTTTTTGGTCTATGGAAGGGAGCCAGAATGCCCGGAGAGAACCTCCACATGCACAGGGGAAACATGCCAACTCCACACAGAAGGGCCTCGACCAACATGAGGTTCGAACCAGCAACCTTCTTGCTGTGAGGCATGTTGCACCACCCTCCCCCTAAAATCATTAGATTGTCTTGATTTTGGAAGCATTTTAGACTAATACAGATGTATTTTCTTTTCATATAGAATAAACCTACTGTGTGGTTTTGTACTCATAGTCATACAACCAGATATGTATAGTACATACTTGTATAAATATTTCAAGGTCCTTACACACATATAACCCCAAACATAAACAAAGTGATTGATATTTATCGCTGCAGTTCATGAAAAAAATGTCTTTAAACCTATTTTATACTGAATATTTCAAATGTGAAATATAAATATAAAATGAAAATGTTGCCCTGTTATCTTTTTTGGAGTAATTATTTTGTTATTTGTCAGTAGGGCTGGACTATATTAAAAATATCTGTATCACAGGGTTTTTGGAGGAAACCATCTCAATTTTATTACTATTCTTTTGGCACACTTACTCAGATCATTGACCAGAATGAAACTTAAGTCCATAAATATGCTTGCTTTTCTTATGCAAAACTGTAAATTTGAAAAGGCATTTCATAATTTTATTTTGGTTTTAAAAAGATCATTTTATGTTAGAAGGCTTCTACATACTGATGTTTTAATTGTTACAGAAACAGAAGAAATGTCTTTGGTAATTACCAATGCTGTTAATTTCGGGCAGCTGTGGCATTATCCTTACATTGGCTGGTGGTCTAATAAATTTGTTAAGCACAGTAAAAACTTTCACTTGTCCTCAGCAACAACATTTTGTTCATTGCTTAAGTATTTAAATATTTGCCATTTTACAGTTGAAACCACTGGGTAGTTGGGATGTGTAGGTCTTCCCTAAAAAGTATGAAACTACTATTTCTCTGCCAAATGGAAAGTTTTTGGCACAATTTTAGGATCTTGATTTAGTAGTGTGACCTCTTGGTGTTTTAAATCTATTTCAGAGGTTATCAAACTGATTTTAGTCAACTATAAATAAATTCATTTGAAATAATGCAGACCTGAAAATATCTGGCGTTTCTGCACTAATTTAGCCTGACAGACTTTATGCATCTGTAACTGTGTACAGAGACTACACAGCATACTTTTAACTTTGTATGAAAATACAGGAATTTTTTCACTTAGACAGATAATGGTGCAAAAAAAAACACATTTCATATACATAATAGAATTATTTTATGACACACAGTCATGCAATGAACTGTGTAGGTGGCCTCTTTCTAGCATCACTGATCTTGATTTCTTCTTCTGAGGGGTCGGGACTTAATAGGATGTGTCACACTCACAAACTCACTCCCTTTAATACCCGTCTGCTGCACACTGATTGAGGGGAGAGCTCGAGAGCTGCAGAGTGAAATCACTTCATGCTGTATGCACAGAAATTTATGTATGCAACAATTGTTAAGACTATTTGAAACATTTTTATAGCACAGAGGTCCTGGTCTCACTGACGTAAATCCTCATGCAAAGGTGAAATGGAGAAAGGTAGAGTAATATCTGCTGTAACAACAGGAATGCCTCTGTCTCTGCTGATGATGACGTTTCTAGCTGTCTCCATCTTGATGTGTTTCCATTATACATTCAAATATTTTGGGGCAAATTATGCAATTAAATGTTGCTTCATTCTGTGGATGTGAAAAAAAAATCTAAAGCACTGCCATGAACTTGAGGTGCAGCTCTTTTTATGGACTAGACCTTAAGTTTCAGTGTTCTTTCCAGCGTCACTCCCGCTCCGCTGTTAGGCACAAGGAGGAGTACTGAACCACGGCAGATAAAATAAGACCTGTAGATGATCCTAAGATCATTCTGCTTTGGCAGATTAAGAGGTTGTTTTATCATGACCCCTGTTTGTCAGTATGTTTTAGATGTTTTTCCTCTCTCGATTGTGTTGTTTCAGGTTACATCTGTATTGTAACTTGCATGTCTAAATGGATTACACTATCTCAAAGGCAACAACGAAAAGTCTTCCTCTGGGTGCAAACTAAATAACCTGTTTTGTACCCAACCTCTCAGGTTTAACCGCAATGGACATTTAAAGTTCCACATGGAGCGTCTCCACAATCAGGATCATCCCACTCGCAAAAGCTGGACTCCCACAGCTCAGCAGACCATCATAGTCAACAGCGATGAGGAGGCACTGGCCACACTGCAGTGTAGGGAACACAAAACTAAATTAAAATAATAATAATGATAACATAGAGTTAAAAATTGAGGTGTTTGGTTTGAAATCTAAACTTGATGTGTGTTTGTTCAACAGCCCTGCAGGGACATCAGACAGCGATCACACCGGAGCGACTGCAGGCTCTGGGTCAGGATCACATTATTGTAGCACAAGAACAAGCACTATCAGACCAGGTAGCTACATTTCTACTGTGGTTATTCTTAACTGTCAGAGTTTTAAATATTTTAGTATTACAACGTTTTTTTTGAATTGCGACTTTTTGTTCTTAATTTCGACCCTTTTTATTTGAATTATCTTTTTGTACTTTACAGTCCAGTTGATTTGGATTTCACTAATTTTTTGTTTTATGTAACACGAGATGTGTGTGTGTGTGTGTGTGTTCTCAAAATCAGAAACAATAACTTTTTCAAAATAAAAGCCTCCAGGTTAAACATTTTTGAAGTGCTTTATTTTGTTGTAGCCATATCAGGAAATGAGGTGTTTTTAGCAGTTGCAACATAACAAAACTTAAACATTTGAAATACAAACACATGAGGGAAACAAATACTACATTAATATGTTCATCCATTGTTATTATTATCATTATATTATTTGACAGGCAGGTAGATTTTTTTAACCCACGTGCTACAATAGTATGCAGGCAATAGAGTTAGCTTTCAGCCCAAGTCTATTCCCATTTTTTTTCTGACTCAGCATTTAAACCCCTTGTTTTTTTCTGACTAAATATACATGTGTATGTGTTTCAGGAGGATGGAACATATATCCAACAGATAACCACCATAGACGGACAGACGGTTCAACACCTGATGACAGGAGACAACCAGGTGACTGAGGTAATCTCATATGCACAACCTGTCTATGTTGTGATGTACATGATCAAAATCAAGTCACAGCATTTATTACAATCTCAAGCTTTGGTCTCATCTCCTGCATCCATTCACTTTGTACCAGGTTCAGTATATCATCTCACAGGATGGAGTGCAACATTTAATCCCTCAGGAGTACGTGGTTGTAGCTGATGGAAACCACATACAGGTCTGTTTACCACCATATACCACAAAATAATGGGCAGGTGATACATTTTAATGTGCTTGTTATAAGATTCTCTTCAATTCCTCAGATGCCTGATGGACAGATCATCCAGTACGAGGGTGATGGGGCGTTTCTGCAGGATCAGGTGAGGCAGATTTTAAGACAAAACCACGACTCAATTTCCAATTTGAGTTTGATGCTTTTCAGTTCAGATTAAATTCATTTCAAATGCCAACAAAGTGATTTGAGTTATATTTGAATTAAACTGACAATCATCAAACTCAATGTTTAAATTGAGATGGATTTGATGAGGAGAGGCAGATGATATGAAAAGCCTCACTGTGACAGGTTTGTGTTTTAACACTCAGTGTTCTTTATATGTTCAGATTGCTGTGAGTCATGATGGTCAGATCCAGTATATACCTGTGAGCGCTGAGCAGCAAGTCGTCAATGCAGAGGATCTGGAAGCTGCCGCACACTCTGCTGTTACAGGTTAGTTCTCTTTGTATAAGTCATGTCACCTTCTTTAGAGGTCCACTTAAAGACTGTAAGATTGTTGACATTCACCAAAGTCTTTAAAAACTTTATTGATGATGGTTATTATAAATACTACACTTCTTTTTTTTAAGTGACATTTTATACATACTGCCATTTTTATCTCCCAGACAAATATAGTGTTTTGGCACACTCATGATACTTGTGTTCAAAACATTTTATTCTGGTATTGTTGATGAATTTTAGATAATTTGTTTAGATAATGGCATGCTTTTACTGAACAGAGCAGAGGTCATTTAATTTATGTTCTTATATACGTTTCTCCAGCAAAGACAATCAGCAATATGCAGTTTTAAATGTACCCATTAAAGATAGAAGAGAGAGCAGGAGCACTTCTGGTGTCCCTAAAACCGATAGTGATCATGGAAGGGAAAAATTTCAAGGAAAAAGAGGAAAACTTTAAAGTGGGTGCCAATGACCCTGGCCCAGGCACTCAAAATGTTAAAAAAAATATATATAAAAGGCCTTTATTTCATTCTAGCCCTGTTAAATAAAGGCCTTATATATTTTCAAACCATTCTGAGTTCCTGGACCAGGGTTATTTGCACCCACTTTATGGATTTTAATTGTTTCTCTTTTTCCTGCCTACTAAAGATATTGGAATGACAAAAATAAATTAAAGGATGTATAATGATGGAATGACATAAATTTAAGGCTGCACAATGATCCCTACTAATAGGACCCTACTAATATAGAGGGCAGAATAAAAAAGAGAAAAGAGGTTGGGATGGAGAGGTGCCGAAAAACAACAACAAAGGAGTCAGAAATGGTCAGATTTAAATTTATGGCAGTGCTGAAACATGTATGATTAAGGTCTAATTCTTTTCCAGAAATGTTGCAATATTTCATCCTTTGAGTTGTAAATCCTGAGGTCCCACTGGTCCCTTTTAGTTTTTAGGTTATTTTTCCATTAATACACCTTATGGCATGTCTTCTGCTAGATTTTTTTTCAGGATTTCAGATTTGGTCTCCATCGCCTCTGAGTCTTCTAAATAATCAAACTCTGCCCAACACACTCAATGCAGCCACATTTAAAGCCCTCATTAATGCAGTTTTTGATTACATCCTCCTTCCTGCATAAAACATTAACTTCTGATTATTTGCTTTAAATTTGCAGGCCAGTCTTGAATCTTGTAGTTTTTAATATTATCCAGCAGATGGCCCCACTTTCTGGCAGATGGACTATCATATAGGGAAGTTCCCTAAAGCTACCCTCTAAAAGAAGGTTTTATTTTGATAATGAAGAGGACTGGAATTGGTAAAAGGTCTTAATGCTTTGAAAGTAAAAATAATTATTAGTTTAAAAAATGAATGGCAGGTTTTTGGTTAATCCACTTTTGGATGCAATGTGCTAAGTGATGTTTTACTTTAGTTTGAAGTAGCACAAAAATTAAGATGTGCCAAAAGTAATTTGCCAATAATTACAAACTTGCTCCAGACAGGCATGCACAGTGGTGCAGCAGGTAGTGCTGGTGCTTCACTGTAAGGAGGCTGCTGCTTTGACTCCTCAGTTGAGCGAGGCCTTTTTGTGTGGAGTTTGCATCTTCTCCTCGTGCATGTGTGGGTTTTCTCCAGGTACTATGGTTTTCTCCCGCCAACCCCAAAACATGATTGTCAGTTTAATTGGTCACCCTAAATTGTCCTTTGGTGTGAGTGGGTGTTAGTTGCTGTCTGTCGCTATATGCTGACCCTGTGATTTGCTGATTACTTGTCCAGGGTCTACCCTGTTTTTCCACCAATGTCAGCCTGGATAATCTGTAGCTGCCTATAACCCCAGCAGGGATAAGCAGAATAGATAATGGATGGATGGATGGATGGATGAATGCTCACTCAAGACTGTGTTAAACCAAAAAATGTCCCCCTTGGAATTAATTATTAGTGTTTTTCATAAAAAATATTAGTTCTTAAGATTTTTTTAAACTTGTGTTCTTACCAAGATTGCAACAGTTCTTAATAAAATACCAAACCGTACTGCATGGCGTCCATGTTTGAATACACTTGTCTGAATTGTGGTATTTTCAGTTTTGAGTACAAACACCTTTGTTACAGGTTGCCCTTATTACCCTGTATTTGCTCTGAAGCTTTTGTGCCTTTGAGTCAGTGAAGGGTGAGGAGACTCCTGCAGTGAGTGACAGAGTGCTCAAGTTTGCCAAAGTAGAGGCTTCAGTACGAGGGTAATCTGTTGTGGGAATAGGGGTGTTCATGCTCATCAGTACAGCTATCGAGTCTTGCAGGTCCTGTGAAATGGCCTCATTTTATAAATCCACTGGGGCACAAAAATTCATTCTTTGCTCAGGGGAACATAAACTGCAAATTCACCAGCAGTGGGCATCAAATAGATCTTTAAATGTCAAACCTGTCCTCCATGACTTTCCTCCACAACAGATTCATATCATACTAGTTTCTGAAGTGGTAGTTTCTCTCTTTTCTGCTCAAATGTTCCTGAAAAAACACCTAAGCTTAATTGGAATCCATTGGTTTAAATTTGTAATCCATTTTATAGATTTTTGCTGAAGCTGTCTGAATGACCGTTAGAACAAACTTATTGAGCCTTAATGAATTTAAGGAGCTGATGGTAACTGTTGCATCATGATGAGTTTAATGACAGCTCAGAAAAATGAGAATAAGACAAAATAAATATGTCGTCATGATGTGATCAAATCAAATTAAAAATTAAATTGTGCTTTTTGTTCTAAATGTTTTATTATTACAACTGTTGAAAGTTTTTTCCCCAGCATTATAAAATAAATGAAACAGATATTGGCTAAGAGTCAAAAGAACATCAAAATGTTATCTTTAATGTTTTAATTTTTCTATTTTGTGCTATAAACTGCAAAAGGTCGTTTAAGGAAAAGTTTGCTGTTTTTTTTTTTACTTAAAACTCAAGAAACAATTGTTTAGGAATAAAGAATAGCTTTATCTTCCTAATAACTCCTTGCTGTCATTGTATTTTTTAAAACCCCTCTCCAGTATCAAGACTGTCAAAACTGAACCGAACTGAAAATTGTTACCAGGCTGTGGACTAAGTCTTTTGTTGCTGCCTTAATATAAACAAGACCCGAAGCTGGTGAAAATACATGTTGTAGTAAAAGTAGAAAATATGGATGATATATAAATATCCTGATTCATCCACTTTGGGGAAGCAAAGTGCAATGTCTATCTTTTTTTATTGGGTAAATAAAAAGGTTACTAATGCAGTGAAGGTAAAACAGAAAAGGGGGCCACGGTTCCTTAGTGCACCCTTGAATTCACCATCAAATGGGCAACTACTGCTTTAAATGGGTATATAGTTGGCTTATATAAACCAGACCACCTGTGGTCCACTGACTAACTAGTTCAGTGTCCAGTCAATTATGTATGATGATAAGCTTTTTATTTATTTTATGTAAATGTTATATGTCGATTTCTCACTTCTATACTGTGTTTAATGTTTAGTTTAGTTTAGTTTGAAATGAAACTAAACAATTGTATTTCCCTTTGAGGATTAAAAATATTTCTGATTCTGATTCTGAGCTTGATTGGACATCATGTCTACAACATTCACTGAGTGAAAACAATCTTTGTTCTTGCAGCTGTAGCAGATGCAGCCATGGCCCAGACCCAGGCAGTCTACACTGAAGCTACACCTGAGCAGCTGGAGCAGCTGCAGCAACAAGGCATCCACTATGATGTCATTACCTTCACAGGAGAGTAGAAAGCTCTCTGACACCCAGCTGGATACAAACCTGCGCTGAGCAGGACCAACCAGACCACTATGAGCTGACAGTAACAATGACCTCATCTTATTTATGCATTCAGCTGAAAGCAACATCTTCTTGAGCCTTATGCAGTTGCACTATTCAACAAAATGGAACATTTTGTTAATTCAGATGTTTGCAAGCATTGCTAATACATTTATCACAGAGGCTGTGCACTCAGTTCAAGCAAGGTTTGTGTCTTCTGTCGTTAATGATGATTCATGTTTATGTGCCTCGACTGCTTCCATTTGCAAGACAATGAAATCAAAGAAAATGTAAAGGCTTATATCATGTTATAGAGTCTAATCAGAGTGTCCTGATGGAGATGTTTTAGTTTAAATGGATTGAAATGTAAGAGCAGTGTGTATTTCTGATCTGTGAAAGTTTATAGTTATTGTGTGAATGCCGCACACATTGTTTACTTTATTGATAAATATGTACATATATTTTGATTTTTGTCATTTGGTCCATGATGGAGGATATATGTTGATTTGGTGACAAGGAAATGTTTACTAAGCTGAAAGCTGACACCAAATAAATCACCTTGTGTATCCTTTTGCATTTTTAAGTGAAACTACTTGAAAATATCTACTAGGGAGTACTATAGCCATTTTAACTCAATGAGGGGACAGATTAAAAGCAAAGCCATTTGAATGAGGTACGTACGTCTGTTTGCAGATCATTCAATCTAATGTGGTGATAAATTCATATCACATGCTATCTTGAGCCCTTTGACAAACGGGCAGGTCTAGACTGCACTCATTTTTAATTTATTTCTATTAATATCTTTACTCTTATTTTAAATTCACAAAAAAATAAAATCAATTCACCATTATGACAACACAGAGGCATTTTGATAATTGATGTTGCAAGACAAAAACAATGTTTTAGGAAGGCAGGAAATCTTGAGAACCAGATTCACTTTGAACAGCCATCTATTGAAAGTAATGGCTTTGAGGGGATAGAGGTTGACGTTACTGTCAGCTACAGGGCAGCAACTCAGTGCACTTAAGCTTGTCCACATTGTCAAGATGACTTTAAATGTGTCATGGTTGTTGACGCCAGACAGGCTGGTCTAAGTGTTTCAGAAACTGCTGATCTACTGGGATTTTCGCACACAACCATCCGTAGGGTTTTCATAGAGTTGTCTGAAAGGGGGAAATATCTCGTGACAAGCAGTTCTGGAGCAAAAACACCTTGTTGATGGCAGATGTCAGAAGAGAATGGCTATAGAAGTTTGGGATAATAGAGAGGCAACCGAAACTCAAATACTACTCTTTAAATCAATGTATGCTGAAGACTATTTTAAATGCATAACATCTGGAATTTTAAGGCTGACAGGTTATGGCAGCAGAGGTCCACACCAGGTACCATACCTGTCAGATAAGAACAGGAAATTGAGGCTACAATTCACAGGATCACTAAAATCGGACTCTGCAAAACAGAGGGGCAAGTTCAGAATTTTGTGTGAACATCATGAAGGCATGGATCTGTCCTGCCTTGTATCAGTGGTCCAAGATGGTAGTGGTGTAATGGTGTGGATGATATTTGTGGGTACACTTTGAACCCCTTAGGACCAAGTGAGCATGATTTAAACACTACATCCTACCTGAGAATCTTTGTTGACCACGTCAACTCCTTAATAACCACTGAGTACCCGTTCTCTGGTGGTTACTTTCAGCAGGATAACACACTGTATCAAAAAGCGGAGATCATCTTGAAAGGTTCCTTGAACATGACAGTGAGTTTACTACTACTACAGTGGCCTCCACATTCACCAGATTTCACTTCAGTGTGGTGCCTTTGGAATGTGGTGGAATGGGAGATTAGCATCATTGATGTGCAGCTGCAGGCGATCATGTCAATATGGACCAACAATGCTGACAAATGGTTCCAGCACCTTTTCAAATCTTTGCTACCAAGAACTAAAGCTGATGGAAAAAGGGGGTCCAACCCAAAAATAGCAAGGTTTTCTTAATAAAGTGGCAGGTGGTTTTTGTGTGTGATGTTTGCAGGAACTACCATATATGTTTGACAGAATTAGTATTGTAATGTCAATATTATAATACTCATACTTTAAAAAAAAAAAATCAGCAGCTAAAGCGAATATGAAAAAGAAACCAGGGCTGAATTTTAGTAGATCCAGCAGTTGAAGTCATGTAGGTCCACAGTAGCAGACATCCGCACTGACAATCCAGAGCTACTTCAGAGACTAAAATTAGAGACGTTCACAAGGGAGAGAAAAACCATGCAGGTTATGGAGAAAATAAAGGATCTGGATACCAGAAGAGGACAGTCCATCACCTTGCAGACCAGTTATCTGAAGTTGATTAGCAAGGAACTGATCAGTGCTGTCCTGGAAGAAATCATGAAGGAATAATGGAGCCTTAAATTCTGCACCAAAGCTTCTGTTTTTCAATCAAGCACTAAAATGCCTAAAGACAATAAAATGTTTAATAAATTATACACTCTAAGTATCCTCTTAGAGAGCTTGTTGAAAACTTCTAAGAGCCAGAGCTTCAAAGGAGCATTTTCAGAACAACTCTATCAACTCAATCATAATCTATAATTGCTATCATCTGACTTCCTTGGTAAATGGAAAGTGAACCTGAGTTAACAAGTCTTTTTGACAACTTAAAGTGCTTTTACACCACAGGTCACATCTACACACCCAGATCCACTCACATCCACTTGAAGTTTCTGTGTAAGTTATCTATCATGTGAACTAACACAGCCACACTCTTTCAAACCCATTTACACACCCCTGGAGCAGCAGTGGAAGCAACTTGGGGTTATGTGCTTTGCCCAAGGACACATTGACATGTGACAGCTAAAGCTGGGCTTGAGCCCTCAACCCTCTGATTACTAGAGTGCACTTCCAGACTGAGCCAACAACGACAATGTTACATATGTATCAACAAAACAATTTGTGTACAACAATGTCAGTTTATAGAGTGATTCATCATTATAAGAGGTATGGCTTTTATGAACATTTTTCAGTGTCTTTCTCCTTCAATCTCCTCCCCTTCTGCATCAACACACCACTGCTTCAAGATCTTTCACCTGTTCCTACTGAGAGCAAAGCAAAACAAGGTTTACAACCAACTTCATACAGTTCCTGTAATCTCTGTAGAGGAATGATGGTCGGTCTCAACAAAAGATGAATGATTGTAGAGCTGTAGTTTTAAAGGCACTTTTTTTGTAACCTTGCACAGCAGCTGGACCTGACAGATTCAATGGCTGTGATCATGCAGGTCCATCTTGCCAAGCTCCAATCTACAATGATTGTGCTGGGCCCAAAGTGGGATGGACCAATCATAGTCCTTTAGAGCAGGAAGAGGTAAGAGAGACGAGCAGGACAACAGCAGGTATGTGATCGCACTAATAGAGATTAGCCAAGATGCTAACAGCTTTATTAGCAGTTTTATCAGATTTTGACAGCATTTCTTTATCAAATGAAAATCAAATATCAATTCTACAGACCTCTCTATAGTAAGGATAGTTTCACTCTACTTCCAACATGCTTTGACCTGAGTTTGTTTTATGAAGTGGGTCATGTTCTGTAACACAGTAGTGCCCGCCCACTGTGATATCTGATTGGCATGTAATAAATGCTGATTGATGGCACGATTGTCCAATCACCTGTTGGATATGCTTCTGAAAGGTTCTGCCCTCCCCAAACACTTTCTATGGGATCTCTCCCAGATGGATTAGTGAAATATTTTGAATGGCCCATCTGGTGTGTCAGGTTATATATTTGTTGATAAATACAGCTATTTTGTGTAAGTGTCGATTCAAACATACAAATTGTTAAAATCTTTACAAATTCCAGCAACTCCAGCCTCCTCAGTTCCAGCGGAGTGAATGTTTCAGGTTGTATCATAGCCTACTGTTCAGCTGCCTGCTCCTGTGTCTGCCCTCTGCTTATTTGCACTGTGGAAACCTTCATCATACTTAAAGGGGAAGTTTAACATTTAATATATAGAGTGGGCCTAGACAATACACAAGGAGCCAACAGCCACGTGAGAGACACATCTGTCTGTCCTCCATCTGATCAACTTCCTCCCTTCTTCTGGAAGGAGGGGCCTCAAAATATCTAAAAAGACATGAAAACACTGTCAGAAATAGACTCTGGAGAGTGTTGGTGAAGATGAAGCTGATATTGCTGTTGTTCATTTTGTTAGGTTTGTTTCCAACCCAAAATAGCAATGTTTAATTCTATTTCCTGTCATGATGTATATGTGTGAGATTTTTTTCCTATTTCTTTCCAGATGTTTCCTCACCTGAAAGGGCAGCAGAGGATCAAGGAGTTTGAACACATTCTGCTCAAACTGGCCTTTCCTTCATTTTACAACAGTTACAACAAGTCATGCTGTAAGCTGTATCCTGGAGGATGTTACACACTGCTGGACAGTACAGGATATACCTGTGATTACCTGAAAGGAAGAGTAACGAAGACAGAAAACAACGGCTGGATAGAGTTTAAGATATCAAATGTGCAAGTTGTGGATGGAGGATTTTACAGATGTATTGTGCTGGGAACAGAAAACCGCATCTACAAAGATTACTACATCGAGATACTGGGTAAGATGACTCATTATCCCAAAAGTGCTGTCATAAATGTACAAATATGCAAGTCAATGCAAAACAATGTGTAAGCAAAATGTGCACTGTTAAAGTTCTGTGGCAAAACAAATTCTATTGTAAGTTTTCCTACACCAGAGCACAGATTAGTTGTAACCATGTGAAAAATTATTTTATATAAACTGTGATGTCTATTTGATGGTTTTGTTTTTCACAGAGGTGTCAGGCCACCACAGTCAGTCTCATACTGTAACAACATCAACAAGAGCAACAACCACAACAAGAGCAACAACAAAAACAACAAATACAGTAACAACAAGCGCAGCTCCAAACTCCACCCTGACAATCCTAGAATCCACTGGGCCAGCTATCGCACAGGACCACAGTGACAGTCCAAGGTTTTTACGAATTTTCTGTTGTTTTCTGCTTAAACTGAAAATGAGCACATTAAAGATTACAGCAGCTCTGGAGTGCAAAACACAGCAAGACATGAGAAATATAACAACTCAAAAAACACAATGACATTTAAAAAAAAAAAACACACACAACAACATGTCTTACAATGTAACAAAAAAAATACAATAATAAAGCTAAAAACCACAACAAAGGAACATGCAAAACACATATAACCAAAATTAGATAAATACACAACCAATTAAAAACATATCAAAGGATTAAGACACAATAAATCTAAAATCATAAAATTAAAGAAAAAAACACTGACAAACTGAATAACACGACAGTTCATTTAAAAAACATGACTTCTACAAAAAACACAAGAAATCCAAAAATACCAAACAAAATTAAATGAAACAACTTATATACAACTAAGAAAAATGTAACAAAAATAAGTTTAATAAAATCATAAAAGAACAAAAATCACAAGCTAAAAAAGCACCATTTTTTTTTTTTTTTTTGTTATTTGAACATATTGTTTTTTCTTATTTATGTATTTCTTATGTTGTGTTTAATTTCTTGATTTTCTCCTGTTTTTGTAACTGTTTTTAGACACATTCATGCTTTCATTTTTTGTTTTGTTGTTTTAATTAATTAATTAATTTATTATTTATTTATTTATTTATTACTTTATGATGTGACTGCGAGCTCATTTGTTATTCTTTATTGAATGTTGTGTGTCTTTATTGTGTGTTGTTTTGATTTGTTGTGTCTTTCAGATTTTTTGTCATTTTTTTGTAATTGTCATAGTGTTTTCTGATTGTGTTGTGTTATCTACATATTGCTAAGTTTTAATTTCTGTTATATATCATATATTATCATTGTGTCTTTAATATTTTATTGTTTTTTATTTGTTAATGTTTCCTCTATGTTGTTGTGTTTTCTGATTTATTGTTGTTTTTGTTTTGTTGATGTCTTTTCTGATTTGTGTTGTGTTTTATTATTTGCAGTGTTTCTGATTTGTGATGTGCTTTTCTCAGTTTTATTTAATTTTGTTTTGTTTGCTTATTTAGTTTCCTTTCTCATTGGTGTTGGTTTTTTTAATTGCTTTTGTATTTTATGTATATTGTTTGTTTTTTGTGGTGTTTTGTCTCTTTTGTGTTTTGTTGTGTTTAATTTGTTTATGTGTCTTCTGATGTGCTGTTCTTTTTTCTAACCTGTTGCTGTGTTTTGTTTTATTTTATTATTGTGATTTCAAATTCTTGTTATATGATTTATCATTATGTTATGAGCTGTTGTTGTGCTTTCTCATGTATTGTTTGGTTTTGCACTTTGCAGCCACTGTGCAAATTGTTACTGAATTCTTCTTTGCTGATCACTAGCAAAATAAAATAATGTAAAAATGTATATCGATGAACATTTATGTTGATTTAGTATTAACATGGACCCAATCTTGTTATTATATTTACTATGTTACTTCTCTATCTAATTGTGTTGTTTATACACAATGGTGTTGGGAGATATGGTTAAAAATTCTTAGATGTTCGTGTTTGAGGTAAATTCCTTGTTCTCTGAAACACAATATCAATTTGCCCCAAAAAAAGCTGAAATACTCCTATTAATGTAATTATTTCAGAATAAATTGAGGGTTTTTTTTTGCCACTTTCTGCCACAAAATGTAGCCTATGTTTACAATGATGGTGAAATAAGAGAAATTGTGATGAAAAAACTTAAATTAAGTAACAAAAAACTGACCAGTGTGTTCTGATAAATGATCAGTATCCTTGTTTTACTGACAGCACCAGTTCAAATGAAACATCTGTAAATGTATTTTTCTCACAGAGCTCCCTGGAGTTTCAGCCTGTCTCTGGCAGTCATTGTTTCTATCACAGTGATGATTGTGATCACTTCAACCATTGGTGTCATTTTCTACGCGATGAAGACAAAGCATAAACAGACTGGTAAGCGGTTCTCTGACTGCATTATCACAAAAATCTGCATGTCCACTGATGATTCATGTTGCCTTGTGCCTTTTGTTTTGGACTCAAAGTGATATTGTGTTCTTTGCAGACAAATTTGGACGAACTCAGAGTGAGTCACTGAAACAAGAAACCTCGGTCAGTGCAAAAATGGGAACACGTGTCATCTGTGATTCATCATCACTTCTGTTTAAATGCTTATTCTTGAAAACTTCCTCTACAACTCTGTCTCCTCTTTGTCTACCCCAGGACACGAGTGGAATCGTCTACACGACAGTGGACTTCAGAGTGAACCAGAGACCAACCGAGCTGTATGCAAACCCGAGGACACAAAAGACACAGTCAGGAGGCCATGACAGCGACTGGACCCCAGAGCATGATGGGATGGTGGAGTACTCCACACTAGCTGTCCACCAGTATATTTAGCCTCTTTTACTAAAAATGTTATTTTTCACAACAAACTTAAAACAAAGATGGGCAAAACACAACAGCATTAAAAAAGAAACAACAAAAAATAAAAAAACACAACAACAAATCCAAAAACAAAACAAAAAATTACTGCAAATTAAAGACACACTTTTTCAAGTCATTTTTATTTGTTTTTGTGTTTTCTGGTTTGTTGTTGTTTATTTTCTGTTGTCTCTATATGTTTTGTAATGCTGTCTTATTTGTGAACGTGATTTTTTTTGTTTACTGTTATTTGTATATTTGGAGTCATGTATTAATATTTTTTGTTTTTTTCTTATTTGTTTTTTTTTTTTTTCTTTTTTTTTTTTCCTCTTTATTGCAATGTTTTCTTATTTTTTGTTTGTTTATTTTTAGTTGTTGTTGTGGTTTCTTTTATTTATTTATGAGCTAGTGTTCCCAGTTGATGTGTGCAAATTTGTTCTCCTTTGTTGTGTTCCCTTATGATGTATTCAATACATCCTTGATAAAGAAAGAACATTTTTGTAAGTGTATTTGTTAGAAAATGCCTCCTCTAGCAAGAAATGAACATCAAGCCATGACCCTGATCTTTGACCTGTGACCTGCAAAATCCTAATATCTTACCCTTGGACATTTGTGCAAAGTTTGACAAAAACCCCTCTGAGACTGCCTTTATAAGAACGGCCTTGACGATCTTAATGCATGATGTTAGGTCCTTGCTGTTGCATAAAATCTACAATGACTTTTTACCTGAAGAAGGTGTAAAAATAAATATATGATTTATGTCCAGTTATGGCTTTTTACTTTTGCCTGTTTTGAGCCTTCCTTAACTTCATTGTGCATTTTGGAACAAAATGAAGATAAAAAAAATAATTAAGAAATTAAATGTAAAAAAAAAACATTGTTATAAAGCAGAAAGCTCTTGAGCACTTTTATTTCTTGGGGTTTTTTTTGTATTCACCTTAACATTTATGTTGTGTTCCTTTGTTAAAACTGCAGACAAGTTGTCAGATTTTGTCATCAGGTTATCTTTCTTTAGGTCCATGTTGGTCCTTATCAGTCTCTTTTCTACACCCTCTGAGGAATCCTGTCTCTGGTATTCAGGGCCGCTCAATAATCTATTTTTGGTCTGTTCTTCATTTACACTCACCAAGATATGAGGGCAGTGAATCATCCATTAAAGGTCAAGTTTCTCTTCAGAGCAGATAAAACTGATTCTTATTTCTGTGACATTTAAGTGCAAAGCTGGAGTTATGTATGAAGACATACGAAGTGTCTGAAGGCTTTTTATTATAAGAGCAGAAAATCTTTGGCTTTGCTCCAACATTCAGACAAACAGTGACAACATTTTAACACAATGCTCTAAAGTAGTGGTTCTCTAATGGTGTGGTGCGACACACTGGTGTGCCTTGAGAAGAGTCAAGTGTGCTTTGGTAATTTGTACAACCATGAGTTATTACTGCAACTTCAGAGCAACTAATGATTTAGTTTTTATCTACTCTCTGCCCTTTAAATGCTTTAAATTTATATTCAATTGCACTTGAAAATGATCCCTACAAAACCTTCAAGAGTTTTGGAGTAAACAACGATAGAAACAGACTCAACTTTGTATTTAAAATGACAATGACTATTTTAACTATACTGCTGTCAAGTCTCATCAGTCCTTAGATATAATATTTTATCAGACTGCTGGTTCACACAGAAACATCAGTTCTTGCAGGGGGAACACAATCATATCAGCAATTTGCATCAAATTAAACCAAAATGCTGTACATTTTGACTGTCAGGTTGAAAATAACCCTCTGAAAACTCTGTGAGTCTCACTGATTAAAATACTTTTCCAATGTTGAAATCTGTCCCAAAATCTGCAAGAATGAAATTAACTTTCTAACTTAACAAGCGGATGTGTACATTATAATAGAATCAAAGATAGTTCCGAAAAATGATTAGGTGAGCTGAAATAGACTGACATCGCTGTATTCAAATGTAACACCAAGAAAAAGAAAGTCGATTTTTAATAAGAACCTGGAGTCTAGCTCTAAATGTCCAATAAGTGAGGCAGTTGTTTGTCAAGTCTTTGTAGAGTTTAGGCATGGTAAATAAAAAGAATTACAAAATGATGTGCTTTTGAGCAATGATCACCAACAGGCAGCCCAGGGGCCACATCAGGCCCCCCAGAGCTTCCCTAATGGCCCTCGGAGTGCTATTAAATTTTGAAAATATAATGGGGAAAATCTGTTGTGGTTAAAAGGGTATCTTTTTGTCATTTTGTACCTATATGTGTTTACACAACCCCAACAACAATTACAATTGAAACTAATTTATCAGGAATGTTCTCATGTTTGATTGTTTTAAATAAATCCACATCATCCAATTTCAGCAAAATATTCTACCAAGATTGTGAGTATATTGGAGTCAGATAGCCCCAAAATCAAATCAAAACATGACAGCCCAAAAATCAAGATGCCAAGATACCTCAATTGGCTTCATGGGCTCGTAGCTATATGGTGATAGGGGCTGAAAAAACATTCAATTGGAAAAAATCTACATATATATATATTTGACAAATAATTTGCCAATTACACATCTATCTATCTATCTATCTATCTATCTATCTATCTATCTATCTCTCTCTCTCTCTCTCTCTCTCTCTCACTTTATATATGTATATATATATATATAAATAAATATATATATATATATATGTATATATATTTATATATTTGTTTATATGTATGTTTATATATATGTGTGTGTGTGTATATATTCATCTATCTCTGGGACTCATGCTTAATGAAAGTTCCACAAAATAAATAAATACAACAACAGCTTTCGTTTCAATATGACACAAACTGTATGTACTAGACATAACTGAATCTCCCAAAGTGGAAAAATGTCAGAATATGCTCAAGTTTACCGCTTCCTTTAAAATGTCCTTCCATGGTTCTTCTTATTGTATTATTGTTACCCTGATGTTGAAAAAGTGGGTTTGTACAAAACTGGATGAAAGAGTAAAATGAGGAATAATGATTTGATACATTGTGAATAATGCCCACAACAAAGGTCATGCCATAAAAAAAAACACAATTATTGAAGACAACATTTATTTTGCGATGTTTTTTCATCACTCATTAATCTTTAAATTACTAATAGTCTCATAATTCAGCTTTGCTGCACTATTTTTACTCTCATCTTTTTTTTTCCTAGTACTGTAAAGGACATGAAAACACAGATTTAAATTTCCAAAATCCCCCTGATGTGCTGAAAACTTTTCCATTGCAGTTGGAACAACCCACCAAAGAGATGTAGGCAGATGCAGCTGACTACATTGCAGCTCCAGATCTGCTGTTTGTTAGTATTTCACAGTTTTCCAGCTAAAGAAAGTAAGCAAATCCTTCCTAATTATTTTCATTTGAGCGTCTTGACATCAGAGCATTACATGTATGTTTACTTTTGGATCAGAAAGTGTGGAAAAATTAACTTCAGATGGTACGGTGTGATGGCATGACTCAGGGCTCCGTACTGGTTGATTGAAGCTTTAACTCAGCCATTCATGTTGTTGATGTCACTGTTAATGGAAACACTCAACAGGAGCAGCTGAAGGGGAAAGCTCTGAGAGATTATGTTTGCATTTATTTAGATCTGTCTCTGTGACACTCCTCTGCACTGTTTCTTGTTACCAAGACAGAAAAATAAAATGTCAAATGACACATAGTGTCACAGGAAATGACATCAAACTTTAGGTCTACTTATTCCACAGTACACACGTGACTTTTCTTTATGTGACAGGCGAGGTGACACGTCAAGGACAGACATCACACTCTGCTATGAAGGAGGCCTCTGTCTGCCTTTTTCTAAACACCTGGATGGACACGAGGATGCTCCAGACCTGAACACATCAGACAGCTGACAGTCACAGTTCAACAGAGTGCAGATGTATGCTTGGTCAAAGTGTAAATAGACCTTGTTTTTGGTTTTCTCTGGAGTTGAACTTACCAAAGAGGCGTCATCACTGATTCAGTCTTAATTCAGATGCTAAACTAGATGACAAAGTGTGAGCTAGTTTAAATAAAAAATAACTTTAGCTGGGTGCATTCCAAAGGAACCCTGGGGCTTATCTTCAACATGCCTTTTCCAGCTCTCTCTCAGTACTACATTTTTAATTTCAGCAGGGCTGGGGTGTTTTTTATCGGAGCTGGTGTGCTTTTTCCAAGATTTGAGCTCACTGTGACCTTGACCTTGTACCTCCACAGTTTGTTCAGTTTTTCCTTGAGTTGTCCTAATAGGGGATAAACTTGAGGCCCATTGACCTTGAACTGTATTACCAGGGTTTGATAGTGACACCTGCTAACCTGCCAAATGCAAGTGAATCTCGGCAGGGGTGGGTACAACAAAGACTGTCACTAGCCACACGGGTTGAATTTATCAGTGTTTCTAACAGATCTTTGTAGTTCATGCATCGCCTTAGCAACATGAGTATCACTCCACCTGTGCTTGTTTGTTAGTGTTTGTAAATTAGGTTGTTTTCACACCCAACACATTTGGTCCAGAGCAAAGTAACTCTGGTTCTCTTTTTTTGCAAGTTTATTTCCATGAGAGAGCCAATGTCTGTTAGTTCCAGATCAAATGTGTTAGGTGTGGAAGCCATCTTGGATGCAATTTGCTACCAGTTTGTTATAAGTATAAAGGAAAATGGCACAAGTATGAAAATAGTAAAGGAAATAAAGGCCTAAATCCAGCAAAAGTCTCAGACAGCAAAGTGCAGGGTGTGTTTTTTCCTGAGTGGAAGTGAAAAAACACTTAAAAAGTTGGAAGTACAGCAGTCACATGCATTTCAATGGGTTACTAATCTATACTCCTCAAAAAAAGTTGGAAACATTATTTTTGGTTGAATATTTCTCCCCTTTTGTAATACCAATTTGTATTGTCCTTTTATGATGTTGGAAAGCCTGAGCACTCACCTTTAAAACAGGGTACAACTTGCTTGTGTGAGGATTGTGTATTTATGAAATGAGCAACACAGCTAAATGTGTAGAACCCTTAAAAAACAAAGTACCAAAATCCCCCACAACTGGAAGTTGGTGATACAAACAGTGGCAGCATTATTTGGTGTCAGCCCTGCTACCATTTCCAAAGTACAACCAAGTTCTCTGAGACCAAGAAGATGGGTTCCCTACAGTACACTTTTCAAGGGGGGGGAGGGGATTTTGGCACATTTTTGGGGCACAACCCACACATTTAGCTGTGTTGCTCATTTCACAAATGCACCATCCTACAAGTTTAGTCACTTTTACAACTTATCTTGTTGTAAAAGTGACTAATCAGGCTTTTTAAACATATAAAATACACTACCAATTGATAATAATTAAGGGAAAATGTTCATACACCATCAGTCACAGAACAAGACTTATCAAGCTTAGACATTGTGCTGAACTGAAACTTTTTCCATTTTCTTTAAACTTTCTCCTTCAGGGCTTTTCTGAAGTCTTTGACCTCATCAAGGGGATCTCACACACACTGGTTAAACCAAAGAGAATATACTTTCAGCGCACAGCAAGTCAGCCCTAAACTGAGCCCGTCTACTGGGAATAGTAGTCAGAGTGAACAAATTTTGACATTCAAACCTTTTCAGGATTAACATGTCAGTGAAATAGGGGACAGACTGCTTTTCAACAAACTGCTCAGCCATTATATATAAGACCCTCTCACTGAGTAATAAGTATCAGATGAAGAAAAGTTAGTTTTAATCATTGAGAAATTTAAAGGGATCTCAAATCTACTTTAAAATGTTGTCACAGTGCTTATATTCACATCAAATAACTTTCAGATAACATCAGATCTTTGGATCATAAATGCAAGAAAAGCTGAATCTTGACTTGCTGACATGTGGTCATGGGTTTTGAACAAACCCTTTGTAAAAATATGATATGAAATAAAATAAAATATGAATTTAAAAAAAAAAAAATACAAGTAAAGCTGTCCAAACGATGGACATTCATACTGTAGTGCCTCTTTTAATGTAAAATCAGTTTTATATGAAATATAAAAGCTAGTAATAGAATACATAACTCAATTTTTTTTCATTACTTATCTATCTATCTATCTATCTATCTATCTATCTATCTATCTATCTATCTTGGCATTATTAAAAGTGATGAATTTATAGTTTACTTTTATCTGACCAAGCTGCCTGCATTTATTTATAACACATTTTCCCTTTTTAATTGAAACTCAGTTTAATGTAAAATAAATGTAAAAAAAACACAAACAAAATGTCATTAATTATTATTACACTTTTATTTATAATTATATTTACATCTACATTTCTCTTGTTAAATAAACAAAGTGCACATTTATACAACAACACATTTTTACTTGTTAATGAACACTTATAAAAAAAAGTGCATCCTGTCTTCTGTGTGTCTTTTTAACACTGTTAAGTATTTTCCTTCTCTGTTCTTGATGTGAAGATGGTAAGAATCAAAACATTGTATTGCAGTGCAAAGAGTACACAAATGAAGACTACAGTCAGCAAGGATTACATATGTGCTTTTTCTGCTGTGCTTCACTTCATCTCAACAACAGAGCATCCATCAAAAGTCCATGTTTTTGAAGTCATCAGTACATCTATACTTGCCCTCAGCATACCCGGTGCACACCAGGTGGGGCAGACACGGGCAGGTGTGATGTTGCCTCTTTCCTAGATACGGCACCTGAAAGTGGGAAAGAGAAGAGGAAAGATAATCTGACAGTTTTAAACCTCCATCAGCAGACATGTGAAGTCTTGAAGTGTGGATATAGAGACTTGGATTGGCGTTAGGAGAAGTAAGTGGTGCCAACTCCAGATTATCAAAGTGATACATGGCTCTGATTGGCCCCTTGACTGTGGGGAAAGATGGATCAATACTGCAGTTATCAGCAGCTTTTCGAAAGCTTGAGCCAAACCTGCCAGAGCTTGACATAATCTGAATTCCTCTCATGCAACGAAAAAGAGTGGGCGAGGGAGGAAAAAGTCAGTGTGTGCGTTCACACAGACTAAGGCATAAAACACTCACCCAACCTATGAAAAAATCACAGTGTGTGTGTGTGTGCGTGTGTGTGTGTGTGTTTATTGGGAGGGGGGGTGGCACTTGGAAACCTATTCAACAGAGGTATTTGATTTCATAACACGCTCACCACAAAGTAGACTTGCCCCTGACAAAGGGAATTTTTCAGGTCCTCACTTAGACATTCTTTAATCAAGCTAAACCGATGGAAACCACTCTGGGGATTTTTTGAAGGTCCAGTGCCCTGGTGTGTCTCACTGTTTACATGTCTTTTGTGGAGTAAGGATTTTATTTAAATTGTATTTAAAAAAAAAAAAAAAGGAAAGAAAAAGAAAAGAAAACTCTTGTCTCCATAGAAGTTCCATATCATTGTCTGTTGTGCTTTTGATGGTTTTATTGTTGATTTTATTGCTGATTTTATTGTTGTTTATTTTACTCTTGTACAGTGTCCTTGAGTGTCGTGAAGTTGTGTTTCAACAAATTTCCCAGGGGATATATAATAAAGTTAAAGTTGAAGTTGAAGTTGAAATAGCAGGGCAAACTTGTCCTGGCCCCAAATTGGGGCCAGGGCACTTTTGAATTTTAATTGGCCACCTCATGTGCCAATCCTGAATCCTGCACTGTGATCGGCTATTTGACATGTCAGAGGTGGGATTTGTGTAAAAATCAATTAGCCTCTTCTGACTTTCTATGGTTAAGGTTGTTCATTGTGAAAATTTATATTTTTAGACCTTTACATTGTGATTCTAGACTTTTTCTTTGAGTCTCCCAAACAATATAATAAGTTGCTATGTAGTCGTATTTATCTTTTATTAGATGGAATGAGGGAGTTAAAATAATGAATGAGTGGACATGATAAGGGTGTAATAAATTATATTAATTTCTCTTACACATTAATACTAAATGTAAAACTGAATATTCACATCTTCGGTTGAACTTAGAATATCTTAACTTTGCTCTTTCTGTCACCTCCTTGGTGGTGGGCAGAGAAGGGAAGGTTTAAAAAATTATTTATCTCAAAAGGGGCACACAGAAACACTGTTGCAGAGGATCAGATGCAAATCTTTTCCCTACCTTCTGGATATGCAGACCTGAGGGGGCAGGGAGACTACAGGCTATGATAATGAGAGGGGCAGATTTGCAAAACAATCCTGGTGTCTTCATGTGATGAGCAGAAAAACCACATGTAGGTGGAGGCTGTGTAGCTATGACATAAAAAGCCCCAGGAAGTAAAAGATTGAGCATTTAAAGAGGCATTTCCTTTAAAGACACATAGTGCATTTCTCTGTGAACTCAGAGTTTAGTTAAAGGTCATGTTCCTCTGCTCCCCAAGCCTCAGCAACAATAAAAACGAAGAAAAATGTTTTTTCAGGACATGGGACCTTTAATATTTTTTGCTAAAAGGGGGGCAGAAGTAAGTGTTAAAGACATTGATCAGGACATTACTGCCTGCATTGTGCCATGTGTTACAGCACTGAAGGCAGATTAGTGTAAAAAAAAAAAAAAAAAAAAAAAGGTCATATTTCTTCTCACCTTGTGACTGAAGGGGTGGCATTCATCCCCCTCCTCTCCTCTGGGGACACACATCCTCAGACCCCTCAACCACAGACTGACAGCACAACAAAGACCAAAACCACATTGTAGGTCCCTCTCACATGCCTACAAGACAGAGAGATGGAATGAAATAATGGAGCATTGTACAGGACAAATTTAATAACAATGACTCAGTTTATTCTTATTTACACAGAGACAGATGTTTTTGCTTGTGCAGTTATCATCATTCAGTCCATTGCCTGCCATCTCCTTAATATATTTATAGATGAATATCAATCACTGAGATTATATCCTCTGATTTTTTCCAGCAGACTCAGACAGGGGGAGGATGTGGTCTCCTGTCAGTCATTGCTAATCGAGTGAAGAAAATGAAGAGAATCTAGAGAGCTGTTCGATGCTGTTTGCATAAAATTTAAGAAAACCTCCCCACTGTTTAGGACAGAAGCGCTACAGAAGCTCCAATATATTAAACTGTAAAGGTCAATGGATTCTCAGATTATTGGTGAAAGAGTTAGTCATTTAATTTATCAAAATATATACTCAGGACAAAAAGGAAAGGTGAATTGTTTCACTAAGTTCCATGAATTTAAAAAAAATCTGCTAAATTCAACTCAGATGTGAAGTTAAAATTCTTTTTTGTTATTTAATATTAGACTAAATCGAATAACTTGGAGTTGCTAACTGTTTGTTTGTTTGTTTGCAGAGTAGTTCTCTCTCTTGGGCCAAAAAGGCCGAATTTGATTTGTGAAAAAAAAAAATATTACAATGTTTTTAAACTGTTTATTGTAGCTATGGTTTCAGAACTCTCAGATTTTTCTTTCTTTTTTTTTTTTTGATTTCTCAAAACCAAATGTTAAAATATCAAAACAATGGTCATTATTTTTATGATCAATTATGCTTTTAGCACTGGAACATAAAATATATTCCTCTATTCAAATCATAGAAGGGAAAGAGGAATGAATCTACCTAGAACAGCATTACTGATCATAAAAAAAAAAAAAAAAAAAAAAAAAAAACATTTCCCTCAAGATCAGTAAATCCCTATTGATCTTGAGGGAAATGTTTTTTACTCTCACATTGTTGTAGAGTTCACATGCAAATTTTGATGACTAGAAAAACTCAAAATCAATACATTTTGTAACACTGGATGCCAAAGGATATTTCTTTGTTGTTGGACTAAACAGGCATGTTGCTGATATAATGAGGCTTGAAATTAAGATGTCCTGACAAATATTGTTGTTTCCTTCCCAAATAAATCTGACTAAATTCTTAAACAAAAAGACAAACAGAAATTGTTATCATTTATTTTAAGTACTTAGACACTACTAAAAACTAACACAGGATTTGAGAAACAGTTAAAAACACTCACCCCTGTGATGACTGCTCCTCTCGAGCAGCTCAGAGACAGCAGCAGCAGGAAGGAAAGCAGCACCGCCCTGCAGCTCATCACAGCAACACCACTGCCAGACTCTTCCTGCAGCTCTTGGTGCTGATCAACAGAGGTCTCTACAAAACCCTGAACACCTCTTCAGCCAGTCATGAAGGGATCCTGAACTCCTCAGAGACGGGAGAAACAGTCTCTCCCTCTCTTTATCCACCTCAGACCTCCACCCATTGTGATCCTTCCCCACGTCTGAAGTCTCCCCACGCCCTCTTTGCCCATCATCTCAGGAGCTTCATCATCTTAATCATCTGAGTGACAGAGTTAGTGGATTTATTTATAGAGCTTTAGGGTTCAAATAAATCAAGTTGTCCAGTGTTGGACAAAAATGAAGAAAACTTGCACATATGTTGAGGACTTTTACTCTAACTTAAAATTTTGTGAGCAACAATCCAGGTCTTATGAAATCCAGAGTTATCTGTCAGACTGAGGAAGAGAAACCCTGACTGTCAAACAGCATGATCTCTGAATAGGTTTCATGAAATAACTGAACTATGATACATGCGATACATGTGCAATTTTATGAACTGCAGTGCAAAACAGAGGCAAATGAGAAAGCACATATCCCATTCACTCTGCCATTTCAAGCCATAATATACATGTCCCTGTGACATTTCACCTCTATTGTGATTGTAGAACAAGTTGATCCGCCATAAGATCTGTCTCCAGAAGTGGCATCAGTGGTGTAATAATGATTAAAGGGGGGCACACAGACTCACCACAGTATGACAGTGCTTTTTGTATGGATGATTTTCTGCATTTTGTGTATGTGAAACGTGTTATGTCATCCTCTTATGTTCCTCCACTGAGGTAGCACAGTTTAAATTAACACAAATATTACATCCTTGCAAAAGTCATGTGAATGTCTCGAAGTGTAGTGATGATGGAGCTTTGCTGTGATGCTTTTGTGTAAATAACACCATGAAAAGGCACACAGTAACAAATAAGACAGTGAAATAATAATGCTCAATACCTGAAACTGGAACAACGCTGGTTTGATGCTCAGTGCCGAATGAATCAGACACCATGAGTCCACATAAGTTTATCCTTTTGAAATTCCATTCCAATGTTTACTTTCAACATTAAGCACAGCATTGTATATCAAGCAAAGCATCTTGGCATGTGTTGTTTATATTTCCACCTGATGCAATTGTCATTTTTATGCCCAGTGCTCCTGCTATTTACATAGCCAATGAACATGCACACTCAGAGATGTGTTTTTTCTTAAAATAATGGGCAATCAGGTGTAAAGCTGATGTGTTTTTATTTTGAGGATGCCTTAAACCTCCAAAACAAAGGCCATTTCCAAAACAGCACACTATAATAGTACATGCTGACTTTGCCAAGATTTAGTGTAGAATGTAGGATATTATATGTGAATATTTGTGAAATCTGCGGGATAAGCCAAAAATGCTCAGATGTTATACTACTTTGGGAAAAAAATCAGCAGTATGCATCAGACCAGCCAAGCTTGCGTGGTGTTACCCACAGTGCAAAGTACCTACATCCCTCATTACACTTCTTTTTTCTATCAGTGGGCATTACTTTAGAGGCACTTGCCATTAGCTAAGCTATCATTTACCTTTAACTTCATGACCAGAAACAGAAATCAGCTAAATTATTTGGTAGGGGAGGGTAGGTGCATAGTCATGTTTTCATAAGTAAAAGAAACACAACTTTTTACATGTGTTTGAAATAGTTTTTATATCGTTAAAAAGTTGCTGTGATACAAACTTTAGCACAGTAGGTAGCAGTAATGAGCTTTATACAATATTCGCCACCCACAGGGGAACAAGATGAAAAATCAGCTTGATTGGGTCTAGCATATTACAATATACATACATGGACAAAATTGTTGGTACCCTTTCGTTAAAGAAAGAAAAACCCACAATGGTCACTGAAATAACTTGAAACTGACAAAAGTATTAATAAATAAAAATTTACTGAAAATTAACTAATGAAAATCAGACATTGCTTTTGAATTGTGGTTCAAAAGAAACATTCTAAAAAACATTATAATGAACCTGGCCTGGACAAAAATGATGTAGTTGAAAAGATTGAAAATGATTGGACCATAGGGACATGTTAAACTAAGGCCATTAGCATCACAGGTGTCTTCAAACTTGTAATCAGTCAGTCTGCCTATTTAAAGGCTGAAAAGTAGTCACTGTGCTGTTTGGTATCATAGTGTGTACCACACAGAACATGGACCACAGAAAGCTAAGGAGAGAGTTGTCTCTGGAGTTTAGAAAGAAAATCTTAGACAAGCATGTTAAAGGTAAAGGCTATAAGACCATCTCCAAGCAGCTTGATGTTCCTGTGACTACAGTTGCACATATTATTCAGAAGTTTAAGATCCACAGGACTGTAGCCAACCTCCCTGACGTGGCTGCAAGAGGAAAATTGATGACAAATTGAAGGGACAGATCATACGCATGGTAACCAAAGAGCCCAGAACAACTTCCAAAGAGATTAGAGGTGAACTCCAAGGTCAAGGTACATCAGTATCAGATCGCACCATCCACCGCTGTTTGAGCCAAAGTGGACTTAATGGAAGACAACCACGGAGGACACCACTGTTGAAAGCAAATCATAAAAAAGTGAGACTGGAACTGCCAAATTGCATATTGACAAGCCAAAAAGACATTCTTCTTGGAGAATGTCCTTTGGACAGATGAGACAAAACTGGAGCTTTTCAGCAGGTCACATCAGCTCTATGTTCATAGTTGCAAAAATGAAGCATACAAAGAAAAGAACACTGTACCTACTGTGAAACATTTAGGAGGCTCAGTTATGTTCTGGGGCTGCTTTGCTGCATCTGGCACAGGGTGTCTTAATCTGTGCAGGGTACAATGAAATCTCAAGACTATCAAGGCATTCTGGAGTGAAATGTGCTGCCCAGTGTCAGAAAGCTTGGTCTCAGTCGCAGGTCATGGGTCCTCCAACAGGATAATGACCCAAAACACACAGCTAAAAACACAGAAGAATGGCTCAGAACAAAACATTAGACTTTTCTGAGGTGGCCTTCTATGAGCCCTGATCTAAATCCTAATGAACATTTGTGGAAGGAGATGAAATATGCAGTCTGGAGAAGACACCCTTCAAACCCGAGACAGCTGGAGCAGTTTGCTCACAAAGAGCCAAAAGACCTGTCGACAGGTGCAGAAATCTCATTGAGAGTTACAGAAATTGCAGTGAGAGGTTGTGCAACAAAATATTAAGTTAAAGGTACCATCATTTTTGTCCAGGCCAGTCTCATTATTTATTTATTTATTTTTTAATGATTCTGTTGAACCACAATTCAAAAGCAATGTCTGATTTTAATTAGTTGATTTCAGTAAATTTTTATTTATTGTTACTTTTGTCAGTTTCAAGTTACTTCATTGACCATTGTGGGTTTTTCTTTCTTTAGCAAAAGGGTACCACCAATTTTGTCCACGTGTGTAGCAGCCGTTTGGCAGTCATATTACATACTACTATCAAATATACTATGCAGTATGCAGTATACATACTGCATTGTATTGTATGTAGTAGGCGATTTTGAAAACAGCTCTCGTCTAATGTCTTTAGTCTGTGTCCTTTCTTTTTTGAGAACACATCAGGAAGGACATATATTCCAGATTTTAAACCCACACGTTACAGAGCTTGTTTCATTCACACTGGATACACAACAGTATACACCCTTCACATTTTTACATCAGAGCATTTTTTGATAAATGCTGTTTAAGGTTATAAGAAGACAGGAAGCTAAAAATGGCTTCTTTTTTTTTTAAGCGCTCCTCAGTGTGTTACTTCATACACTCTTGTGTTACTCAGAGACACACAAAACCTGAGGCTCTCATGTAACACAGAGCAACATTTACAATATGTGTAGGCTATACATACTTATGAATACCACCTATTATTGTGTTCAAAGACAATAATATAGGCTGTACAGTGTTATTTACATTGTGTAGCCTATATTGTACAGTGTTTTTTAAGAGAAAACAACCAATGATTCTGGTAGAGAATATGAAAAAAATTAGAGCTGAGAGTTATTTGATGTACAGTGAACAGGTCTATCATAAACAGAAACAGGTCTGACTTCGACAGTTTTATCTGAATACTTAAATAATGAATGAGGTTTTTCTTTTTTGCTCAGGTGAAAGTGTCAAAACTCTCATTCTAATTGTTTTACATGTTGTGGGAATGCTAAAGTGAAGTATAAAGGTGTGTTCTGTGAATATTTGTGCATTTAGTGGCACAATAAAAAGAGAAGAGTTAAATGATTCAGCTGAATCTGGACCAAACAATGAAATCCACCATGTAAATATCAAGACACCAGCTTGCTGGACCACATTGCTTCAAAGAGCCAACCCTCATTGTTTTTAAGCGTCACACCCAAAACGCACCTAATTAGAATTATGGCACATAATCAATCCACTTTGGGTCTTGTACCTGGATTTTGCTGGGAGTTTGTGATGGGGAAAAAAAAATATAGCCCGACACACCCCAAACTTCTGTGTGCCACACATTCTACAACAATGGGCCTTAGGTAATCAAAATAGAGCCCTGAGTATAAAAAAATGAAATAATAATTCAAAATTTATTTTTGTGATTTCAGAGTAAATTGTTACTCTATTCAAGTATGTTTTGCATTCTTTACTCAGATTTAGTGTGCTCATGCATGTTTTTATATTCTCTGTGTGACATGGTTTGTATGTCTGCTGTGCGGTCATGCATGCTTAAAACTGTATATTACATTCTGCTTGCATAGTCTTGCACAGCTACGTGCATGCTGGGACATTGATGGGCAGCCTGTTGTCAGCAGAGGCGTCCATTCTTTGATTTAAGATTTGAAAGGAGAATTATGAGTGAGACAGGAGGGGATAAGATGAGTATTAGAGAAGAGGATAGGGAGAGCACCCTATGGGTTAGTCAGCAGCACATTACTTCGCCACCCTGTAGGTGATGGATTCCTCTGGTGCAGCAGCCACGTAATTACATCCACCCATTTCTGCCCCATCAGCAGAAACAGTGAAGCCTCCCTGTCCTGGAACAGGCAGCAGGATTCATGCAGGGCAGTCAGCCCAGCTGCCTCAAGATAGCTTTGGAAGATATTATATTGACAAAAATCCATCAACAAAAAGCCGTGAGGGTAAAAAGTTCCTTATGTAATACTTGTGGTACTTAACTTAAAGTCCCACTAGTCTCTCTTGGGGATGCACATTTGTTTTCCAGGTTAATTATTTCTCATCCAATCATCCAATGTGATTTGGCAGAGATGTGCTTTTGTTGCACAAATTTTGAAATTTAAACTTCATCTGTTATAGAGTCCTACAGGACTTTGTGTGATCAAAACAATCAGGACAGTTAGGGCAAGGAACTACCACTTTAAACCCGTCATTTCTGTGATTTTTGACCATAAAAAGCATGTAATGTCTGATTATGCTTTTTATTTAAAACGCCAAACTACAAATTTGTACTTTTAGCTGTCTTCCAACAACTTATCCTTTCTCATTAGAATAATCCAGGGCAAAAAACATACACAAGGAATTTGGAAGGACTGCTGAAGAAGTACCAGAACTGATTTCATTTATAACTCATGACATGTCCAAAACTGTGCAGAATTTACATAAAACCCCCCCTGGTATTTTGAATTCTGAGATATAAATCATTTTTTGTGGTCTGTTTTCAGCAGCTTTAAAACAAAGTATACAAACTGGCATATAAAGGATTAAAGCTGCAAAAAGACTAAAACTTGTTAAAATACTTGTTATGGCAAAAGTAGAAATTAATGTTAACTCAGTTTTTATACATATATATATATATATATATATATATATATATATATATATATATATATATATATATATATATATAAAAACTGAGTTATATATATATATATATATATATATATATATATATATACACACACACATATATTGTTTTTTTTTCTATTTTTTTCTAAAAACTGTGCCATATTGGCAATGGGTTTTATACATTTTTAACCAATTTAAAATAGAAAAGAAAAATTTGTAATCAGGACTACACAGTCTTTATTGATTCAGTAGGAGAGCTTTTTTTAATTTACTACAAAGTAACTTAGGAGGTAAGAGGTTTGCACCTGACAGGAATGTTATGCTGACACAGCACAAAAAAAACAATTTTAGCAATATCAATTACATTTATGATCATTGACGTATCTAAACTTTATTATTATAAAAAAGGTATACATTTTGTAAATGAGAAATACATCTTTTTGTGTTTTTTCAATCAAAATGTCACCATGTCACACTGAAACTGAAATATGATGGGTTAAAGTAATAATATACATTCTTTCTTATTGATAAGCAGGACTAAAATTAATAAAATATTTGATGCAGTTGAGTAGAAATTATTATCAATATAAAACAATGTTAGAGAAATTGACCGATGCATCCAGTTTTTGGACTTATGTGCTATATTTTTTTATGGGACATGAGGTTTAATTCTGTATTTTACATGATATCTGCAACAAGGATTCACTTAATCATGCTGAGGAATGTCTTCACCTGTCTGTCAGGATAAATTTGATAACTGTAAAAGTTAATTGCAATTTGTCCTTAGAAACTATTATATCTGTTTTATAAACAAGCCAATGTGCTATATTGAGCTGCTGAATCTCTCGCTGGATATCACAGTCATGTGATTTTGCATGCTAATGAGCAGCAGGAGGTGGAATATCAATACAGATTATACTGAGAATAAAAGAGGAAAAATAACCAAAGTAATCTTATTGTATACTTATGTCACAGTAAATATCCATCTACAGTTTTTCACTGGGGCTGGTTCCTGGAGAATGATGCAATAAGCTGTATGGATAAATTTCATTTGATATCAATCTCATTTATAAAAGACTGAAGTCAGTAAGGACCTCACCTAATGAAAGACATCATGGAAAGTTAATGCATCCACCTGCGAGCCAACTTATCAGTGCGTGGGATGGAATATAAATCTAGCTATGACATATTAACACTATGAAAGCCTAAAGGAAACTTAGAAATGCATTTTATCTGACTCCATTTCCTGTGATAACAAGTATATGTTGGTTGTTTTTCTCAATATAAAGGTATTTAAGCTTATTATCAGGAAAACTGTAATTGTTGTCTCAACAGCTGCATCAGCCTGATTCAGTGGGAGGTGAGTGCTAGCCCCAATCAGGCCACCACACCCTAGTTCTACTGCAACACCTCTTTCTTTGGGCTTTTCTCTGTTTTTCCATCAACATTTCTCTTTCTGCCATTTTTTACATGGGAAATGGAGGGAGAAGAAACAGTCTCATTTCAGATCATGCCTGGCCTGGCTACCGTTGTATCTGCCCCTCAACGCTGGCTAGGAAAAACATTCCAAGTAGCAGAGAGGGTGTATATGACAGAGACCTGAAGTCTAAATATTCAGAATACATTGAGAATTTTAAATAAAGAACTTTAAACTTTTACTTGAGTCGAGTCATAGAGAGCTATTTTTACTCATAGTAAAATGTAATAAAATAAGCATCTTCACTTGAGTACAATATTTTTGTGCTCTTTTCACTTCTGTAGTTGAAGACTTTAGCTTCACTTTCAGCCTTCCTTAACACCACCACATGCCTAGTGAATGGAGGCAATAGATGAGATTTTGTCTCGTCCAAAAAAAAAGACATATGACAATTTCATCAAGTTTTATTTATGTGTCTATCAACCATCCATATGTAGGTCAGTTAAAAAGTGCGGGTAGCCTAGAGGGGTGCAGGAATGAGTCAAACAATGTGGACGAGAGTTAGCATTTAGAATTTATATGGGATTTATAATATACTTGTTTTGGATAAATGTCTGAAATAAGGTTTGTCGTGAGCACACGCACATGAGATTTCAATGTTTCATGAGAAATAATAAAATGCATCTGATGTTGCCTGCTTTTGAATCTCAAACCCTTGTTGTGTGTTAAAAAGGATGGTTGCTAACTAAGTGCTGACATGGACCACGAAAAAAAGGCTGTGCTACCTGAAGAGGCTGGGGTCATTTAACATCTGCAGGAAACTCCTGTGGATGTTTTACCAGTCTGTGGTAGCCACCAGTGTCCTCTTTTAAACCATGGTGTGCTGAGGGGGGCAGCACATCCAAGAAGGATGTATCCAGGTAGGAGAAACTGATCAGGCGGGCCGGCTCTGTGGTCGGCTTGAAGCTGGACTATCTGGTGACGATAGCAGGGAAGAGGATTCCTGACAAACTGTTGGACATTTTGGACAATGCCAGTCACCCTCTGCACACATCAGCAGCAACCAGAGGAGCCTGTTCAGCCCAGGACTGCTCCTTCCCAAATGCAAGACTAAAGACTGAGAAACTCTTTGTCCCTCAGGAAGGAGCAGTAGCCAGCCAGTAGCCATATTTTTATTCATATTTATTTATATTTTAATTCATATTTATCTATATTTTTATTTATATTTTTATTTATATTTTTTTATTTTAACTATCTTATTTATTTCTTTTTATCTGATATAATATGCTGCTGCTGTTGGGACCTTAATTTCCCTGAGGGAGTTCTATCTAATCTAATCTAATCTAAAAATGACCATGGACCCAATGGCAAGCATTTCTGATTGTTTTTAATAACCAATAATTCACACACTAATGCGTGCAATGAGGACCAACTCAAGGTTGTTAGATTGAGAGAAAACTGTCAAACAAGATGTCACATTAAGATGTTATACAGTAATATTGTAGTTGCCTCGAAATTGAATAATATTGCAGATTCATTATAGCACCGCGCGTCGTGCAGTTTGGTCCTCACGGTGACCCGTAATGCACGTGACGAACACCTGACTCAACCCGGAAGCTTAGAAGCAGCAGAAAACCACAACAACAAAACTTCCCTAAAACAGGTTTTTGTGTTATTTAAAGTTTATAGTATGGAGTCGACCCTCGAACAGCACCTGGATGATACGTGAGTTATCAGCCGACAGTGTTCATGTTTGTATTTCAAATGTCGTCTCGTGTATTCGGCTCATGGCTCTTTGTTTGTGTCTGCTGTTGGCAGGATGAAAAACCCAGCAGTGGTCGGAGTGCTCTGTACCGACCAACAAGGACACAACCTAGGCTGTAAGAGAGCATTTAAACGTCCCAGCTTGTCCTTGTTTTTAACAATATTATGAAAGTGTTTTGCAGACTGAGTCACCTGAAACTGCCCATTTACTTTAGGCAGAGGAGGAGGACCAGTTACTGAAGAGGAACCAGTCTGTCCAGTAGGGATGGGAATCAGAATCAGAATCAGAATCAGCTTTATTGGCCACCAATGTTAGACATACAAGGAATTTGTCACCGGTTCACTTCACTCTCCAAGTACAAAAATAGGTACACACAGTGTACATCCTATATTATAAACGAGAAGTTTAAAAAAATAAGTTAAGGTGAGAATAAAAGAATTGATACAATTTCATTGATGCCAATTCTAGTGACGATTCTGCTCATCGATCTGATGCTTAAACGATTCCTTTATTGATTCCTGCTGATAATCTATGTGTTCAAGAGCTGCAGGTTGTTGGTGTTTCCACTGAATGGAAAATGTGAACAAAGCGTCTTTCAGTTAATTATTTTTAATCACTATTTTGAGCACTTCAGCCTACTGTCTGCCATGATTTTTGACATCTTTGTAATCATTTCTACCACTGCCTCTGACAAGTGGGTGAAATCGTTGATTGTCATGGCAGGCAGAACAAAGTGGAAGGAATCGATAAGGAAATTGTTGAGCAAAAAGATTGATGATACTGATTTTTTGAGGAAGTTTTTATCTGTTCTCAGCTGGAATTGATTTTTGATTCCCATCCCTAAAGACCAGACAGGAAATAAATGAACAGATCTGTATTTTTGGTTGAGTGGTTAAGTCATAGGTCATTAGGTGGGTTAAAATGATCTAGTGAGGTTGTTTAATGGTATTGTCTCTGCAAAAAGTAGTCACTGTCATATATTCCAGGTTTATTTCAAAAACACATTTCAAATGACTTTTCTACCATTTTAACAAATCATTTATAGATTTTAGGAATTTGATTTTTGTATTTCTACTCCAAGCTACTTAAGAAAGTAAAAAATAACATGTCCTATATAATTAAATCGGCACCATTCAGGGACATAGAGCTAGATGATGCTTTAGGGGCCCTGACATACATCTGTGGGAGCCTCATTTTGAAAGGGCAGCTGTGGCTCAAAATGAGTGCAATTCCATGATTTTGATACGTTTATCAACACTGTAAGTCATGGAAGTGCGATCTATTTCAAAGCTGTTTGTTAGTTTAAAAATGCAGTCACGTAAATATGATCCAAGATACTTGATTGAAAATGTTGCTCATTTCAAAAATGCTCCATATTCTTTAATATCATTGTAATTCTTTTTTATTTTATTTTCATTCTAACATTAAACGTTCTTTAAATGATTGCCATGACATATAAAACAGCCCATAAAGTGAACTGTATAACGTAGAAACATATAAACACGAATACCTAAGCCTGTTGATAAGTTGGTTACTTTGTTCTATTACTGTTTGTTGCTCAAGTGTTTTTGTATATGTCAGCTATGTTGTGTTTGATCAACAACCACTGTTTATGATTTGGTGCGTCAGCTTTTATCTAGTTCTTAGTGATGGTTTTCTTTGCAGCTACAATGAGAATCTGTCAAGGTATTGGTCTCCTGCATGCACAGATCCTTCCAAATGTCCCAGGTATAACATAAGGCATGATCGAGGAATATCATAGCCCAATACTTGGCAGCAAAGGGAATGTTACATTACAATATATGACTCTCTGGGTCTGAAATAAAGTTTAAAGTAAAGTAATTTAAAATATTTTGGAGTGGACTAAAATTGTAATACTGAATACCACTCAACTGAACATTGTGACTAAAACTACAAAAACTGCACAGAAACACACTGATTCACACAAACTGATTTTCAGGTCTTTTCCACCATATTTTTTGAGGGTGTATGGTTCAATCACTTTTCCAACACTTAACACTAGAATGTACTGGTCTTTAAAAAACAGCATTTGTACCTGTCTGTCATAACATTCTAACTGTTTAGACGGATAGAAGGACAGATTATGAAATATGATTAAATTAAAACAAAAAATCAGCACCCAAGCACCATTTAAGTGTCTATATACACAAATACTTAAATATATAAAAAGCTACAATGATTGAAAATAGTCCCAGAATCAGAAATACTTTATAAATCCCCAAAGACAAATTTAGTTGTTTTAGTTGCTCTCATCCACAGTGTAGCAGTAGGAATAT
This sequence comes from Cetoscarus ocellatus, assembly GCA_037902135.1. Lineage (NCBI taxonomy): Eukaryota > Metazoa > Chordata > Actinopteri > Labriformes > Labridae > Cetoscarus > Cetoscarus ocellatus. Next base: position 259,475 of record JBAMNC010000462.1, on the reverse strand, counting down.
CAGATAAAGACAGAAATAAGATAAGAGTATAACAGAATTTAAATAAGCAAAGGAACTTTGTGCAGAATATTTCAGACATAACTTCCTTAAAGAAGAAAAAAATAAAGTAAGTAAAAGGGAGACCATGGAAAAGGCCAAGGAATTTACACTGTTAAACATTAACAATATATACAAAATGAATATAAAAATGACAACACTGTTTGACAGCAAGAGCACAGTTTGGCAGTAACCAAAAAGTAAGTAAAAAAAAAAAAAGTCATTTTCTGTCTGTTATGACTCAAGCAAAAAATACATTAAAACATGCCATTATTTATACTTACAAATGTATAGAAATAAAAGCAATACAATATTTTGGCAATTAATAAAAACAAAATGGATTTATTTTAATTTAATTATCAAAGACATTAACCATCAACTATATAAATCAAATAACTAGCATTGAACAGTAATGAGTATATTTATTGAAAAGAGTGCACGCCTGTATAAAATCAGACATGTGAATTACAGCGTCATTGTGACTTCATGCTGATTTATTGTTTCTGTTTGTCTTTTTCTGTATTGCTACATGCAGTAAACCAATGAGAGATAAATATCCTCTTGGCAAAAACACTCAGCTCGCAGTAAAAATTTGCTTCATAAAACCTTCACCTTCGACAGTATCTATCATTTCTCATTGTGCATGTTCTTTACTGTGGAGTGCAGTACAACCAGGGGTTTTACCAAAATGTAGTTAGAGTATAAATATTAGAAAACAAAGACAATAACAAATAAAATGTTCAACCCAAAAAACTCCAGTCGAACTTAATTTGAAATCATTTTTCCATTATAATACATATTCGTGACTTATCCTGTTGATCATTGATGAAGGTGATGAGTAGGGCTGCAAAAATTAACAGAAAAAATATGAAACCATACTGTACATTATCCACAGCTTAATATGCATAGTTCTGAGTACAGTGACCTTTCATTCATTGTTGCTCTTTCCTCCCCGGACTTGCTCTGCTGCGTTTGTGCCTGAGAGACAGTGCACAAGGGTGAGGAAACTCCTGCAGTGAGTAGCAGTGTGCTAAAGCTTGACCAAGATATCGCACTGCTGCTTTGAGAGGAGAGGCTTCAATATGAATATGTAAAATAACAACCCTACAGGTGTGCAAGCTGGTGGCCAGATGGATGTAGATGCTCGTTTTTATTATGAATTTGATTTAAAAAAAAATATGATATTATCTATTTGACTAAAACAGATCTGAGTTTATCCAACAAGTCATTTCTTCAGCCCAATGAACACGTCCTCTCTTAAAAAGCAGTTAGCTGTGCTTGATACCTGTATCAAATTAGTATGAACAGAAACAACAGAAAAACATCTGAAGCTGATGTCTGATTGTAACACATTAATTTACCTGTTGCTGATGTTTGTCAAAAGGGCTGACACTGATGTTAAACAGATTTATCTGAGCATTCCCAGCTTTTCCTTAGACTGACACAACACAAAAAACAAAACTACTGCAAAATCAAATTTGCTAACAATCACTGACAATTCTCAGATAGCAGAAATTAAGAACAAAATCCTTCTAGAATTTTTGTGTTGGGAAATGTATTTTTATTTTATGTTCTCTTACAAATGTCAGCCCATTATGTTCTCCAACTGGCACATGAGGGGTTGAACTCCTGAAAGTATGTGCTTTTCTAATGAAGGACTGCAAATGGTGAAAATATCTGATGCAGTGGTAGTAGAACAGTAGAACAAAGAGTTGATATATAACAGGGATGCAGGAAACTGGATTTTTGCCGATATCCGATATGGAGATATTTCCAGACTCATTATTTCCAGTACCAATATCAATACCACTAGTCTTTGACAGGAGCAAAAAGCCTCTTCTTTATGAAAAAACTGACCTCTTACTCACATGGTGACAGTCTGTTCGTGGTAGAAACAGATGTGAAGCAATAAAAACATCATTTTATTATTTTGTTTTATTTTAATTTTAATGATACTTTTGATTCATAAAAGTGGACATTCATGTAAACCATTATGGTACACGCATACGTTCTGCCAATTTTACAGCCAAAATATGGGGATTATGGCCAATATGTGCAGCCTAGATATTGGCTGTACATATCAGCATATGTTCATACCTGCTGATACTGATATTAAATGTTTTGAGCAATTATCTGCTGATACTGATATTGTTTAGATAATAGCATGTTTCCCTAATTTATAACAGTTTATGGAATTTTACAGACATGCCCACTTTTGGGATTCAACTATCTTTGTCTGAACAAAAACTTCAAAGTAGAACTGACTGGTTTGTAGAGCTGTTGAGTTGAAAACCTCTTAGTTTGTACTTCATATAAATAAATGCCATATTATGTCTGTAGGAGTTTGTCTATCCCAGTACCAAAGTGATAATCATCGTTTACATCGGCCAGGGCAATAGGTCTCCCAAGACCAACCACATCCAAAAACAGAAAAAAATTGAAATATACTTGTATACTATGAAAAATAAAACACTACAATTTAGAAGTTATACAGTGCTTGTTTACAAGTTCTCAATAAAAGTTGTGAAATCAACAAGTCATACAGGGATTTTGGGTCTTGAACCCTGGGTTGCCGACATTATTACCTCTTTTTCCGTAGCTGAAATCCTGATGTCCCTGAGCCTGTCTCACAGTGTCAGTCTTAATGGAAGGTGTTCATGGCCCAGGGTAGCACAGGGAATAAAGTGTTATTTTCCTTTTGTTCTAGATCAATATATGTCAAAAAATAGAGTAAAAAAATAACAGAATTTTCAGGAATGAGATCTTTGTGAATATGACATATGGATGTAAAAATCTATTGTATTTGCAGATCTTTATTGATCTTTCCATTTGCCTTAATGTTATTTTTTATGTTCCTTCAACAGGTCGGGGCTCTCTGTCTGATGAACATGGCGGTGTCGTGTCAGTGTTGGCCAAACAAGCTGCAGCTCTCACCAAAGACCCAACAGACACTCCGACTGTGTGTTTGGAGTCAGAGTCAGGGTGAGCACACACACAATCCACTTTTTTCCTTGACAAACTTTTGTCTCCCCCTGTCTTTCTCAGTAAATTTAGGAGGCCCGGTTGTGGTGGTTTGATAAACACCATGGAGGATCAGTAAATCAGAAAAAAAAAATCTTTGAAAGAGATCCAAAATCTGAGATTGAGCATCCATCATTTACTTCAGGCTTTGTACTGTCATATGCAAGGCTGTGGCGCCCCCTTGTGGACAAAATCATCCTCTTGGTTTTGAGCATCAACAACTCCTTTTTTTTATCAGTGTTTGTTACCACTGAAAATGAGTTGTTTAAGATATCAAGTGCATCATGACAGATATCTGATATTTAACCAAATTTTGACAGTTTGTCTTCAACGTATGAGCTGATTATACTGCCCTTATTATCACCATCACCCTTATTATTATTATTATTATTATTATTATTATTATTATTATTATTATTGTAGTTATTATAAAAGTGTAAGAAATGCAAATGTTCATTTATAAATAGAAAGATTTACCTGTACCTACATCATAATCTTTTGGTTGATGCTCACAATGGCGATGATGCCTGGAATAATTCTTGTGCCATTGCTGACAGTAAAAAGGCATTCACAGAGATCTTTTGTTCAGATTTAGTTATGATAAATTTGTGTGAGAAGACCAAGCAAGACCATATTATTTAAATAATGAGTTAAATGATGGAAAGAGCAATAGACAAATTTACCACAAGTTCAAAAAAGTTGGGACATAACATTCAAATGAAACCAGAATGACTTGATTTGCCAAATGTTGTAAACCAGTGTATGAAAACACACAAGACAACATGTTATATGTTGAAACTGAGGAATTCACTTGTTTTGGATAAATCAAGTACCAAGTTTAATTTGATCAGCATGTTTCAGAAGGACAGTGGCACCAAAACACTAAAATATTTGTGAAATACTTAAAAACCTGGAGAAACATCTCACAATGAATATGATACAATTTAAATATAATGTTTTTAACCTAAAATTTAAAAAGAAAATGATTTGATGCATCCACAGTAAAAAAAAAAAAAAATATATATATATATATATATATATATATATATATATATATTTATATATATATGTATATATGTGTGTATATATATATAAATATATATATATAAATATATATATGTGTGTGTATATATATATATATATATATATATATATATATATATATATATATATATATATTAAATATTTAGAAATTAAAAAGACACACTAGATGGACTGTTCAATACACTGCAATAGTCAATCCTGGCAACAGCCCATAGAAAATGTTTGGGGATGGAAAGAACATGTCAAAAGCATATCCAGCAGATGACTGTATCATCATTTTGTCAATCACATTCATTACGGGCCAATTAGACAATGTAGTAGGTGGATGCTATTGTGGCAATGTAAAAAAACAGAATGTTAGCCAATTCATAAAACAAACTCTCAGCAAAACATGTCAGATGTGGAATGAAAAATATCCTTTTTATAGAGAAGTTTGTAGTGTTGTTATTTGTTTTTCATTTGATAAAGAAATGCAATCCAGGGGCCTCATTTATAAAACTTTGCGTAGGATCCATACTAAAAGTGAACGTGTGGCTGAAAGCTGAAAATGGCGTGCACCAAAAAAACAATCTGATTTATAAAACCATGCGTGCGCACACTTGCAAGCACTTTTCCCTTTATAAATCACAATCCACTTTGAGAGTTGTGCAGGTGGTTTTACCTCACATCCCTCCCTCTATCTTGAAAATTCAAAAACAAGGCAACTGGACTGTGTAGAGTTCAGTCCAGTTGCCTTGTTTTTGAATTTTCAAGATGACCATGACCTGGATGAATGAGAATCTACACAGACGTATCCCTCCCTCTACACACCCACATGTGACCATGAATGGTCAATGCAAAGTACCTCATGAATGTTTTTGCATCGCCAGCCTGCAGTCTTTTCCCGACACTGCTGTGCGTCAGAGGGGGCAGTGATACGCCTTGGATGCTTAAAGTCTTTGCTGAAACCAAAGAAGACGAAGAAGCTGTGCGTCAGGATGAATGAGTCATGTGTTGACCCAGGCCACCGTGCCACTAAATTTGTCAAAACCATGTTTGAGGAACAAATAATTTCTACTCTGATTGTTGGCACATTTTTTTCATTTTCACTCAGAGCTCTTATAGAAACGTCAGTGCAGACTGTCATTTGCGCCGATCACATTTGGGAAACCGGACATTGCTGTAGAGCCTTTTAATGTTGCCTGTTCACCCACTGTGTTAAAATCCCTGATGTATCGACTGGTCATGTTTATAATGCCATCCAAAACAGCTGGCATTATTGTGCTAAGGGATGGCTGCAATATCCCAGACCTAAGAACAGAATTTAACTGTTATGTCATACCCAAAAGGGGCTTTAGACCGAAAATGTAAAATTATATATTGTTAATCATATCAAACATATAACTGTCGGCTTACTCCCGCTGAAAGGAGCTGGTTCCCAGAAACTCCAGAGTGGTCTGCACCTGTATACACACTGGGATGGCGCTGTTCCGGCGGGTGGTTTTGTCTATCATTGGGACCGGTTCAGCGCATAGATCCAAGAGCACTGCTCTGGGAATATAAATCAGCTTATTATCCAGTCATCACTATGGGCCAGGAAATCTTCGTGGTCCCTAAAAACTCATCCTGATCCACAGTCTGTGTGATCTTCCAGCAGTGCCAGCGCATCCATTGTGTAGAATTATGTACAAGTGTCACTGCACTATTTATATACTTACTCAGCAATTAGACTGTTTGTTTCACACCTTGTCACATAACTAATCAATCAGTGCTATCCACCGCTCTATATCATTTGAAGATGAAGTATGATACATGAATATTGCATACAGTAGTAAGTGAACATGTCTATAACACTGCAGACTCGGGTGTTTATGATTACGCGGTATAAGTCTGATATGTGATGACATTACATGTATGAGATAAATCTGGTTTCACTTCACCACCTCACCATCTGTGCCGCCCGCCAAGTTTATTTTCATAAATCATAACCTTTGTGTGGGAAGTGACTTACGCCACTTTCAAGCCCCGTTTTGTGCGTAAGCAAGCTTTATAAATGAGGCCCCTGGTCTGATAAAACTGCTACTGAAGCTGTTAGCATCTATGCTAATCTCTGTACCAGCAGTGATTTCCTGCTGTCGTCTCAATTGTAGCTCCCACCTCTTCCTGCTTTGGAGGACTCTGATTGGGTCGTCCTGCTTTGGGCTGCTCAAAGTCGTTGTAGACTGGAGCTTGTCAAGATGGCTCTTCCTGATTAGACATTAAATTAATTTGATCTGTCTGCACCGCAAAGTTAAGAGAAAACAGTCTGCCCCTGGTTTAGTGGGCACATCGGTCACATGATTAAACATTCTCCATGGTGTGTGAGACCCCTCTTCTACCAGTTTTCACTGTTAGCAACATCTGGAGTTATCAATGAAGCTAAACCCTCAAAAAGTAAATTAAATGTAAATTGTCCTTTGTATCTCAGACTGAAATTGATATGGGACATAAAGCAGTTTCTAATAAGTCTGCTTGATTATACACAAAATCAGTATGACAATTGCTGAAGTTGATTTTGAGATCACATTTATTACTTTACAGAAAAACAACCAAGAGAATCTGCTCAATAAAACTGAGGTGACAATTTGCTCCAAGCTTCGCTGTGTGAATAGTTTTAAAGGTATTGAGTAAATAGTACCTTTACATTTACAATACACTGGAATAAATCAGGTAATTCTTGCAATTATTACAATATGCTTTTATTTGCCTTTCTGTCATTTTTTTCAGCTCTCTGACTTGTCAAACTAACCAGGTTACTTGCCGTGGTTCCCTCTGCTCCTTATTGAAGTCAAAGTGAGAGCTGTTTAGGTGGAAGGGGCATAGGGCAAACTGTGCTGTAAAGCAAGGGGGGTGCTCTTAATTTACCACACATTACAAAAACTGTGGACTAACCTTAAAGCCATGAAAGTTATTTAAGTCCTCTTTTTGCCTGGGCAAGGTCATAAAGGTCTTAGCTTGCACCTTGTCTAAGACTTGGCTGCTTTTCTCAAAACTGCTAGGACTACTTGATTGTCTGCTTTAAAAAAAAGACTGCAGCAGCAACGTGATGCTTGTACGGTAAACATTAAAACGTCCATGTGATGCACAGTCTCTCTCATGTCTGTGTCTCTTTCCCTTTCCAGGGGTGGCAATGCACTTTGATATCCTTTTATTGGATAAATATTTAACATTTATGTCATAAATATGTAACATTTTAAAGAAAATGAAGATCTAACTTTAACCAGCAAGTACTTTGGCATGGGATGGAAAGAAGAAACACATCTATGTTGATGTCCATCTTTTCTGCAGCCTCTGATTTTTCTTAGTTCGGTTCTTAGAAAGTCTCAGGTTTATTCTAAAGTATCTGAACAAAATAAATAAACTCAAGACTCTTCTGACAAATTTTGTAACACCTGGCAGCCATTCATCTCTTCTGTAAAATACTGTAACTTTACCCAGATCTATAGACAGTGATAAGATAAAAGTCCGATGTGTAACTGTATTTCTTAAGTTCTTTATTTTCTTCTCTTTTGTAGAAACATTCTGGTGAGGAGTCATGGCACCATCACAGTCGCTGTTCACAAGATCGCGTCTTGAAGAAAACATCAGTGCAGTAGTTTTTTGCAGTGTAAAGTTAACGTAACTTTATTGTAACAAAAGTAAAGTCACACATCTTTTTTGCCCATGTATGTGTTTTCTATGTAGCATTCTATGAACGTGGTTTCTTTCTTTTATAGAAATGATAATATATAAACATCCAGATTCAGTCATACTTTACAGATGTCCTGTACAAATAAGTATCTTTATTATCTTACTTCCAGCCATGATCTTTGTGTGCACTCTTTGCTTAACATTCATTTATTGAATGTAATGCACTCATGCAAGAGAACAGCAACCTTAAATAAACATTAACTTGACTTTTTACTGCCCTCTGTTATATAAAGTGTTCATTATTTTCTCCTTTGGTCTGTGTTTCATGGTTAAACTTTTCATCTTATTTGGCAGCTCCAAAAGATTCTCACCAGTGATGTTTAAACAATGAAATATCTGGTTACTGATTATCAGAGAAGGATACTTATATAAATGCATGTTCAGATTGTGAAAAAGTCATTGCTTTCCTTTACAGGGATGATAGAATCACAGAAGAAGTTCACAGGGTGCAAATGAATGTGTTGTGTGCACCATTTGAATTAAATTCATTAGTTTAATCCAATGCAGTCTAACAAAGAATATCATCCTTGAAAAATATCAATTTTCATGTTGTGCTGCTGATAACTCAGAATATTTATTTAATTCTACTTCATACCAGTGAATAAAAAAAAACCTCTCTTGAAGTTTAAATTCTTTGTCATGTTTGTAGCTTTTGTGTTTCGATCTTTGAAACATCTCAGGCAGTGTTTTTTTGTTTTGGTTAGTTTTACATCTTTGGATATTAAAATATATTTTTTGTCTTTTATTTCTGTGTTTTTTAAAGTCATACCTGTCGTTCTTTAAGACTAAAAAACAAACAAAGGCTGACACCACCCCACAGCAGCAGTTTCAGACATCAAAACATTTCAGAAATAGTATCTCTTGTCGCTGATGGTCTTAGTTGCATTTGTGGTCATTTAGGTAGACCACCATTCATTTAGGCACTTCAATACATGGCTAAAAACTGCTCTGCCCTAAATTAGGGGACTTCAGTGAAGTTAGGATGTTTTATAAACCATACATAAAAACAGAATAAAAAACAAGGAAACTGTCCGGCATCATGAAGTACTCTTTTATTTTATAAAAGCTTCTGACATTTTACAACTTGATCAGGAATGAGGAATTTCAAACTGATCCACCTTTTTATACCCAAATATGAGCCGGCTCGAAGGGCCTGTCGGAGAAGTCAGAAATTAACCAAGCATAACAATCAACTACTAAAATTTAATTTTCTGTTGACTAATACAAATAAATGACTATAATTTGATATTTCAATCTAGCAATGATAATAGGCTTTATTATTGTTTAGTATTGTATACGTATTGTTTTGTTTTGATTTTTGTAAAAAAAAAGATCTCTGTCATAATTTTACAGTAAAATGTTTCCCTGATAAATTATATTTCCTGGGGAAAAGCAAATAAATGCTTTGTCTGACACCTTAACAGCAACAGCATACATTCTAGACATTAAAGTGACTCTAGAAACAGGATTCATGTTGATCATGGTCACTGGTTTCTGTGGGTCAATAAGACAAATCAGTATAATCTCCAAAAATGTTAAACCTGTTTAAAATTCCTCTAAGAGAGGTTGAATTTTTTAAAATTGTTTGTTACTTTGTAACTTGTTGAATTGGGGTACAAAAAAATTCTAAACTGATGTCTTTTAAAGGTCAGGGTTTTTTTTTTTTTGCCATAGAGAACATTTCAGGTGGGGAAAAAACACACACAAAGGCTGTTTAAGTTTTAATGACACCTTTCCAAGGGCAGCAACAGTGTCAGGCATCAAAAATGACCACAAATTAATAGTCATTCCTGAACCTCATCATCTCATTTGCTTTTTGAGGGCTTTTAAGACAGCTCTGTATTTATTTCAGTAGATATTTTAAGTCGGACTTATAACCCCCAAGGAATATTTATGGTAGAAAAAAGGGGTTGATTGAGCTTTGGCTGACACCTACTCTGCAACAGCAGCTGATTCAAACACTGATTAGCATACAGAAACAGCCATTTTTATCATTGATTGTCTCACATGCTATTTTGGGGTCTTCAGGATAAATCAGTATTAATTCAATAAGTCAATTTTCCCTCACCTAAGAAATTGTCTTCTTGAGCTTTAATTCTCCACAATGTTCGTAACACAGTCTGTGCGCGTGTTTGTATTTTGTTTAGTTTTTGGAGGGATAAAAACACATTTCAAACATCTGTCTTTTTTAAAGACAAAGTTATAAATTATAGCTTTGAAACAGCAAACTTATGCTGTTTGAGCTTTGCCTTTGCCTTTGTGCTGTAAATACAAACATTGTGATGATACCATAAATATAAGTAAAGAAGGTATACTGTTATTAACATTTCAATGAATATGTGGTAAATTGAAATATATTTATACTACTTTATTGATGTTTACAGTAACTTAGTGGCACCCACCTGCTAGTAACTTACTGCAAAAATTTATAGCAACCTCTTTGCAATGTACTGCGATCAAATGCATCACTCAAAAAGGATATTTCTTGTGAAGACGCTGATAAATGCTGATTAAGCTTAGCTAGACACCTGCAGGCCACATCATACAGCTTTGTATGGAGGTATAGAAATGGCCGTTTTTGTTGCCATCATTTGCATTGTTTGTTTTCGCAAGTCATTAAGATATTCATCAGTCAGTTTCACACCAGCTAAGAAATTTCTCTTAAGGAGCTTTAATCCTTTTTTGCAGTTAGGCCTTGTTCAGTCCTCTTTCATGTCGAGTGTTCATTATTTTCTCCTTTGCTTCTTGTTTTGTGGTTGAACTTTAATTTCAGTTGGCAGCTGCGAGACATTCACACCAGAAATTGAGAAAAATGTTTAATAATTAATCATCAGGTGAGCCAGACATGTAGCTTTGGTCCTTCATGGTAATATTTCACAAATAAATTGATAGTGGGCACATGTTTTTGTTCTGTCGATGAGGATGAGCATTTGATGAAACAAATGGACCAAACGTGCGTCCTGTGGTCAGCACACAGTGTCCATTCTGCTTGTACATTGACTGAGCAGTGCGCTCGGTGACAGGACCTGACTAAACTCTGCGGTGGCTCTGATGTTTTGACCGCAGAGCTTTTTTTTCTCCTCCTCCTCCTCCCCTCTCTCCCCCTGAGCCCTCAGATGAGGCTCACTGCTACGTCTCGGTCACGTGTTTCTCTCCTCAGTGTGGAGGCTTTGCGCTCTGCGGCTCCTCGGCACAAGAAGGCAGCGGTGAGGAGGCTGTAATGTGAGATGCAACTCAGAGGGACTCGTTCGTAGAGAGGCAAAGTTATGGCACGTCCATCCTCGGAGAAGAAAAACGTCCCGCTGCAGTTTGTCTCCTCCAGAGAGTCCCTCACCGGTGACGCGCACGCCTCCGGGAGACGCACGGAGCCAGAGCGAGAAAAACAGAAAATTACGCGTCAGATTCAACTAATTAAGACAAACAATTTATGAGGAAAAGTGACATTTTCAGGTATGAACCATTTTTTTAAATTAAAAAAATATAAATTTAATTTAACACTCTGGTTATTAAAACAAAACAAAGAATCAAAACGCATATTTCGATTGATATATTTTAATTATTCATGCGCTTTCGTTGATTTTGGAACATTTTTGCTGGAGTAAACTTTACCACAGCAAAAACCCAAAAGTTGTTCAGGATTTCCAAACTTTTCCCTAACTATGCCTTAGTGCAGGTTGATCCTCTTTTACTCAGATAACATCTACTACAATTTACACCTTAAGCGCCTCTGTGCCAGAGTTTTTACGCATCTTTCTAAACGACCCTTGTCTCCCGTCGCAGCAGAGTTGATCTGAGCTGAGTGAGGGGCACGATGCAACAGGCCTGTGAAGTGCAGATAACAGCAAGATCACCACTACACACGGTAAGACCTCCCTGTTTTCTCCCCCTCTCTCAGTAATCAGGTTTTGTGTTTAAGCCAAAAGCTCTGGGCTGAACACTTTGCATTTACTACATAATCTCACAGTTTCTCGGGTCTGATGCTTGAACTCGGTGATGTGGGCACAGGCGGAGGCTTCAAGTTGTGGATTTGAAAACACTTTGGTGGAAGAAAAAGGTCAAGGGACCACAGCAAGGGTAGAAAAAATACAAGAGCGATATATTGTAGTAAAAGCACACTAATTTGATCGAAATGAAAAAGTAATTTATTTTAGATTGACTCACGGCACTGATCAGGGGTTCTGCCTGAGATTTTGGGCCCCATTAAAGTTATCACATTGGGCTTTATCCCAAAAGAATCTGTTTGGCAAATAAATAAATAGTTATAGGTGAATTTTTATCTTTTGAATGGGCCTTTTAAAGGACTTTAAAACATACTTCAACTGAAATTAGACAGACTATGTTCTTTGAGTAACTTTCTGACATTTGGACTAGTTTAAGTATTGAACTTGTTTTATTTCTCATTTACTTTTAAGATAAAGTCAGTCCTCATGACTCCCTTATCTTTAAGTTCTATTGAATTTTATTTTTTTAATGCAGATAATTCATTTGTCTTACTTAATAACCTGTCACTGTTAAGACTTGAATGTTTTAACATGCCATTCAGACACATGAGAGTACAGAAAAATGCCTAAACAAAATGAATACCCTTTAATGAGTGTTCTAAGGGGGCTGTTTTTTTGAGTAAATTATATTTTGTAGGAGTTTAGCTATGCAAAAGATGACTGAATATTACTTTGCAATGAAAAACACAATAGATGTATGTTTGTAAGAGAAGAGTAAAGAAATCTCTAAACACATACGTCAAAATGTTGCTGATACTACAGCAATATCTTTTTGGGGCCCCTATCGGTCGTGGACGCTCAGAATCTTGCTTACTTTTTCTTCTTTCTGGCCCCCCTAGCACTGAGTACTGGGTTGTTAATTTTGATCAATTTGAGGCTGGATTAAGATGTACAGTATGTTTTTTCCTTTAAATATGAATACAGAAAATGAATCTCCAATATCAGACTGTGTGATTTAAGGCACACCTTTACAATACCAGCAGTGCTCAGAGTGCACAATCCTCTGCCAACACATTTACAGTTAGTGGCCACCCAGCTGATTACGCATGTACCCCTGGTCAGACTGAGGTCCAGGATAAAGAATCAATCTGGATTTTTGTCCAGATCCAGACTAAACTGTGGTTTTGCATAGACCCACATGACATCTGCACATTTTTTTCAAAGCATTACTGACACTGTTAGGCAAGTAATTATAGTGAAAATGTGGAAAACTTCCCTACCTCGCAGTGTAAGAAATCCTTTAAAATTTCTTGGATCCTGATTCACAGTCAAATCACCACCAAATTATAATTAACTTTTTCCTGTGCCATGACCAGCATTCCCAGAAAATGTTATCATAATCCACTGCAAACTTTTGAGTTATCTTGCACACAGAATGGAATCATTCCCTTACTCTGACTGACCTTCATGTTGTTTTGCAAATCAAACAATTGGCGAGTTAATGTAATTTACACACAGCTTGGAACTTCTCTTCCCTGTTAAATTGTATTATATCAGTCTGTAACAAATGCTGAGTAAAATGCAGAAGTGAGGAAACCCCATTTTCCAAAATATACTTAAGTCAAAGTGAAATGACACTTGAAAAATCCTTGTTTTCAGTCCTTGAAAACTTCCTTTAGTGATGTCATTAGGGGACATGCGACCTCCCCCGGATGGGTGACATTCCCTGAGTAGGGATGTTAATTCATACGATATTACTGAAAACAATGCCATTATCTGATTCTTTATTGAATCTCTTCTCGATTCATCCTACACAAGTTTTCTGTGTCAGCGTAACATACATGGCTGTTCTGAAATTTCTTACTGGGAATAAATAATTCTGCAAGATGCTAACGTCTCCACCATTGTGTGAAATCACACAGACACAGGTGTTGAATATTGTGAAGATCGTGTCATCTTGTGTAAAATTTGGTCAAAACTTTGACCACTTCTGTCCTTATCTTCTATGATCACATCTTTGTTTCTTTGCTATTATTTCTGTTGACTGCCCCTGGTAACAGTGAAACACTCTTGATTTACAAGGCATGCTGAATTAAGTGAAGGGAAATGATTAGCATAAAGACTGATGATGTCTTAAGTAAGTTATTGATTCTAAACTGGAAATGATTTTAAGTTCCTGTCCCTGAACCAGGTGTTTTTTTCAACCAGCAGGCGGTTTCAGTGGGATGAACATGTCAAGCCATGTCTGTGCAGTCACAGTAAACATTAGAGCACAGCCCTCAGAAGCTGAGGCAACACTGGCTTGTTGAATGGGGTATGATCAGACACTGCTTTTATGGAATAACTCTGAAACACCCTGTTTATGTGGTAGCAGTGTTGTATTTTTTTATTTATATTTATTTATTATTTTCATTTTGAAGGTGGGGCAGGGGTACTTTTGGCATTTATTAACTTTAGATACAAAAACACAGCAAAAATACAGAGAAAGAGAAAGGCAGACAATGCACATCAAACTAAGATCGAGAGTTAAACCTGCATTTAGTGAGACAGGGACTGCATTCTCGTCTTATGAGAAAACAGCTCCACCCACCTCAGGTAATTGAACCTGAATGGGTTTGAGCTTGTATGGTGGTTTTCCTGTCCCTGACTGCTCAGTGTGCTCTCACACATCAGGTTAGACCTGCCCATTCACACAGAGGCTGAGCAAAGCAGTGAAAAGCTCAACTGTGATAATTTGTCCTTTTGTGATATATGTCGATATTTTCCATGTAAAAAAGGGATCAAGGTGAAGTTTTCATTTTCATGTAAAATTATTAAAAATACATACATGTATGTATATATATATATATATATATATATGTGGGTGTGGGTGTGCGTGTGTGTGTGTGTGTGTATATATATATATATATATATATACATATATATTTTTTTAATCAAGGACACTGCATGAAATGCGTGTCCTCAGTCGCTCAATTCACAGTGAATACAGCATTGCAGAAGTCATATCATAGTGGAAGTGTGTTCCAGTTTCACCCATGAGCAGAAGCTGGAGAGCACTTTCATGTCAACAAAACTTACATCATAAAATAACAACTATTCGTGCAACTTTGGTGCTAAAATAGTTTTCCTAAGGTCATATACTAGTGGGACATCACTAGTATATGACCTTATCACATTTGCGGCACTTTTAATAGATCAACCCCAACCCACTGAAGCTCTTGCTGCAGTTAGCATTGTTAGCAACAACACACTACAATACAGTTAAGCGCAAAAGTCAACATCACAAGATGATCACATGTACAAGAGTGACTGATTTCAATACATAAGAACAACCTTAAGTTGTTATTTTAGCTATTAGTGCACTGCTTTTACTTCCCATTTACGCACTGGGCAGCCATAGTTGATGAACTTGAAATCTGCAAGGGTTGTCTAAGTTTCTGAGTAGGACCTCAGAGCTTTAAGGGCATTCCAAATGACGTTTTCTGACTGGGACGTCAGAATTTCTGACTTCTGACATAAAGGCAATGCAACATTAGATGTCTTGACTCAGGGTATCTTAATATTGAAACCGGTCCTCAACCTTCTCAACCACTCTTCCAACTTTGGTCATTTTTACATGTACATCTGCTCTCTTTCAAAGACCTTATTTGTCACTCATAAATAATATTTCCAGTTCAAAAAGTAAACAAAGGCTGATTGAGCTTTTCCTGATACCTATCCTAAAACAGCAGCAGTTTTAGACAAAACAATAATAAAAAGTCAGTTTTGGTGCTTACGGTCTCACCTGCTTTTTTTCATCATAATAAGGCATCAGTATTAGTTTCAGTCTGTTTCATACACAGCTAACCCTCCTCCTGCCAGATGTAAATCTTTTGAGTAACAGACTTTCTTCACTTTCTCACTAATGCAAATCCAAATTCTATGATTACAGTCTTTGAAATAATAGCTAGACCTTTAAAACATAATCTACACAAAAGCAGGTTGTTTGCAGTGTTGGAAAGCAGCCAAACATCTCTGTATTTAGACTTTGTAAGTAAATGAGTATCCCTCGGTGAGCCTTTTAACTTTACAAAACAGTTCAGTCAGGATTACAGCATGCACTTGTTCACCTCTGCTGATCTCTGTGGTCTGCACCACACTTTTTATTCCCCACATCAGTGAGGCTTCACTCTGCATGTAACTTTGCCAGGTTAGAATAAGATATTTTTAGGTTACAATAATGCTGCGAAGGAGAGGTATCATTTACAAAGTAATGCTCCAGCAGTGCAGTATACTGTATATTATAGGTCTACTGTTACAGTGATGTCAGCAGATGTAATACAGTAGGCTTATCACTCTTTTACTCTTTTAAACACACTGCACTGATGGATTTTGCTACGTTTGAGTAAAATTTTCAACTTTTTTGGAAGCTGTTGCTTTCTTAGACCCACTTTTTGCACCCTTTACCATCAGGCTGATTTTGTTGTCTTCGCTTTAAGCCCATTAAAAATAAAATCTGTGTCAAATATTTATTGAGGTTGGTTTTTCCATTTGTGGTTTTTCACCTGTTAAGACATGTCCGTGCAGATGTGGAAAAGTATCTTTGTGAACTGCCAGGCAGTGCACCAGTATAGAAAAAATCAAAGATCCCCTTGTTTAAGTTTGAAAAATTATTGCCTCACAGCAAGAAGGTTGCTGTTTGGATCCTGTCTAGGTCAGGGCTGTTCTGTTTGGGGTTTGCATGTTTTTCTCATGCATGTGTGGGTTCTCTTCAGGGCCCCAGCTTCCTCCTTCTGACCAGAAAACATACTTGTTAGGTTAATTGGCCTCTAAATTGCCCTTTGGTGTGGGTGAGTGTGTGAATGGTTGTCTGTTTCTCTATGTGGCCCTGTGATTGTCTGGCAACCGGTCCTGTCTAGTACCCTGCCTCTTGTCCAATGTCAGCTGGGATAGGTTCAAGATCACCGCAATCTGAAAGGGATAAGCTGTACAGATAATGGATGATACTAACAAAAGTAGCGGCACTATCGCAGACTTAAAGGTGCAGTGTGTAGAACTTGGCATTTGAGCAACATCTATCGTTCAGATTCTAGAATGAGCCCAACCGTAACCAAAACGTCACATCGCTGAGCAACGGAAACCTGTGAAGACCAAAAGGGCTAGGGGCCAAAAGCTTTAACTGTAAAATACACACAATTTAAATCCCTAGTGTAGAGTAACAACTGTCTCTACATCCACCACCGTCCTCTCTCCTCTTCTTCGCCTGCATTCCAGGTAATTTCGGAACCGGCGGACAGATTCGCGTTTCCTTCTTTTTGTCCCTAAAATCCACCCGTAGACAACATGGGGGATCGTTATGTCGGCCTACATGAACGCGGCCCGCGGTAATGTTAATTTTTTGAAGCTTTTTCTAACTAAATAAAAATTAAACAAATGTTTTATGGGGATGATTGTACTCCTATTTTGACAGACTTTACATACAAATAGAAACATTATATCCTATATTCACCGTTTCTGTTCGGCAAAATGCTGCCAAATTCTACACACTGCACCTTAAAGGCTGTCTCACCAGTAAAGTGAGAGCACATAGATGTTTTATATATTTAGACTGAAGCCATTTTTTTTAACTAGGCTGCACAGATTTTTATTTAGGCTGAAAAAACTGTCCATTTCCAAACACAAACATTTGGGTGTTAGGTTTCTGCAGCCAGCCTCAAGTGGAAAATCAGGGTACCACAGGTTTTTGGCACTTCTGCATTGGGCCTCCATTTTCAGCCCCGTATGTTGCCGCCTGTCATACACTAAACTTAAATAAAAGCACTCCAACAGGGCAAATGTGCTGACCCTTTAAACCTGTAGAAGCAGTTTGGTTGGTTTCTCTGTGAACAGCTGTGGACCGAGGGGGTGGGGGCGGAGTTCACTCTGCAGCTGTGGACTCTCATCTGCAATGAGGATGTGGGACAAGGGAGCAGAAGTCAGCAGCAGACGGACATCTGGTCAACTTTATCTGTGGAGGAAGCTGAATGAAGCATTCCCCCGAGTGCAACACGTGTGGAGGCAAACTGCTGACTGAAGTGTTTTTTCTACAACATGATCCGAGTTCAGGTGTCTGGGAAAATATGTTTGTGTATTTGATCATTTTCCCCTGATTTTCTCAAAGAAGTTTTGGCAGTTTGTGGACCAGGAATGGTAAATATTCAGTTGTTTTGTTTTTTTACCAATTGTGTCTTGACTTACTTCTGTAAAATGTTCATTTGGACTTGATTGGTTAAAATCAAAAGGCACTGTTACCAGTTTAATATCACAGCAATAGCAACACAAGTCTTTGACACCCATCACTGATCAATTTGTTGATATTTATCATCAATAACTTTAGACGGACTCCTGCACACTGTCAACTTTAAATAGCTGTACAACACTCAAATCATTTCTGCATCCTGAGGTTGTGCCTGAAGTGTGTGACAAACAAATTTAAAAAACTACAACCCCCCCCAAAACAAAACAAATAAGAAGTGAAAACGACAACTTAAAACTCACAACAACAAATAAAAACACAAATGGGAAAGAGTTAGAAAAAAACACAACAAACAAAAACACCACAACTAAACACAATCGCATGTTAAAAAAAATCACCAAACAAAAACACAACTAAAAAAACAGCAAATCAAGCTTAACTCCAATAAAAGCACACAAACGATAGTAATGCAACAAGTTTAAAAGCAACAACTTTAAAAAAAGCAACAGCAAAAGACAAGACATCAACACATTTTAGTCATTTCCAAGCAAATTGGAAAACACAACAAAAAAAAACGTAAAACAAAAACGCTGCAACAAATTTGAATTTAACAACAATGAAAAACACAACAACATTATGAGAAACACAACAAACAAAATGGTAAAAACAAATCACAAAAAAACAACATGCAAAACAAAACCATGAAATAAAACAGACAACAAATAAGTAAACACAACGGCATTATTTGAAACCAAACAAAAGACGGTTAAAACAAACTTAAAAACACATCTTAAAAACACAACAATAAAACAAACAAAAATAAACAAATCAGAAAACACAACAACACTATTTGAAACCAAACAAAAAAAGGTTGAAACAAATCACAAAACACAACATCTTCAAAACACAACAAAAAAAAACAACTAAGACAACAAATAAGAAAGCACTGAAACATTATTAGAATCACAACAAATAGAATGGTAAAAACAAAACACAATAAAATATGTATAACAAAACTACAAAATAAAAAAGACAAAGAAGAAAGCACAACAATTTACATGAAAAAATACAACAGCAACATCCTTTTTTGTGTTGTGTGTTTTTTTGATAGGTCTTCTCATATCTGTCTTGTACTTTGGTCTGTGGTGGTTTGTCAAAACTCACAATACACTTACATTCTATGTATTTAAAATATATTTACTTACATTTTTTATATCAAAAGTGGATAAACCTAATGATTGTTATATATTTTAACAAAGAGAGAGAGAGAGAGAGCACTGTCTAAACTGCACAAACATATGGGCAACCATGATCAGCCATCCTTTCTTGGATCATTCCTTCAAAGTTTTCTTTTAGTATATTACAGCATTTAATTTTAACAGCTTCTCCAAGACTCTAGTAATTCTGCTAGCATCTCTCAGTTCTGACCAGTCCCACCTGCTTTTCTCAGTGTTGCTCATGTATTTTTGCAGTTTTTGTGCTACATGTCACTTGCTTTAAAATATGGCAGGTCATTCAGTTTCTGTACTTTTTCATACCATCGGTCAGTAAAATAATGGTGTTTTTTATCATCCAGAAACAAATGGTATCTAAAACTATATAAAACTAAGAAAACTTCAATAAACCCAAATCTTGTCTGAAAATAAATTGATATATCAAAGAAAAAAAACATCTATCGCCCAGCCCTGTTTCAGGTTTTTATGATTTATGGAGTAATGTCTTTGTTTCCATTAGACTTTACCACTGTTGCCAACAGCAGGTCAAAGTTTTCATTGATCCTGTGAAATGTTCCTCCATATATGAGCTCAGACATTCATTGCTGTGAGACGATCAATCTTTGAAACTTTCTCTCAGTCTTATCTTGGTCTACTTTTGTTGCAGGTGTGAAGCCAGTCTTGACACAGCAGAGTTACGAGTGCCTTTTGAGCAGCCTGAGGATGACACTGAGAGAATAGGACCTTCTGAGTTTATTCTTTAACTCCAGAGCCATCAGGCAAACTACCAAAGCAGCAGAGGAGGTAACTCCGCATCTGTCTCCCCTCATAACAGCTCTTTGAATCTGTCACTGATGCCGTTAGTGCAAAGTTAAACACTCACTGAGATTTTTGTCCCTGTGATCACATGTTTCAATCCCCTCATCATGCTGGATTTTAAGAAACTACACAGATTTTAGTCATTTTTACAAACAATATTTTACTTTGTATTCTGCTGTGATGCACAATATACTAACTTTACTTTGCAGCATTTTTGTAGGTCTATGTGACAATGCGTGACATTAGGGAGTAACCCATCTGTCAAGACATTTGTTTTGAGGTCAACAAAACCAGTTCATCTCCTTCAAAAGAAAACAGGAGAGTGAGAGATAGATATTTGATGAAAAAAGAAAGTGCAAGGAGCATTTGCGTCAAGTCAACTGTATAACATCATCATGCTCCAGTTGGTGTTAGTCGCATTGGTTGAGTTATGTGGACCATCAGGCTCTGCGCCCTATATTCTGACTTGGACACATGGTGAACTTGTTTCACCTGTTGCTAAAGGTGTCACAGCCTTAAGTGACCACGACACTTGATCACCTTGAAAAAATGTCTCTCTTCCACAGTTACGCTGCTGACAGCGTGTAATTACGTCTCTGTCTTCTCCTGTCTCTTGTATCATGTTCAATTACAGACATTATTCTTTAGAGTGTTAAAAATTTGGCAGGATGCCACTTAACTTTCTGCCTTAGACTTCTGAATTTGGCCTTTCTAGATTTGATTTTGACATCTTGACTCAGTTTTTGTTGCCTTAGGTGGAGCCAGGGATGGCTCACAATGCTTAAGACCCTCTATGTTTTGCCCCCTAAAAAAGGACTTGGGATAGTAAAAATGATTCAGCCCGACTGTGTCTCGTTTGCGGTGCCGTGTACACAGAGACACAACTGCAAATTACAGCCCAATTTGACTCCAACCAACAGCTTCTGACCGGTCGAATAGATTTCTGACATGTTTGATATTCTGGTCATACTACTGCACTGATTCTCACAGTGGGAGCAGTTATGTGCTGGTCCTCCAACTTTATTTTCTTTATGAGTTGTCAGACAGCATGCATGTGTCAGGGGTCAGCAAATAGCGGCCCCTGGGTCGCTAGTAATAATTTTTAGCCAGCACAATGATCTGGAAAATGACTTTTAAACATGTATATATTAATTTTTCTTAACAAAGCTATGACTATCAGTAACAGATGAACATACATGAAACAGCAGACATTTCCTCCTGCCTGTAGTCGCTCAGTACAAACTTTAACAACCAAGTAATGTCACCGAGAGAGACAGCGCTGCATGTACGGCTAATCACTGCCCCAGGTCTATCAACTCCCTAAAGTTACTTCTCTTCCCCAGCCCATGATGCACCTGATGCCAAGCAGTTCACCTTAAGCGAATCCTTAACTAAGTGATAGCAGGTAAATTATATTTCTAATGAATGAAGAGTTGGCTGCTCCTTCCTGCCATTCTCCTCTGATGAGAGGTTGCTGTTCTAAAGTGTAGAAATGAAACAGCATGGAGCAAGCTATAACATGTGGAGTGAGCCGTAACCCATGCAACAGGTCAAAAAAGAGAATTGAACTCATCTGCTTTTATGTTTCTTAGGTATACAAGGAGGAACAAGGGTAGAGAGATAGGCAATTGGGATGGGAGGTGTATGTTTAAAGGTAGGCAGGTGGTTGGAAGGTAGGTAGGTAAGTAAGGAAGGAAATGGGACCACAGGTGGGGTCAGGCAGTAGGAAGGAGAGAAGGTAGGAATGTAGGAAGGTAGGAAGGATATAAGGTACAAGTGGGGAGGGAGAAAATAAGGGAGATTTAAAGGTAGAAAAGAGGGTAGAAAGGTGTTGGCCTGCAGATAGGCAGGTAATGGGTTAAGAAAAAGGTTAGAGGTTTGTGGAAAGGTAGGTTGGTAAGTGGGAGGTTATGTTAGCAGATAGGCAGTTACATAGAAAGAAATGTAGATAGGAGCATTAGGTTGGAATGCAGGAAGGAATGGAGGGGGGACAATGAGGGGAATGTATCTGGTAAAGTATCTAGAGTAATGGTAGGTAGGAAGAGAGGGTGGAAGGTATGAAGGTAGAAGTTTGGAATTTAGATAAGTAAAGGTAGGTTGGTTGAAAGGAGGGTAGGTAGGTAGATAAGAATGTAGGTATTAGGGTGGGAAAGAGGTAACGTAGGTTGGTGTGATAGCTCGATAGGTTTGAAGGTAAGACAATAAATTCACAGTAAATTGTTGTGCATCCACAATACTCTGTAATCATTTTATGGTATAATACTGTGATTTTGAAACACTTTTTATTATTAACTATTATTTTCAACTTTCTTACTGTGAAAAACTATACTCTACAATGAAATCACCACAATTATTTGCCAGTAATTTACTGTGAAATCACAGTGATATTGTTAACATTGAATGTTGAGGTATGTCAGTTGTTAGGTTTGTAGGCAAGAAGAAAGGTAGATAGCAGGGGTGTCAAGTAAATACTTCGTTACCTTACGTAATGACGCAGATTGACGCGCATCGCAGGGCCAGTGAGGGATTATCGGTCACGTCGTGTGATTTTATAATTCAAATGGTGTCTTGATAGCTCATGTGCACTGTTTAAGTGAAAACAAAGACTTCAGAAACAACGAGTCAGCCTGATTAATCAAAACTCATGAGTTCAGCTCTGAGCTGCTGTTTTCACTCACTCACCGTTTTCTAATGATAAATTCATCCTGATGTATCCTGGATCACTTATTCTCCATGATGTAAGAACAATCCTAAAACAATCAAGCTTCAAATACAATCTACTAGTGCAGCGGTTCTCAACCTGTGGGTGGAGGCCCATAAGTGGGTCTCAGAGCTGTTTTCAGTGGACGGTGTATAAATCAGGTAAAAATGTTGGAATCATGACTTCAGCGTATGGAGGCCCTAAGCGGACAAAAAAAAAAAACGTCTGAGTATATCCACTAGAATAAACCAGACTACACCACAGGAAGGTGGGCATGTATGTTGTTGAAATAAAAAAAGAAAAACTTTGTGGCATAAACACCCCAACTGCTAGCCTGCAATCATGAGACAGAAGAGAGGATTATTCTGTCTAGATGTGGACTGGAGATCAAACTTCCCTTTGGCCCCAATTATCATTTTTTGAATGTCTAGTTAACTGCATATACATTCTTCTCTGTTGAAAAAGGAGTGGTTAATAATTGACCAGTTGGTGATCGTATGTTGGGCCAGGTTTATAGCAGGATTTCCATTGATCTGATCGGCTATAGTGGATCGACTTCCTAGCAAATACTCTGATATTTAAATATTCTGCTCAGGGCCCCAATTTGGCCAGGGGCGGCCCTGGTTACAAGTTCAAATAATTGTTCAGTTGCTATGACTACTGTCATTTAAACAAACACATTAGCATCATGATCCCTTTTAGTATCTGTGACGGTGTCTGACTCCCGATCAACCCAGGGGAAACACTGATCTGACTATGACATTGCACAGTTAACTTACAAATATTGCATATAGCAATAATACAAGCTCAGATAACATTCTTGGAAAGGTGGGGTGCACCAAAGGCCCCTGTGGCTTTTTATCTTTAACCACATTTTTGTGCCCTTACATTACTTTTACTTTTATACTTTAAGTAGTTTTGAAACCAGGACTTTTATACTTTTACTTGAGTAAAAAGCTTGAGTTGATGCTTCAACTTCTACAAAAGTCTTTTTATAACCTAGTATCTATACTTCTACTTGAGTAATGAATGTGAATACTTTTGACACCTCTGGTAGATAGACATGCTTAGGAAGGAAGGTATATGTAAGAATGCTAATTGGTTGAGGGGAGAACTCAGCTGTGTGTTCGAATGACCCAACTGATGTAAGACTTAAACAAACAAGATATTGCATGTTGTTAAATGAGCTTTAAAGGTGTTGGACAGGAGATTAGGTTACCTCTGCGCTGAGCAGAATGTCTCCTCATGTTTCCATTCTAACTGTTTCTGATTGCTCGAGTATCATATTAAACAAATATTGGAGAAGTCTTTCTACATGAATTAAAAAGCAAATAATATCACAAAATGTTGTTTTTCTTTTAATTTTATATACCGACAGCATTAAAGCGCTGGTTCTATGTGACATAGAGATCAGTTGAAAATGAGGTAACACACTCATATTAGACTGCTGATCCGAAGTTGGTGAAAACCCACAATGCCAAGCCTGGCTGTTGTTTGCCAGCAAATGCAATTTAAAGGAAGACTATAATCATTAGACAATAATGTAAACAATTCTGCATTTAACTTTTTTGAGTGGGGGTGGGGGCAGTTTTTGTGAATGTTAAATAAGGACAGAAATGTGATGGAAACATATGTTAAGCCTTTAATTTTAATACAATGCATTACATGCTGAATATAAGCAGAAACATTTATGCCTGTGAATTTTTGGGGATATTTTAAGGCTGTACCTAATACACATCATGTATTTGGAGTCAAAAAGAAGGCATTTAAAGGCTGACATCAAAATGAACCAATGCTTGTTATTGAGGGCTTTTGTATTACAATAGTTCAATTATTTATGGGTGCCTTTTAGGACACTAAAGGTTGCCTCATAAAGAAAGACACATTTCAGTCTGTTGTTCAAAATAGAGCCAGAGTTTTAAATCTTTATTAACTAAGTAACCGACATCCTGATATGAGCCCGGACCTCTAAAGTTAAAGTTAGAGAAACTCGTGTTCAAAGCGTGCAATAACTTGGTGTTCATACCTCACTACAAAGCACTGATCCCCCCCTCGCTGAAACCCTTAGACCCCCGACACATTCACAAACATGCACCCAGGCACTCAACTTGTGAACAGCACATGGGGGAAAATAGTTTCCTTGCAGTACACTGGCCCAATTCATTCCCCATTTTAATCCGCTCTGTGTTCTCTGCCTAATTTGGTCTCTGCTTCGTTTACATGACTAAGTCAGACTGAAGGAATGATGCAGGATACAAGAGAGTGGGCTGTTAGGCACAGGTCTACTATGACCCCCTTCCTCCACCTGCTTCATGGGCACTTTGCTCTCCAGGATTTAAGATTCTTCTTTACATTTAATTTGTTTTTTTCTCTGGCTTTCCCAGACGTGATGGCCCTTTTAAAAGTTTCAGACACAGTGAACTGAAAACCCTTAGTTGTCTCTAATATCTTTATTATATAAAGATTAATGTGGCTTCATAAGTCATCATATGCACTCACTGATCATTTCATAAGGCATATCCATCTATCCCATTAACCAGCTCTCAATACTGGGCTGTTTAATAAGCCAGTCATGTAACAGCTATCAATGCATTTAGAGGACGCAATCAAGACTAATAATGGCGCCTTGCAAGTTACTGAAATGTCCAATATCTTACCCATTTTCAATAACACTGGTTGCAGATGTCCCTAGAACATACTTTTAGGTTGTTTTTTTTTTCTTCTAAAATTCTATCAGAATATTGGATTTTCTATGCCTATAAAGCCCACTGTGTCAGTCCTGCTCAGAATTGTCTGTTTTGGCCTCCGTAGCTTCAAATACTCATGGTCTGTGTCGGCTCATGCCTCTCTCAAGAGTTGGATGTGGCCTCTGCTTTCCAGGGCAGTGCTCTAATTTTACTATGGCTGCATGGACGTGCCTGGACAGCTTCCATTTGCTCGAGTTCTCTGGCCTGAAAGAAGACCTGTTTAGGAAGTGTCTACCATCTGGAGTGTGTGGCATATCCCCTAATGGCATATGAGCTATTTTAAGATCACACTTGATAAAGCTGGAGCAAGCAATGGGTGGGGTTCTCATGTTTTTTTTTTTGTTTGTTTCATTCACATATTAGACCAAGGGCACCTCCTTTTTGTAAAAGGTCTATTTTACACAATGTGTTTTCTTTAAATCCTCTTTTACCTCCATTCTGATGCTTGATTTGAACTTTGCCATCATCTGTAGCTTTTGATACATCTAAATGCCTAATTGTAGTAGCTCCTGCCACATAATTGGCTGATTAGATACGGTCATTGTCTGTTTTACAGGTATACCTAAATAAGTAACAATTAATTTCATATAGTAAACATTATAAGAAACAGACACTTTAGAATGTTGCTTAGGAGATTTTCATCTTCTTGAATACTAAATAGTCTCAACTGATGTGTCCATAAACTCCATAACCAGATGTAAAAGTGTGTCAAAGAAGAATTTAGAGAAATGTAAATTAATCATAGAAAGAAGTGATTTATGCCTTAAAACAAATGCTTGGTACTTTTGAAGGGCAGGAGTACTAGACAGGTACAGCTGATACACATAGCCTATTAACAACAAAAGGTGGTGGTCTGCGTGGTAGCCATGTCTGTTACTATTTACTGCTCAACTTCAGTGTTTGCACCCCTGCCAGTTTTGTACTAGAGGCTAAGCAGACACACATCTCTGGTGGTTAAAAGGGGTGTCAACCTCTTCTCTGCATGGAGATTTGATTCAAATGACAATTCAAGGGCTGTGGTTGAATTCACTGATACATTTTTTTCAAGTTTAATTCATAATAGAAATTACCTTTTTTCAACTTTCAGAAACATACCATTGTTTTCCCGACATTATTTCATTAGGTATGTCTTTGAGTTAGTATAAAATAGGCTTTGCATACACATATTCTTACTTTATGCTTATGAATATAAATAGTTAACAGCACTTCCATCATGATGCATATGTTCAGGAGCCTCACTTCACTTCACTTGGGGAGGGATGAAATTTGATCTTACTGATTCAGAAATATTTTTCCCTGTACATCACCTAATTTGGCTTTGTTTGACACCGCTTACTGTAAAAATATCTCGTAAGATGTCCCTAAGAGACGCATAAAGACACAATAGTTTAGCCTTTTATTTGCAAAACTTCTGTTTATATTCAGTCTACATGTCACACATTATTATTTCTGCTTTCTCTTTATCTGTACCCAGCCCTAACTGTTTTTGTTTGGGACCTTGGTATCCTGAAATACTGTCTGTTTTGATATCATGAGATTGGGTTCAAATCGCTTTTTAAAGTCATGAAATCAAACAGTCAAAACACCATGGTACGGCGATAAGATCCAGAAATAAACGAACAACGTACGCTGAAATAACCAAAGACCCGCCGAGTCATACAACAGTTGAAGATTCGTGTCTGTTTGTGTCACTGCTGCTTGCTAGCGTTAGCATGTTAGCATAGGTGTAGTGCTTCGATCCAAACAGGTGCGATTTGAGCGCCGCCGTTATACGACCAAACTTCTCTACAGAGCCAACAGACAGGCAGACATTTGAAACATTTTCCTCTTTCAAATTTGATCCGTTTGATTTTATCAATGACTGTGACTGCCGTAGTCTCTCAGGATACGACGAGTAGAATCCGCTTGGCGAAGTTAACATGACGAGCATCCTGATGCTAACGTGATTCACGTAAGGTTTAAAGGTTAACGTGGATCTCGCGGGATTTGGAGACAGGCTGTACAACAACAAGCAGAAGAGTAAAATATTGATGCGAAGATACTTGCAGGGCTTGAAAGACTACACAAACATTTTCCCAAGCAGAAGTGCAAATACCACTCTATGAAAGTACTTCTAAAAGTAAGAAGTACTTTGTTTAAAGTTCTCTGAGTGTTGAGTAATTTGAACTTTTCTTTATTATGTTAAAAATGACAATACTGGAGTGTGATGAGTCAATCTCTGATTTATTTTGATGTGATCATTAAACCAAAATGACTTCATCACAGAGCAGCAATTTTCTCTTGTATGATAAATTAGATTTAAATATATAGTGAAAACCCACAGTGTACTCTGGGTCATTGTTTTATATCTGACAGTATAACCCATCAGTTAAAAAATGTGACCAAGCTTCAGGGGCATCCCCTCTTTATCTCTTCTCTGGCCATTATCGATGAATAAATTTACATAATCCTAGGAGAAAAGGAGGCATGGGCATTTTGAAACACTTCATATTTTCAAAGTGAAATGATCAAATTTAATCAACAAGAATCATTTAGGATACTTTGTTTGGGGTATGTTTTTTATGTGACGGGTAGAATTTCGTTCTTTTCGAAATGCAGAGGACCCTTTGTCAAGCCCTCGAATCAAATCAGATTTAAGCTAAAATGTTGTCTGTTTGAGGAATACTCTAACTGAAGAACTGCTGCATCCTTATCCAACAGAGGACAGGCTTATGTTAAAAAGCTGCAGTCAGGCAGATTAAGTCTACAGGTACATAAACATGTGTGGACACATGCACATAGAAAGTTCTAGACGTGTAAAAAGAATAAGAATTCAAAATAAATGCATTTTTACATGTTTATTTTTTAAATCAATTAACAAAACAAAGTGAGCAAACAGAATTAAAAAAAATAAGAAAATCATTATTTGGTTTCACGATTTTAACCTTCAAACCAGCATTAATTCTTATAGGCACACAAGGTGTATTAGGAGCCAATTATACAAAACAAGTGCTACTCATCATTGTCATATGTAGGTTGAAACACAAACATTAACTGAAACAGGAACAGTGGTTTTAGAGGCTTAAAACTGGGTGAGGAACAGCCAAACTCTGCTACTAAGGCAAGGTTCTGGAGGACAGTTTCATACCCCAGGTCACACAATAGCAAGGCTGAGCACAGCAACATGAGACAAAGGAGTGAAAATACACGAGCAAAGTCTCACCCAGGTAACCATTTCAAAGAAGACTGGGGTTTAAAGATGTGCGAGAGGAGTGTAGATGCAGTTGTCATACAAGGAAACTAGGTACAGCAGATGAAGGACGAAGTATGCTAATTTCCTTCAAAATCTGAACATTTTCAGCACTGCCATCAGCTTAGAACTGACAAAAAAACAGTTGTAGCCAGGTATACCTATTTACTGTCTAGAAAAGTCTGGCCAAATGTGGTCTTCATAGAAGAGTTGTGGCCAAAAAGCCTTACCTTCATCATAGATACAAGGCTAAGTGACTCATAGGATAAGAACCGAGATGCAAAAAATGACAGCATGGGCTCTGGACTTATGACTGCAAAAAAAGTAATAATTGGCTGTAGCAGAGGCAGTTTGAAGGTGTCCTTAATGCTGGAACATACAGAACTTATCTATATTAAAATACCATCAGGGAGGCATCTGATTGGTCCCAATTTTTTTCTGCAGCAGGAAAATGACCCAAAACATACATTCAGTGTCATTAAGAGTGATCATCAGCATAAAGGAGAACAAGGAGTCTTGGAAATCATTGCGTGCATGGCCCTATCAAAGTCCTTATCTCAACATCATTGAATGAGTCCAGGATTACATGAAGAGAAAAGGATGGATGAAAGGGTTACTCTTTCATCCATCCATTTCTTCGGGTCACTTTTTTAAATGCAAAATCTCAAGAACAGAAACTTTCCACAAAATCCTATCATTTAACCTTTATGTCAAGTTGAATATTTATGCAAAGTTTAATGAAAGCCCCTTACAGCATATTCTGATATTGCGTTAACAGGATCATGCTCAAAGGCAAAATCATTTTATCCTTAAATCATAGTGGATAATTTTGCAATGTTTGATGAAAAAATTCCTTTGACCCTACTAGTAATTTTAACATGGATTTATGACAGCCCCCTGAGTAACTGTAGATGGATTTTAAACATTCGCCAACATAGATGTAATGGGTGGCACGCTGAACTTAGGGGAACTTTTGCCTAATGGAGCTTGGTGCTATTGAAAATGTGCAAACGTATTGCAATGTCACTCAACAAGTGCCACATAAAGCGGACATTCACAGATCAGCCATATTATGACCACCATATTGTTGGTTCTCTTTTTGCTTCTACGAAACAAACTTCCGATGCACAGTGTATTCTGACACCTTTCTATCAGGACCAGCAGTAACTTCTTCAGCAGTTTGAGCATTTGGACCAGTCTTCGCTCTCCACGTGCATCAGTGAGCCTTGGCCGCCCATGAACCTGTCACTGGTTCACCACTGTTCCTTCCTTGGACCACTTTAGACAGATACTGACCACCTCAGACCGGGAAGACCCCACGTGAGCTGCAGTTTTGGAGATGCTCTGACCTAGTCGTCTAGCCACCAAAATTTGGCCCTTGTTAAACTCCATTTTTCCTGAATCTAACACATCAGCTTTAAGGACAAAATGTTCACTTGCTACTTAAAATATCCCACTCACTAAAATGTCCCATGGTGCAGACATAATCAGTATTATTCGCTTCACCTGTTACTGGTCATAATGTTATGCTTGATCGGTGTATACGCCATATCACCATGAGCAGCTAGTCTCATTATTCCGACACTATGCCTAGAGGACTAAGATGGCTGTCCCCAAAAGGGCAAGGAGGAAGCATACTGAGCTAGCAGAGACGAATGCAAGCGGATGTCAACTTTTGCTGGCGTTTATAAGCATGTTGGATTAATCATTGGAAATTTTTAGGCATGCATACATGACGTGTTGCCCAACTGACTAACATAGTTCTGCATGGTCTGGCTTAGCTTGATACAGTTTGACGTTTCCCTCTTCATCAGCAAAAGTTAGCCAAAACATTAATGTGTGTATGCAGCTTAAGGATCCTCTTGTTTGCACCCTCCCAGAAAAATGGTGGCAAAGATATGACTGCAGTGAGTTGTCAAAAACTGTGCTGGATATATTTTCCTTATTTGAGGTTTGTACCAGACTGTATAATCATGACAAAGACCTTAAACAGAGAATGTTCTACTGTGACCTAGTAAGATGAAAGAATAGTCGTCTTTTATTTAAAGTAAATTTATTTACTAACTGCCTATGAGCTTTGAGAAATTATTCAACCGGATCAAAAGTCAGCTTCTCAAGGCATGTGTTCTAAAATATCAGGATCATTTTGCAAATACATCACAAAATCTTTTCACATGAGCTCATGAAAAAGTTAAAGAGCATTTTCATGTTTTACTCTGTGCTGTTTTAAACAGCTGCCTCCTTGAGCAGTCCTCTGGGTTATCAGTCTTTCCAGTATGCATATAAAAATATCTCAAAGTTAACACTTCATTCTCATCATCATTATTCAAACCAGCACTGGCTTACAATGCCACTAGCATGCCATAACAAGCTGACAGGGAGTTCCTAGAAATGAATGATTGATTAGTCACTGCTGCTGTGACAAGCAGGTTTGATGTAAACACTGCTTAGACACTCAGCCTGCTGCAGTAGCTGTAATAAGAGCAAAAGAGGTGGAAGTGTAACCAGAGTTAGCTGTACTGTAACTGAACTGTTAACAGCTCAGTGACTGAATAAGTTAAAACAACATTACTGTGTCCTGTCTGTTTAGCTTTATGGGGTCATAGTGTACAATGACAATATGGGGATAAAGTTATATATATCATATGATATAAAAAATAAATTTGACTGGTCGTTGGGGAGTGTCCTGCATAAATTCTAAAAGTGTTACTGTAAGTAAATCTTACCATAATCTAGAAGGTTTTACTAAAACTTTTAAAGGGTCTCTAAAGACTGTAGTCCCTCCCACATCTAAAGACAGTTTATCAGAAAATCCAAATTTTAAGTCTTGGGCTGAAATTGGCAAAGACCGGGGTCTTGTAGGATACAAACAAAACAAGAACTGTACTGAAGAGGTCATATCATACTTTTTCAAAGCTTTTTGCATTTTAGTGTGTTTTACCTGTCTTGTCCTTCAAATGTGTTCTTGGTTTTTGTTGATTTGTTTTCTAAAATGTAAATAAGTTTTGAATTTTGATTCTGTTCATTATTGATTTATTAATTAAATCTCCAGCTGCGCACACACATTCCATAGTGGGACAGACTTTAAAGGAAGCACTACAATGAAAAATGTAAACACCTGAAAATGGTAGCCTTTGGATGAAACATAGGGTTATAGCTTTTGCCTGTGGTTAGCTTTTAAGCTAACACTTACAGTATGTCGCTCAAAGAGTAGAACATGTCAAACAGGGATTTTATCTCCCTATACAGATCTGAAAAATTGTCCCTATTTTCCACAGTTTTGAGAAGCCAATTATTTCCCTTCACCTTCTTGCTAATTTACTACTAGCTTCTTGCTTGTTCCTCTCAAGATGGTTGCAATTGGTTTTGACAGCCATCACATCACTGAACAGAATATTGGAAAGAAACAACCCAAGAACAAAGCAAATTAAAACTTTTTTGTCCCTCAACAGAGGGTACAAATTGGCCCTCAAAAGAGAGAGATACTCAGATTATGGTCAAATAAGTAAAAATAAGTTAAAACCTGAGGACTACCAGCGGAATCTTAACACAAAGAACTGACACACACATAAATACATATAAACTTGCGCACAGAATCACAAACAGGCCCATACAAACTTTTTTTTTTGTCATTTTGGCTTTTATTTCTAATTTATGAATTATTTTGTTGATTATAAGCAGTTGGTTATTTTTTTTTAAATCATTATTATTATTATTATTATTATTATTATTATTATTATTATTATTTATTTATTTATTTATTTATTTATTTATTTATTTTTAAGTTTTTTTATGTTATTTTTCATGAAATGCTCTGGCAGTCCTCTTCAACAACATCCACATCAATAAAGCTCTTTTGAATTGAATTAAACTGACAGCACAGTTTGCATAAGACAAGACTAAATTATATCATTAAAAGGCCAAGACTGGAGAGACTGCCTAAGAACTAATAAAAGCATCTTACACTTAACAGCCACACTTAAGGGAGTGCACCCTGACTTTGGACTCTTCCTCCTTTTTGGCATTTTGTCTGCAACTTTAAAATTGCAATTAAAACTATAGAAATTATACATCACCAGTTGTGAAGGCACCAAACAAAAAAGCATAGTGATTTTTTCTTAATTTGGCACTTAGGGACTGAGATTTACACACAGAATACCATGACACTGGACATGTTACCTTATAAAAGTGATTACCAAAGGTGAAACCCACCAAAAACAGTGATACAGGGGAGGGGTGGGTGGATAAGCTGCAAGTCTAACTAAAAGTATTGACATGATTTTGCAACCTCATTTCCTTGTAAATTTAATGCCAACAATAAATCAAGACTAGATGTCACAGCTCCTAAAAATATCAAGAAGAAATAGTTAGTGATAAAACAATCGTATCTCTGTCAAAACAAAAGACCGAAGCTGGACATGGAATGAAGAACAAAAATCTCACAACTTTGCCCTATACTTGAGATGATCTGTGGCTAGAGGTGCTGAATTCAAATTACAAAACATTCATAAGACTACGTAAATTCAAAAGATCCATCAAGACCATCTTCCCTGCAGCCTCTCTCCCTTCTCTCTTTACATACTGGCTCATAAGCTGGGTTGCCAAAAAACTGTAGCTGTAAGAGTTGGTGATGCAACAGCTTTGTCTGACAGACTAATGTAATGCCTGAAATGTATTAAGAGGTGTGGGACACTGAGCCTGTCTTCTTTTCAGTGACGAAAAGTGTTAAGATCTGCTGTGGATATTGTATTGCCCTGAGTAAATAATACGAACCAAATAAAAAGAATCAGCTGACATCATACGTCTCCACCACCTGTAGTTGAACAGCCAACAACTTCTGACCTTCACTTTGGAGGTCTGCCTGTCTAGTCTGAATGAGCCGACAATAAACATAATCAGATCCTTGATCTGTTTTTAAAGAGCTGTGCTCCTACAGCATCATAAAGATAAAGGCTTTATTATATTACATAATTTTCCACCAGAATGTCTGCTAAATACCAAACTCGCTGGCTTAAGCCCACACATTTAAACCAACATCAAAGTATTTTTTTAACTAAAGCATAAATATTTTCTCGTTTTGCTTTGGGTTCTCTGCTGTGTATCTGAGGTCTTGTGCAAAAAACTTTAGGCAGATGTGAAAAAATTAGGATGTGTTCACAAAAATATATATATTTTTTTGACCATTCGTTGCCTTTAAAATAGCATCAGTTCTTCAGGAAACACTTGAACATAGTTTTTGAAGGAAGTCAGCAGGTAGGTTGTTCCAAACAGGGCTCTGTCAGGGCCATATCATCACTTCCAGGACTTCATGTTCTTCTTACCTCTGAAGGTTGTTATTTATAATATTGGCTGCTTGTTTTGGGTGGCTGCCTTGCTGCTGATTAAATTTGGGGCCAATCAGAAGCCTCCCTGATAGTTTTTCATGATGGATGAGTATCTGCTTGTATTTCTCTGCATTTAGGACACCATTAATCCTGACTAAATCACCAACCCCATTTGCAGAAATGCTGCCCCAAATTTGCAAGGAACCTTCACCATGCTTCATTGTTGCCTGCAGTCACACAGTCCTGTACCACTCTCGAGCAATTTTTCAATCAACCTGCCTTTTGCTCATCAAGTATTTCAAGTATTAACTCATCAGCTATTAGCACCAGCTGCCATTTTTCTGAAACCCAGTTCCCTTGTATTTCATGCATAGTTGAGTTGCTTGGTCTTGTTTCATGTTGGAGGTATGGCTTTTTGGAAGCAGTTATTCCTTGAAGACCACTTCTGGCCAGACTTCTTGGGACAGTAGATGGGTTCACCTGTGTTCCACTGATATTTGCTAGGACTGAGCTATTGCCATTGCTTGACACTCTATTTCAAAGGGAAGTTAGCATGACATGTCTTGCATCTACTGTAATAAGTTTCCGTGTCTGACCAGTGTATCTCTCATTGTTGTCTTTTTCTTTATGCTTCTTCAAAAGAGCTTGAGCAGCATATCTTGTCTGCTTTGAATTTTTTTCCATTGGAGAGACCTTGCTGATGTAGTATCACTTCCTTTTGTCTTGTTGCTATGCTCAGTCTTACTGTGGTGTACGACCTGTGGCATGAAACTGTCCTCTACAACCTCCCTTTGGTAGCCGAGTTTGGCTATTCTTTTCCAAATTTAATTCCTCCTACAAGGCTGTTTCTGTTTTTCTGTTTTTCAACCTACATACAGTATGTTGATGATCATTAGCACCTGTTTGGTATAATGTGTGTACACATGACTTTAATTGTACAAAATCTCTGACTTTTTGCAAGTAAACCTGTAAGAATGAATGCTGGTTTGAAGGCAAAGTAGTTGCACAAAATATTAATTTGATTTTGATTTTTCTTCTGACACAAATAGAGTTAAACAAATAGAATTTTCAACTTTAAAAATATGTTTTCACTACAGCCTAAAACTTTTTCACAAAACTTAATTTTATTGTAATAAGCTGATAAAAGCATTACAAATAAATTAGCTGCATATCTTTAGCACACTTATTGTGATATTTTACTGACAAATTATATGATGCTCCTAAGTGAACAGCAGACAGGAGACAGGAGCAGAATCTGAGTCTTCTGTGGCATTACGATCCTCCATGACAAGTCATTGGAGTTATGGAGAACATGAATCATAAATCATACAAGAAGATTACCAGCATTTCTTGGATAGTTTTATGGAGTTTAAAAAAAAA
Organism: Cetoscarus ocellatus; assembly: GCA_037902135.1. Classification (NCBI taxonomy): domain Eukaryota; kingdom Metazoa; phylum Chordata; class Actinopteri; order Labriformes; family Labridae; genus Cetoscarus; species Cetoscarus ocellatus. The sequence continues at coordinate 224,097 of JBAMNC010000462.1, read as the reverse complement.
AAGAAATAGTTGGAAAGATTCTGTTAGCTTTATGAAGCAGTTATTAATTCAAAGTGAATTTCTCTGTAAAAACTTTTTTTTTCATTGGCACAGTGTGTGTATTTGATGGAGTGTTTATGCATTTATGTTTCTCAACAATTTAACACCTCTGTCATTTTTGCCTAGTGAATCTGAATCAGTCATGAACCTGCTCAGGAAAGACGCCATGACCTCAAAGAAGGAGAAGGAGAAAGAGATCCAGTATGAAGAGCCTCCAGATGGTGGGTGGGGCTGGATGGTGGTGCTGCATTGTTTCTTGGTACGTCCTCATCACACGTTCGTGATTCCTCCGTGGTAAATGGACTTGAGCTTGTGAAGCACATGAGAGTTGAAGGACTTTATACACTGCAGGTCACACTTACCAATTTACACCCTCCAAAAAATCTTACATTTCATAAAGACTCAGCCAACAGTGATGTGGTGAAACAGTCGGTGTGTTTAGGGGGCAACTACTGGGTCATGTTTGGTCAGTTGCAAGGAGCCTCATGAGAGCTAACATAGTCCCAGAGCAGACTGTATGTCCCAAACAGACATGGCAGTAGGTGGGCATCAGATCATGTTCTAAAAGCAAATAATTAGGGTCCTCGCCCTAAGGGAAAGGACCCCTCTAGCTCTAACTAGTTTACAATAAAAATTGTAAAATCGTGCTCATCATTTTGCTCTTTACATAAATGTTCAGTATTAGCATGTTGGCAAAAAGTGCAATGCAGTGTCACAAGTTTGTCGGCTCTTAAATATAACAATAACCAAGGAGGACAGTCTTTACCTCATTTGTACCAAAGATGAAGGGTAGGTTTTTTTTCACTTATACTGATACACGTAATCACATTGAGACACAGTATTAATCTCAGAGAGACCTTTGTTAGACTCTGATACATAAGACAATAAGGTAGAGACAGACAAACAGACAGGTGTAGCAAATTAGAGTGCCTAGTTGAAGCATAAAAAATACAATCCAAGATGGTCTCTCCAGTTTAAACCCTTGTATGGGATCAAGTTAGACAGCCTCAAATCCTGCAGGAGAATGTATTTTTGCCAAATTTAGTTCATTCTGAGTAAAAACTGGAGGTGATAAAATCCTGGGGGCGAAGGGTCTGTCTGTTTGCAAGACGTGTTGGAAGGCAAAAAGGCTTGGCTGTAGTTCAAAGATGGATTTGAATATGAAGTTATACCAGTGCAAAAGTCTGCATATTGACATGTGAGACCAGTTATCCAGAGAGTACAAAGTTCAGTGGTGAGGGGTCCTGTTATGAGTCTTGGTAACCTGTGATGGACAGCATCAAGCATTTTTTGACAGCTGACAAAGATATTCATATAGGCAATGCTACTGTAATACTAGTGAGGGAAGGAGATGGCAGCAAAAAGAATTTTCCTGGTCCTAAGAGTCAAACAGGATTTCTTCCTTAAAAGGACTCTAATTTTAATTTGTTTTTTTCTAAGATGTCCAATTCTGGATTAAAAAGAATGATTTCAATTAATTTAGATGTCCAATTACTTGATAGAGGCCACAAACTCAAAAGGCATGCCTCTGGCAGAGCTAATAGAGGGTATCTATCTTTTATCTTTTTTATTTGAAAGCAACATACCACTTGTTTTATCTGTGATATCTAAGATGAAACTACTGCAACTAGGTGATGTCAGATGATGGCTTCGGACAGTCAAAGACCAGGGCAATAGTGTCGGCACAACAATAAATATGTATTATGAATTGTCAGCATAAACAGGTAATGATACATCAGTAAAATTTCATCCCTTACTGAACAGCACTATGGTTAAATTCTCTATTCAAGCTAATATCAGAGCTTGACATAACTGCAAAATAACTTATAGATTGGGCCTAGTCTGCTCTAATTGGTTGACTGGTCTACTCTGTGGTAATTGGTCAATTCATGCCATATCAACAACTTCTACAGTCAATGCTCTACACTGGGCTTGCTACTGTGAGTCATTGGACTGCTTAAACTGCTGACATCACACTGGTAGGTCTATTAAGAGGCTGAGGGAACCGGACATTTTTGGCAGATACTGGTACTGTAAAAAGCTAAAGAGGGAGAAGACCTGAAGCCACAGACTTTTTGTGTTGTGCATAGACATGATTATCATGACGAGGAAATATGAAGAAAGCATAATATGGACTCTTTAATGTGACAGCAGCATTAACTAATGATTGAACCTCATCACGTCATCACGTTGATGACATCATCAGTGCACCAGAAACACGGCCAGGTAAACAATGGAAAGCAGCACGGAAGCTATGGACACAGTGGTCAAGTGTTTTCCATACTTTGTACTTTTGTCCCTCTTTAAAAATCTACAAACTCAGAGCAGACTGAATGACATTCCAGCGCTGATGATATGAAGGCGGATGGAATTTGTTGCTGGGATGGCAAAGAGTTGCGGAAATTACAGACGGAGGGGACGGGTGTGATATTATGCCGGAGGCACGTTACGCCAACAACATCCTGTAAATTAGCGCTTTGACCCGGGTGTGACATTCCCACTGGGAGCTGATCAGAGGCGAGCTGATAAAACCTGTGTCGCTTGCAGGGTCAGTCGACCCGGGTCTAAATGCCGATTAGAGCCTTTCCCACTGCCGACAGGAGACAGTTTTTACCGTGTTTCAACAGGTTTTTTGGCCAGTGGGAAAGGGATATTATAAATCTAACCCATTATTGTTAGAGCCATTCTCAAACAGCCTGTTTAACACTTCCCCCTAATGATGCTATAAAGGGATATACCACCTCACACAGATTTAGACACTCCTAGAGCCAGGTGCTTGTTTAGTCCACAGGTACTGGAAGGAACATGTCTGGGCATGGTTGTGCAGCCATAGTAAACATTAGAGCACTGCTGTGGGAAGCTGAACCCACATACATTTTTTAATAGGGGCATAGTCAGACACTGTTCATGAAAATTCACACAAATATGGCCTGTTTTGCACAGGGCTTAAACAGAGGGGTTTGTGGGCATGCTAAAATCCAACTAATGAGCAGATTTGTTGGCAAGAAATGTTAAAGTTATGTTCTATGCTCATCTGGTACCAGTGTCAGCTTGTTGATGGGTGTAAAATATGTGCCCTTGAATATCTTGTAATTTGATGTATTTAACCTGAAAGATGGCTTTACTAACATAGCCTTTTTTCTTGATGTTTCTTCATGTGTGATCTCCTGTGAAGGTAAATGTCCTTGTGATGGGAACACTAAAAAGCTTTGGGATCTTCTTTGTGGCATTCCAAGATGAGTTTGGCGGCTCATCTGAGAGCATCAGCTGGATCGGTTCCATCATGTCAAGTCTGCGTCTATCTGGAGGTTCGTCTCTGTTTGAAAAACTAGTCCAACACAGTAGAATGAGTTTACAGTTACTAACCCACAGCACTATGTAGTACCAAGGTATTAAAACAGTTGAAATTAAAACGTCTGTGTTCTTCCATATCATCATCTCCAGCACCCCTCGCCTCTGTTGCCTGTGCCAAGCTGGGAGCCAGGGTGACCTCTATAGCTGGAGCAGTGCTGGTGAGTGGAGGCTTCCTTGTGAGTATTTTCGCCAACAGCGTGGTGTACCTCTACATCAGCATGGGTGTGATAGTTGGTAAGTCGAAGTCCATGGTTTGTCGAAATATACCTTTCACATTATTTTACATACTTGATATACTATCAGTGATGTAAACCTTTAATTTTCCTCTCAGGGATGGGTTTTGCACTTCTGTATCAATCCTTCTCTGTGGTCACAGCGCTGTATTTCCGAAAGAGACTGGCAACAGCATATGCAATCGGACGTTCAGGGATGGGGCTGACCTTTGCCTTGGCTCCATTCACTCAGCTGCTTCTTGATCAATATGCTTGGCAAGGTATGCAGTGTTTCTCACAGAAAATTGCCAGTTAAGGTGATTGTGGTGGGATGGGGACTGAGAGAGGGTCATGCTATGTTTGCCCCAATCAAAGTAAGCCTTTCCTCAATAAAGCGTTTCCTTGCAAATATTAAACTACATACTACAGGAAAACATGTCAAAATTGGAGAATTTTTAGACACCAGGGTTTCAATGTTCTTACTAAGTGGGAATGAAAGGTGTAAATGTTGTGTATGTATGTTTGTACGTGGACCAGGGCTGTCTATGACTAAAGTGGGGTCCTAAAACAAAGTTTTTTAAAACCACAATGTAATTTTAATGTAGATGCAACTACATCTTTTCTTAACACTAGTTAAAGGGGGGCGTCTTGTTGAGATGGCTAGCTTAACTAGGGTAAACAGGTGAATCAGCTTAATCAGATGTTTCTAACTGCAAGTGATTTTAAATGCATTATTGTTTTTTTGATAAGTGCAAATCTAAAAGTGTTAGTAACAATTTTTCCATGGTGTTCAGAGAAGAGGTTTCTTAACTACACTATGCCAAGTACCCCCACACAGCATAAGCCTACTGCCTTACCTTTTTCTTTGATTCCTCCTAAGTAAAGATATTAAATCAAGAGTGCTGCAATGATTAGACCAAAAACACTACACTAAATTAGCACTGAAGCACTCCCAGCTCCCTGTCTCATAGTCTTTGAAAATTTGAATGAGTTTTGGTTAAATGCTCCAAATAGTTTTTTTGTTAAAAAAAACAAAAAAAAAAAACAAAAAAAAAAACAAACAGATTTTTAAAGTATTCTATGACAAAAACATATCTTAATATATCTACTTATAAATTTTAAAGCTTTTTGACAACCTACAGAGAGAAGTTGCCTACAGGATGCTCACTAGAGCTACAAGAACTATAGCCTTCATCACTTAGATTTCATCATTTTTGGTAACTGCCTAATATCCTTGAAAAAGATATCAGGCTCACACAGATACAGACATGACCTCCAGCTTGATAACGCCATTCTAAGAACAAAGTCCTTTACATAAAGGCATGAGAGTGAGGTTAAAGTTGGAAGAGCACAAACCACTGCCAAGGCATTTCCAATATTGTCAGACAAACTGTTATCAAAAATGTGCAAAACTACCCTATTTCCCACTGTTAACAAATCCTTGAAAACAAATTCTGGATTCACACCTGGTTTCAGATCACCACCAACATCTTATTTCTTCTCCCTTGTGCCATGACCAACATTCCCTGAAAATTTCATCAAATTCCGTTCATGTCGACATCACCATCACTTGATTTACCCTGTTAACGAACAAAAAATCAAACAAACTAATAAAAGCTGGCAAAAACACAACTTTCTTGGCAGAGGTAATAAGCTTATTTTAACAATGAATGAAATATTACACAGAGAGGTTTTAGTAGTGACAGTTTCAAGGTTTTTCTTGGCCAGGCTTTAATATCACTGTCTGTGTACCCAAAAATGTCTCATTCAGCCCAGTCTTGCTTTCAAGCTAGCTCTGCTAATTTGACAGCATTACAAACTTGTTTGTAACGTATGACTTTATTTTGTCAGTTGGGTAACTGTACAGCACCAAAATACATGCGGAGCACAGCGTTTTCATGCAGCTATACTGACAACTGTTGTCACACTGCCATCCACATTAGTTAGTGATGTCATATTTATCACATGTCTGCAAGTGGTCTATATTTACCTGACATGTTCCAACTTTTTTGAAAGAAAAGAACGATTTTATTGCTTCTAAATGATCAAGAAGGGAGTGAAATTGAGGTATGAGAGGGAAGTGAAAAGGGGCACTGTCAGAAAAACCGAATACTAGTGAGAAAAAATAGATACCAAAAATTATGCTAACTAAATGATACCACTCCATATGAAATAGCAGCTCAGGACTCAACTATGACCACATTGAACTACTACCACTTACATATCTTGACAATGTTAAAATAAACATTGTATTTGGAATACATCATTTAGTCTAAGTTTACTAAATTCATGAAATCTTCTGAGCAGTTGTGTAATGGATGGATTCAGGATCTGCACATTAACAAGCCAGGAGGACTTAAACAGGTAACATGGGTCACCCTCAGTGCAAGGACATCACTATTGAAGCTGACAGAAGACAAAATACAGAGCCTTAAAATGATCAACTTAGAAAGATCAGGTATGGTTAATATTAGCATGTGGTGTTTTCAGTTACAAAGAAAAGTTAAGATAATCATTTACCAACCCCAACAGGGAATTTCTATTATCACCCTATAGTAAGCCTAGGCCAAAGTATTTTGGCATGTAGCAACAGTGTCTTTCTTGTTTTCCACCAGAGGCAGTTGACATTTTTATGCTGTTTATGCCAATGGGTGTGTTCGTCTAAACATGGGAAATGGTCAGGCTCAAATCTCAACTCAGATCAACTCTATTTACAGTACTTTGTCAGTGTTGATCCAAAGTGCTTTATGGTCCAAAAACGTAAAGATAAAATAAAAGCTGGCATGTTCTTCTCCTGAGGTCGCACAAAATGATAAGGCAATAGGCCTTCCAAAACCTGGTCTAAAGTCTAAAATCTGTGGTGCAGTGTGTTCTTACTATTTAGAGGGTGCATTACAAAGGTCTGAGAGATCACAATGCAGGTCCAAGAAGGCCTGCAGACAGCACACTCAGTCCTCAGTTTACTATCAGTGCATTTGTGCAAATGTGAATGAGAAAGCTGAGAGACAGAGTGCCTGTGTTGTTTTCAAGCTTTCCTGTGTGTTCTCCAATAGTATGTCCAAAAAATGCAGAAACACACAAGTTTAATTTCCTGTGCAACAAAGAGTAATATTTACAATGTTTTTATACACAATAATTGCATAAAAACAAATTGTCAAGAGAGTATTTAGTATGCATTAGAGGATGAAGCCAAGAATTTCAGCAGAGAAAATAGCTTAATAAATGTTTACAGCCTACTTTTTAAAATGTTAAACCTGCAGGATACTAATGTAAAACATCCTGTCTGATCATGTTGAAATGGCTGGAGATCCTGTCGAGTAATAATCTAAATCTTTTGTGCATAATGCAAAAGGCGTCAGCAGGTCTACAGGCGTGTAGGAAGAAGTTTTAAGTAGAGGGGGCTGCCAACTGAATGAATGAATGAGTGACGTCATTGTGTTTTTTTCCTGCTGTATGTGCATCGCACATCGCCACTCACTAGGCTGCTGATGATGGTTCTGTCCTGACCCATGACCAATCTCTGATAAATTCACGAGAATAGATTTTAAAGGAGCTTTTTGTCCGACGGTTGCGGCTACAGCAAGCACTGCTTCTCCAGTTAACACTAGAACTGCTGTGGTGGTACGTCTGGCGGTCTGTTCACAAGCCTTTCATGCCATGAGTGTTCCAAAATATATGTTCTGTTTGCTTTCTTAAGCTTATGAGGTTGTTTAATGAAGCACTAAAGATTTCAGAGCATTTATTCCTTCAACTGCTGCTGCGTCACACAGAATAGTGCCGAATAAACAGCCTGTGCAAATAAATAAGACCCTTGTCACCTGTTAGGGTTGTGACCTGCACTGTGAGGCCTGAGAGCTTTTGCACTGTAGTTGTGCTGCACTGTCTGCGGTGCTGATCCTGTTCGTTTGTCAGTTCCATTTTCTAATTGTTAACTAATTGATTTGATCATTTGTTGGTGTTATTTTCATTGTTGCAGTTCTACAGCCCTGGCAGCACCCCCTTTCCTGCGCTACTGGTCTCCTGATGATTTCTGATGTTAGGGGGATGATTCATTGAGATACAACTTAAACCTGAGCAGTATCAAAATTCATGGAATCTTCCTTGAGTGCTCTGAGTTTTTAGTGGAACAATAAAGGTAGAGGGATTAGATGTGCCAGCTGGAGTTTGGACCAATCAATGAAACACACCATGTTGATAATAAGGTGTCAGCTGGCAAGCATGCATTGTTATTACAGAGAATGAGAGTTGACATTTGATTCATGTTATGCCCAGAACACACCTATCTATACTCAAGGCCCATAATCTATCATCTTGGCACTTTGCAGCTGGCTTTGCACCAGTATTGTGTGACATCTACTGTAGATCTAAGTATAGACCGACACACCTCATACAACTGTGCAACATATGCTTTCAGACAACATACTTCATGTCATCAAATTAGGGCCTGTTGTCTTTCTACCTGTTTATTTTTTTTTAACAACTGCAGTAATGTATAATGTTTTCCATAATCAATTTTCCCCAGCTGTTGTCTACTCTAGTGCTCTCAATGCAGAATACCTGTCATTAGCAGAGATGGAAAAAGACGTTATGGGGGCCGAAATTTAAAAACAGTGTAATAATATGACTGTTTTGGTCTAACTAACAAACAGATGCAGCCTCTCCAATTCTCCCCTTCCAGACAACTTTCAGCTACTGAGAGCGCCCCCCACCCATTTTTATCTTTCTTGATATTTTATGTCTTTCTTAATCTTGAAAAGATTATTTCATGTCACCCATACTACTGCCAGCCACAGAGGGAAAATACTTTATTTTTCCTTTGTTGTGGGGCTTGCTTTCATAGTTAAAGGGATGTAACAACAAACAGATAGCCTCAAAACCACAACATATTTTTTGTACCTTGCATGTTAAGAATTTGGAGATATTTTGGGGCCAGAAGGGAAGATGCAGTGGGCCTGATTTTGGCCCCGGGACACCAGTTGATGATCACTGATATAAGAAAAGCTCAGTCAGATTGTTACTTGAATAAAAGTAATCAAGAACTTGCTTTAAGTAAAAAAATTTTTGAATCTAAATGTTGTATTTACAAAATGTATGTGTGCAGTCAAGACACACCGTTGTACGTTCTGTCGCATAATGTTTATGTAGAAAAAAAATATTCACATTCTTAAACGCCCATGCTAATTACAGACTTAGAGACCCAAAATACTAGGGACAACCAAAAGCAGCTGATGAACACGAAATGTGTTGGCAGGGATCTTCACTGTGGAAAACATTAACTTTTTTACAGCCATTTCAGGAGGTGTAAGACCGCTTTAACTCAGCTGTGGTGCAGCACATTCCAGTGTCTTACTTTTATCTTGCTCTCATTACTTATCTGCATTACAATTTTCACTCTTCTCTGTGTTGGTACCCAACTCATGCCAAAACATAAAGAAGAGGGGCCTCATTTATAAAATATTCTGTAGGGTTCATACTAAAAGTGTATGTGCGCCCCAAAGCTGAAAATGACATGCCCCCCAAAAAATCAGATTTGTAAAACTGTACATGCTCACACCTGCAAGCACTTTTCCCTTTATAAATCCCAGTCAACCTGGAAGGTTGCGCAGGTGGATTTAACTCACATCCTGCCCTCTACACACCCACATTTTACCATGAAAGGTCAATACAAAGTACCTCATGAACGTTTTTGCATCGTCTGCCTGCAGTCTGCTCCTACACTGCTGTGCATCAGGATAAATGAGTCATGTGTCGACCCAGGCCCCTGTGACACTCAATTTGTCAAAACCGTGTTTGATTGTATGCCCTTTTTTTTGGTTCACCTAGACAAATTCATTTAACACTCGGAGCTCTTATAGCAACGTGAGTGCAGTCAATTGATTACCGATTACATTTGAGAAACTGTTCACCCACAGTATAAGGAAACCTGATGTATCGCCTGGTCATGTTTATAATGCCATCCTAAATGGCTGGCATTATTGTGCTGAGGAATGACTGCAATATCCCAGACCTAAGGACAGAATTTAACTGTATGATATCATACCCAAAATGGGCATTAGACAGAAAATGTAACATTAGATATTGTTAATCATATCAAACGCATACCTGTCGGTTGATTCCCGCTGGAAGGAGCCGGTTGCCAGAAACCCCAGAGTGGTCTGCACCTGTATACACACTGGGATGGCGCGGTTCCGGCGGGTGGTTTTGTCTATCACTGGGCCCACACACGCACATGCACAGTTGATCATTGGGCCCAGTTCAGCCCAATGATAGACAAAACCACTGCAGACTCGGGTGTTCATGATTACACGGGTCTGTAAGTCTGATATGTGATGACATTAAATGTTTGAGATGAATCTGGCTTCAATTCACCACCTCACCATCTGTGCCGCCAGTTTCCCCCATCTCCGAAATGTTCGTGTGCGAAGTTGACATACCGGTGCGAACATTCTCCTGTCGAGTTTGTTTTTATAAATCAGAACCTAGGCGTACGCTTTCAAGCCCCTTTTTGTGCGTAAGCAAGCTTTATAAATGACGGCCCAAGGCCTTTGTGACAACTTCTCTCTTCACACTTATTACCAAGGAGGTTATGTTTTAACTGGCATTTGTTAGTTGGTTTGGTTGTTGGTTTGTTAACAGGATCACTTAAAATTTAAAAACAGAATAAAATTTTCAGGGAATGTTGGTCATGGCACAAGAATTATGTGATTTGATTTTGGTGGTGATCTGAATACAGATGCAGATCCAGAAAATTTTAAAGGATTTTTTTAACTTTGTGAGAGGGCAGTTTTCTACATTTTTGCAAATGACTCAAAACGTTTTTTTCAGAGAAAGTTGGTCATGGCTCAAGGGAGAACTGATTAGAATTTGGTGGTGACCAAATATGAAATGACATGGCAGCTTTTCTGACTACCTCAGCCAGCAACTACCGCCCAAAATTTTGTTATTTCCCCCACACAATGACAAAAAAAGATTCTCGATTCTTAATTGATTCTGGATTCATATTTTTGAGAAAAACTGTGCCTTGGCAGTGGTTTCTGTTCAGAGAGCACTTCTAGTTTTATTTGAATTCTAAGTAAAAAGATACAGATTTTCATTTACAGTGATTAGTGACATCAGCAAGCATATATCAAAAAGTTAAGTGTCAAAAAATATCTTATTAATTAATTTATTTCCATTTCAAACCCTTTCCTTTCAAGTTCCTGTGACCCTACTTATGGTCCCTTGTGACCCCTGCTTCGAAAGAAACAGTTTTAGACTGAGTTCTTTTTTTCTTTTGCAGGAGCAATGCTGATCCTGGGGGGTCTCATGCTGAACCTGGTGGCCTCTGGGATGCTCCTGAGACCAATCAATGTAAAGCCCCACGCATCAAACCCTACCTCCTCTCCTTCCCAAAAGAGCCCGGCTGTCTCCATCAAGAGCTCCTCAGAGAAAGAATACACCAAGAGTTGCATGAACGGCTCGTCTCATCTATCCAACGGCATCTCCAAATCAGACTCTTTCCCATCTCCGCCTCATCTTCCTCCTGATCATCCTCTTGATCACAGGGAGATTCTGAAGGACAAAAGCACTCAGGAAGTCCAAGACCAGTCTATGAACCCTGAACTGACCAGACTGGTCCTGAACGGTGTGAACGGTCACTGTGACTTGGGTCAGTGTAAACCCACAACTCCAGACGGCTCTGCGGAGCTGAACAGCAGCATGAATGGGTCCACCATTGTTGGATTTCCCTCACATGCCAGCACGCCGACCGAGGTGGCTGTTAGTAAAGCCAAAGTTCTGGATTTCTCTCTGCTAAAGGACCCTTTCTTTTGCATTTACACCTGGTCCCTGGTCTTCAGCCAGTTGGCCTACTTCATCCCCTATTTCCACTTGTCTGCTCGAGCCAGAACCCTGGGCATCGATCCCATGGATGCTTCATTCATCATCTCTGTGGCCGGTGAGTCCAGTCTGTTACTAGGATCAGATTTTAAAAGAATAGTTTGACACTCAAGGAAGATAATGGGGTTTATTTTCTCACAACAGTTTGAACATTAATCTTATTTCAAGATATAATAAGTCAAATTTTAGAAAAGTGGATGACAAATTAGAAAAAAAAACAAATAAATGGACTGACTCTATGTTATATATATCTATATATCTATCTATCTATACATATATATATATGTGTGTGCGTGTATATATACATATATATATATATATGTGTGTATATATATATATATATATATATATATATATATATATATATATATATATATATATATATATATATATATATACATATATATATACATATATATATATATATATATATATATATATATATATATATATATATATATATATATATATATATATATACATATATATATATATATACATATATATATATATATATATATATATATATATATATATATATATATATATATATATATATATATATATGTATATACACACATATATATGCATACAAAAACAAAACAAAACAAAAAAACCTCTTCTCTCACCCACCCCCTCTCCCCGGTGGGGTGGGTGGCTGTTCATTCTCTTCAGTTCAGGTCCTCTACCAGAGGCCTGGGAGCTTGAGGGTTCTGCGCAGTATCTTAGCTGTTCCTAGGACTGCACTCCTCTGTGCTGTCCCTCAGTCCAGCCCTCTCTAGCCATTGGTAGGATTTGTTCATATCAGCCACTTCAGCTTTCTGTCGGTGGTACATCCCATGCAGGGGTTTCTCCTCCCATGATGGTTCCTCTAGTTCCTCCTTCCCTGTCAGTTTCCAATGTCTGAGACACTCACTAAGCGCTTGATCTCTTGGGGCCATCTTCCTGACGTAGTCATGGAGCTTGGATGTTTCATCTTGGATAGTGGCTCTGATGCTCACTAACCCTCTGCCTCCTTCTTTGCGCTTAGTGTATAGCCTCTGGATACTGGACTTGGGGTGAAACCCCCGTGCATGGTGAGCAATTTCCGAGTTCTAACGTCTGTGGCCTGAATTTCCTCCTTTGGCGAGCTTATTATTCCAGCTGTGTATCTGATCACTGGCAGGGCATAGCTGTTAATTGTCCGAACCTTGTTTCTGCCATTGAGCTGACTCTTTAGGACTTGCCTTACTCGCCTCAGGTACTTGGCCGTTGCTGCTTTCCTAGTGGCCTCTTCGTGGTTGCCATTTGCCTGTGGTATGCCAAGGTATTTGTGGCTCTCCTCCACATCTGCTAGGCCTTCTGTATGGACTACCTTCCCTCTTTTTGTCACCATTCGGCCACACTTCTTCAGTCCGAACGACCTTCTGATGTCACTGCTGTAGATCCTGGTGGTGTGGATCAGTGAGTCGATGTCTCGCTCACTCACATACAACTTGATGTCATCCATGTAGAGGAGGTGACTGATGGTGGTCCCATTTCGGAGTCTGTATCCGTAGCCAGTGTTGTTGATTATTTGGCTGAGGGGGTTCAGTCATATGCAGAACAGCAGTGGGGACAGAGCATCACCTTGGTATATGCCACATTTGATGGAGACTTGCAATTGGCTCGAAGTTGGCCTCAAGGGTGGTGTTCCATTGACTCATTGAGTTTGCAATTAAGACTCTTAGAGTCTTGTTGATCTTGTACAGCTTCAGGCATTCCAGGATCCATGTATGTAGCATCGAGTCATAGGCTTTCTTGTAATCAATCCAGGCAGTGCACAGGTTGGTCTGCCTGGTTCTGCAGTCTCGAGGGACTGTTCTGTCAACCAGTAGCTGGTGTTTTGCTCCTCTGGTATTTTTACCAATGCCTCTCTGTGTCTCTGTCATGTATTGATCCATGTGCCCACTTATCTTAGCCGCAATGATGCCTGACAGGAGTTTCCATGTTGTGGAGAGGCAGGTGATTGGCCGATAGTTGGATGGGACTGTTCCCTTCTGGGGATCTTTCTGAATCAGGACTGTATGGCCCTTGGTCAGCCATTCAGCCATCTCTCAGCAGTTGGTTCATTTGTACTGCCAGGCGCTCATGGAGTGAGGTCAGCCTCTTTAGCCAGTATTTATGGATCATATCCAGGCCTGGTGCTGTCCAGTTCTTCATACCTGAGACTTTTTCTTGGATGTCTGCTACTGTGATGGTCACGGCATCTTGTTCAGGGAGACTGGTGTGGTCTGCTCTTAGATTGATTAGCTACTGTGCATCGTTGTTATGTGATGCTTCTTTCTCCCATATGCCTTTCCAGTATTGTTCAGTCTCCAGCCTTGGTGGGTTAGCTCGTGAGTTATGCCACTGAGAGTACACTTTGGCTGGTTCAGTGGAGAACAGCCAGTTTATTCGCCTGGCCTCAGTCTCTCTTGTGTACCTCTTCAGTCGGGTGGCCAAGGCTTGGAGTCTTTGTTTGGCAGTTTCCAAGGCATGTCAGGTATATTGAGCTTTCAATCCAATTTATCCAGGTCTAAAATGGCGTATTGTACACATATGTAGTTTACCAATGTATAAAACTATGACTCATTTGGCTAAAGATTAGCCTGAATAGCAAAGCTAGCAACACTTTTTCCAAAATGTTGGCTATGGGGCAACGTGAGCCATACGTTGTGGGGTAAACGATTTCTTTTATACCACCAAAAGTTTGAAAAGTTATATTGATGTATTGAATCATAAAATACAATTTATTGTTATGTCAACCAACTGACTTGTCTGATCAAATGTTAAACATAGTAGAAAATCATGCCAAGAGTGTACAAGAGGAAAACCAACTGGGCTCAACACCCCTTGCTGAGATGGAGAAAGCAATGAAGGAAGTCATGGGTGGAAAGTCGATCAGATCCGTTGCAAAGAAGTGAAATATTGACAGGTCAACCCTACGGAGGTATATGAAGAAGAGGGATGTTCAAACTTGCTTGTTTTAGCAAGTCTGAACTTGTAAAAACTTCAAAGCATACGAGTAAATGTAGCTTTTCTAGGAGGAATAATATTTTTTTTTCTGCCAAGTGCTGATTTTGTTTCTGTTTCAGTTGTTTTGTCAAAAGCCCCCTAATGGTAGAATTTTGCATATAAAGCATTTAAAGATCTGTACGGGGAGTCTGGCTCCTACCAGTGGGGCGTTGGTGGCACAGTCTGATAGTGCATTTGGTCGGTAATCGGAAGGTTGCAGGTTCAAGCCCTGCTGTCACATGGCAATGCGTCCTTGGGCAAGACGCTTAACCCCAAGTTGCTCCCACTGCTGCATCAGTGGCAGGTGAATGGACATGAAAGGGCGTGCATGTATTTGTTGATGCTGATGGACAACCGGCATAGAAACTCCAACAGTTACCGAATGTGAGGGCAAATGGGTGGTGCAGTGTGGCCTGCAGTGTGAAGCTGCTTTGAGTGGACAATTCTCTACCTCTGTTTCCCAATTAAAAAGGTAACTCGTAGCACTCCATGTCCAAAAAGGGGATGCAGCATAAAAGTGAAATTGAACTACAGAGCAGCTGGATCCCATAAAGCAAGATGATGTGTGAGCTACAAGTCTTTTTAAAAATATAGGTTTACAAAGTGCTTTGACAAACAGAAACATACAGAAACCAAAGCAGAAGAGCTTAAGCACAAAATGAACAACCAGCTACAAAAACAAAAGGAAAAACCCAACGTGCCTGGTCAAAAAGTGACAAAAAGTGATACAAGCAACTTACTTGCACATCAGCTTAACTTCTGAGGGAAATAAGTGACAGAAACACTCTCTTGATCTACACAATAACACAAAGTAGAACCCGCCTTTGTCTAGCAGTAGGATAAGTAAGAACCGGAAGTCCTCACTCATAGTCACCATCATTCTCTTTCATGCACTCCTAAAGGTTCAAGAAAATTTTAGGAAAGCTGCACCTAAAATATCCCTGAATCAGAAGTTTACATGAATATCTCAAGACTGTTCCCAACAGACAGGAAGGGCGCAGGGTCGTCTCAAGACATAGGGTAAAAGAGAAAGGAGAATGAGGAGACAAGATGTTGTTTTACATATTGCAAAACATAAATATTATTAACATCCAACACTCACATGCATGCTTTTTCCTGAATGTCTCCAGCTGTGTTCTTACAGCATTTTTTTCATCAGGGTAACTATTACATTTATTTTAATGGTTTTCTATCAAATTCAGTTGATTCCAAATAAGTTTTCATTGTGTCTTTAATTTTGAAGAAGTATAGATATGAAGAGTAAGCCGGGCTCTTTGCTTGCATTCCTGCTGTTTGTGGCTTCCAGCAGAGATCTCAATGTGACTGTGAGGGCAGCCCAGGTTGCTCGAAGACTTGGT
Organism: Cetoscarus ocellatus; assembly: GCA_037902135.1. Taxonomy (NCBI): domain Eukaryota; kingdom Metazoa; phylum Chordata; class Actinopteri; order Labriformes; family Labridae; genus Cetoscarus; species Cetoscarus ocellatus. The sequence continues at coordinate 208,241 of JBAMNC010000462.1, read as the reverse complement.
TTAAGATGCAATGCAAAAAAAAAGTCCTCAGTCAACTTGAAGGCATTAATTATTTGTGAGCTGCTCAGACTCTGCAGTCTTATGTAATGAATGCGCTTACATAAAAGATGAACTTTGGTCCACTGGCCACAGCGCCTGGGTTCAGCCGTATGCCATCGATGAGGCCGCTTCATATGAACAAAAAAAGCACTAACGTCCACCAGCAGCCACATGCATGTGAGTCTTTAGAAGTGCTTGGTCAGGATTTGTGAATAATTGAAATGTACCAGAGGGGGTCGTGTGTTTATGAGTTACATGCCTCTCTTCTTTCATCCGCCCCACAGCAGAGTGTGTGATACCTTTGTTTAATGGGGCCTTTTAGATGACAACAAAATCAGTTTATAGATGACAATATGACAGTTTATGATAGCAATATGACAGTTTTATAGATTACAACATAGTTCATTGATGAAAGTTCTGACTGTTCACAGATGATCAACTGTGCATGTGCGTGTGTGGTAAGAAGCCTTGTGAATAATTTAAGCATAAGCTGTTTTTTAAGTCATACTTTCCTGTACAAATACTGCCTTACATTGATTTACTTCAGAACTTTAATCTTAAATCAGCACTCAATGGCTAGGACCAATGTTGTCCTAAGGCTAGGCTACCCTTACCAAAAAGAAGTAAACTACAAGTTTACCTTTCCAAGTATACTTAAGTGGAGCTTGAGTATACTTTATCAAGTATACTTTACTGTACCAAGTATACTTATATTTATGTACTAGTAGTGTACTTACATGTGTACTAGTTAGTATACTTACAAAGTATACTTATATACTAAAAGTATCCTGATTTGGCCTACTTTTGAGTATACTCAAGTAAACTTTAAGGTTACTTCAAGTATAAATGAAGTATATATGAGTATACTTACATTATACTATTACCTGTACTTGAATGGTACTATTCCTTTACTCAAAGGAAACCATTCATATACTCATCAGTGTACTTGAAGTACACTATTGCTTTACTTACATTGCACTTTTGTAAACTTAAAAGTTCACTACTGTTTTACCTGCAATGTACTTGAAATATACTTTTCTTATTCTTGATGTATACTACAACTATACTTAAATTAAACTGTTTTCATACTTGAAGCATACCATTTATATACTCAAAATATACTATGCCTTTTTACTTACAATGCACTTGAATTGCGCTATTCTTATACTAGTAGTAAATGCTGCTATAGTAATTAAAGTACACTACTCCTTTACTTACAATTTACTTAAATGCAGAGTACTCATATACTTTATACTATAGTATATAGTATATATATATACATATTATATACTATATACTCATATACTGCAAATTAACATCTTAATACTAGTCCACAAGTCTAATTGTTTACCTTTTAAGATATCCAGATGCAGATGTCAAACCTTCATACATAATTACCATTAATTTGTATATATTATATATATTTATTATTATATGATACCATATCTCTATCGTAACACATCTTTACAAGGATAATTATATATCATATTCTCATCTCTATAATCTTATATTCTATTCTAATATATATTATATTATACTCTATCACTCTATTATATAATAACTTACTATTGTATCACATATACCAAATCAGTCATATATTATGTTTCTGTCTGTATTATAATACTAAGTCTATATTATGTTACTATTATAACATTTAAAAAGAAAAAATATAATATACAGCCTTCATTATGGGTGTAGGGCCCCTTCAAGCCTGGGTCAAGAGGTCCAACACAGAACCAAACTAGATAAATATGAATGACCAGCCAGGAAAACACTCTTTCACCCCACTGAGACCTTGGACCATTATCTAAACTGATTATCTTTTGAAGTCAAGTTTAACAGTACAGATAAAAATAACTGCCAAAGCATGTATAAATGCCGGAACACACACACTCCTGCCATCATATAGACAGGTCTTACAACGTACCAGCCAGTCCTACATCGACACTGGTGCTCATTTCTGGGGTAGAGAGTAATTTCATTGATGTTGTTGAGAAGACTGGTAATGTTTGTGCGATCTGGCCAAATGGTCCAGAAGAAATGTGTTTTGGTTGAAGTTGATCATTTTTATGTTGCCGAATGTACATGAACGTAACTAGATTGTGATGATTTATGTGCTTTGTGCATTTTCATGTTTTTAAATTGTAAAGCACTTTGGCACAATGTTGCTTTTTTTAAATGTGTTTTATAAAGAAAGAAGTATGGTACTTTAAGTATGAGTTGAAGTGTGATTTGAGCATTACTTCCAAATCTTTTATGTGGCAACCTTTAACCTATAAACAGTACATACGTAAATATAGTAGTATTTAAGTGTAAATGTAGTAAAGTATAAGCAGTACACTACAGGTTCACTCACAGTGTATGTTTTATGGCAACTACCTCAAAGCAGCCAATGTGAGAAATAGCTATACAACAAGCCAGCTATAATACAGTAAAATAACACTCCATGTTGCATGCAAGCAGGCACAACATTTTTATATACTTGTACTAAGTTTTAACTACTATTGGATATAGGCTAATATACTTAAACTTAAAGTATATCAAGTATATTATACTTAGAGTATACTTAAACTTTGTCTGTGTACTCGTCAGTATAAACTAAGTATACTTTTGTTAAGTATATTCCTGATAGTACATTCAAAGTAATCTGAAAAGTGTACTTACCTAAGTATTAGTTCACAGAAAGTATACTTAGTTCATAAAAGGTATACGCATAAGTATACTTGAGTATACTACTTTTTGGTAAGGGTAGGCTAGCAGAATCCAGTGGATTTGTTTAAATTTTTGGTTTTTAATAGCTTTTTTTGCACTGCCAACTTCTAAACCAATTCAAACTAAAATCTGAATGCACTGCCCTGATTTAGGAGCCTATTTCCATGAAAAAGAGAGCTTGATTCAAAATGGTGTCAACACTTTTGGCCCAGCAGCCCTGTTAACCAGAGCCATCATACTAAAAAAAACTTGGTTGACTTTGACCCCTTACTCCAAAAATCAAATAAAAAGATTGTTAACCTGAAGGAGGATATCTGGTGGTTTCTGATTAATTAAGGTAACACGGTAATCTCCTGTTCGGCTTCATTGATGTGGCTTCTGTACAGTCCAAATGGATCGCCTCTCTCACAGGGGATCTCCAGGACTCAGCTGTATAGGACCCAGCAGTGGCTCCACCGCCATCTTTCTTCTTGACACCAAACCCCTCTGTACCCCTTGGCCAAAGTGGTAGCAGTGAGGTCTCAGACAGGTCATCTTCATCCGTCCCACTATCCCTCTCCACCTGCTGCCCTGCATTCTCTGGCAGCTCTCCACATCGACTGACTCAAGCCGCTTTAGCCCCATCTCCAAAGACAGCGCCCGCTGACATCCTTACCCTCCCACCGCCTGCAGTTGGCAGTTATGGTGATGCTTGGTAGACTTCTAGTAAGCCAAACAATAACCATCATCACAACCATCATAACTGCTGTCATCTTCCTTAACTGCCTCCTCTGCAAATTGCAAAATTCCTAAAGGAAGCCTTGCTGAAGCACTGTCGTGTCCTGGGTCAGTGACAGGGTGTAACTCTCCCTGCAGTAACATCATAACAGCTCTCGCCTGTCCAGGTACTGAGTGTGGATCCTGGCCATCCCTCCAGCTGTCTTCTCAACCCTGAACAACCAGCACTTCACCCCTCCTTCCTCCAACCACACTTACTGAGTACTCAATAACCAAAAACACCAGGTTCTTCAGTGCTGTCACTCACCACTATCCTCTGTCCCAGTGACCCTGGATAATCTCCCTTGGCTTTTTAACTTTTTAAATGACTGTGGAAAAGATGTTTTTCTTTCAAGCCTCATTCTCAACTTGTCCTGCAGCATTGGATGTCTTGGCCCACTTCTCTACTTCTCAACTTCTGGCTTCAGTTCACCAGCAGAATCCATGACTGTAGTTTTCTCGAGGATCTTAATCTTTTTGGGACCCCCCTCCCCCAGCTTTTTCAGAGTGGACAGTGTTCACCAAAACTGGTTGGGTGGCCGCATTCTAGTAGTAGTGCATTCATGTTCACATGCATGACAGTTTTCATTGCACACCCCTCAACTAATCCTTCTCCTGGACTCACTGCTTGACAACAATCATGCCTGTCAGCTCTCCCCATCAACATCTTTAGTCCCTACTCTGCTCCCCAAATGCTCTGTCTGAACCAAGAGTCAGCCTCTAGGTGTGAAATAGGAGGACAATGTAGAAGTGCCAAAAGCTGTAGCTCTTCAAATGTCTGCTTGAGACTGGCTGCAGGAACCCTGAAGTTTATGTGATTGTATGTAGAAAAGGGATGTTTTATACAGCCTTATTATACAGTATATTTGCATGCTTTTGAACACTTTTGAAGCAAACACATGGATGCAGCCATCCTGTAAACACCTTTTCAACCTAACTTTAGAGCGACCCACTGACAAACTGAGGGGCCAAGTTGAGACAGGACTGAAGGTCATCTGCTTATAGCCATGTCAATCAAGCCCCTAACTGTTCAAAACTGAAAATCCTTAATAAAATCAACAAGGACAAAGGTTTGATTTTGACATTGGTGGGGACATAAAAGTGCCCCCCCCCAAAAAAAAAAATAAAAAAAAAATAATAATAATCAGATCGATGGAAAGCCTGCTATAAACCCGCCCCAACATAACATCACCAACTGGTCAATTATTAACCACTCCTTTTTCAACAGAGATGAATGTATATGCAGTTAACTAGACATTCGGAAAATGACAGGGAAATGTAATCTCCAGTCCACATCTAGACAGAATTATCCTCTCTTCTGTCTCATGATTGCAGGCTGGCAGCTGGGATGTTTACGCCACAAAGTTGTTGTTTTTTTTTATTTCAACAAAATACATGCCCACCTTCCAGTGGTGTAGTCTGGTTTATTTTAGTGGGTGTACTCTGACATACCCTGAGGGATGTTTGTCTGCTTAGGGCCTCCATACACTGGAGACATTTTTGCCGCAGTTTCACCTAAATTTATGCACCGTCCACTGAAAACAAACATGGGCCTCCACGCACTGGTTGAGAACCACTGTACTAGTAGATCCTATTTGAAACTTGATCCTTCAAAGATTGTTTTTATATCATGGACAATACGTGATGCAGGATACCTCAGGATGAATTTATCATTTAGAAAACAGTGAGTGAGTGAAACAGAGGGTCAGAGCTGGTCTGATGAAGAATGTTGAGTTTTGATTAATCAGGCTGACTCATCACTTTTTAAGTCTTTGTGTTCACTTAAACAAAGCACGTGAGCTATCAAGACATCGATTGAATTATAAAATCACACAAAGTGACTGATGATCCCTCACTCTCCCTGCGATGCGCATCTGTCTGCGTCTTTATGCTCACCAGCACGCAGAGGAGCGCCCCCAAAGACGCTGAGCGATTCGGGAGGAATTTAGATCAAATGTTCACATGTACATCGGGTGCACTGCAAAATGACATAACTGACAGACAACAACGGTAATAGCCACACTTTAACTGGAAAATATCAGGCCTGTAGTCCTCAGAGCGGATCGTGGCTGCATCAGACAGCAGAGAATGTGTCCTCTAGCGCAAAATGGGGCCTCCCATGGATCGTGGGGTCCTACGCACAGTGTGTGTTTTGCGTACAGGGAGGGGCGGTGGTGGGTAGTGGCTTAATATTGATAGGGTCATGTCACTAGCATACCTACCCAACTCTACGCCCTTGGGACAAACAGTGAAAGGCATTGGATATATAAATAATATTTAAACTAAAGCTATTTATTAAGCCAGGCTATACACATTATTTTATCTTTTGTAAAAACATTATAATGTAACTTTTACTGTTCCTGCAGCCAGCCTCAAGTGGACTCTCAAGGAACTGCAGTTTGTGGCACTTCCTCACTGGCTCCATTTTTCAGCAGTGATGTTGCCTCTTGGTTTCAGATAATGACTTAAGATTTACAAATGATTTAATTATTATTAACCTTGTGCAGCAGCTGGATCTGCCTGATTCAATGTCTGAATCAGTCTGATCAACCTTGCCAAGCTCTAATCTGCAATGATTGTGAGCTGCCCAAAGCAGAACAGCCCAATCAGTGCACTCTAGAGCAGGGAGAGGTGGGAGCTACAAGTTCCACAACAGCAGGAAGTGACTGCTCACACAGAGTTTAGCATAGATACTAATAGCTTCAGTAGCAGTTTTATCAGATCTGGAGCACATTTCTTTATTTCGTAAATGCAGAACAAACAACAACAGTGAAAGCACTTCTTGATAGAATTGACATTTTGTTCTTCTTCTGACATGTTTTGGGGATAGTTTGTTCTATGCAGTGGCTTGCATTTTGTGTTTTACAGTAGGGCACTAGTGTCCACCTACTACATTATCCGACTGGCCTGTCCCCTATACTGGCCTTTTGGTGAAATTAATTGAACTGTGCATCTCTTATGTCAGGTTATGTTTACTGACCCTCATGTCCCATTTAAACACAGTTACATGTAGCATGTTAGTTCAAAAACGTGTAAGCATCGGAAAATTGCCATAAAACCAAATAATAACATTGTATATAGGAATGCAAGATATTGTATATTAGCTGATAACCCGTCATCCACTTTGTAGATGATGGGTTAAGCATATGTTAATACTCTCATTAGTCTTAAATTTGTCATTGATAGATATTCTAGTTGTGTGTATTTCTGAATAATCAATATTAAGTAATGCTCATAAATACTTAATGAAGCCTGACTAATAGTCTGTGAATACTTAACTAATTTTTAATAGATATAGTTTACAAGATAATATACAGTAACGGCTCCTAAGGTGAGGTTTGTAAAAAAAAAAAAAAAAAGCCCAAATTGGGTTTCTACCTCACCTGCACATGTATTTGATCTTATTCACTTTGTTTTCATTGACATTTCTTTTAAATGTATGAAAATATACAAATAAATGATTTTAAAGAGTCTTACAATGCTCTGTTATAATTGAACTGAGATCTAGCAAATATATAAACAGAAGTAAACCAACAAAATTTCATGTGAACACACACAACTTCACACACATATATGCAGACAAGTTTGCTTTTAACCTTCAAGCAGAGACAGAACAGGTCAGCTCAGTTCAGAGTTAGTTTGTTAGTTAAACTTTATACACATAGGTCCATATCTGTATAAAAATGCAGCTGTCAATGTTTCCCACAATGCAATTTTTCCAGATATATATAACAGTACTTAATCAATTAATGTTTTCCCTGTTTTTGTTTGGAATGTCTGTCGGGCTTAAAGGCCTTAAGTTCACTGATGATCTTTCTTAAAGTACTTAGTAAGACACTACAGTACTTAGATCTGATATTTGTCTTAAGCTTGGAGCAGATACTCAGCAGCTTTGTGCCAGGGAGCAGCATGAGCGACAGACTCTTTTCACTACAGACACGTTTGTTCTGTTACATTCTCCTATCACGTGCAGCATAATGAGAGAGAAAGAGACACAGAGAGAGAGGGGGACAGGGTGCCAACCACACCACAAAGCCACCATCCCAGTGTCCTGCTGTCCCTCTTTCCCCATCCCAGCGGCTGTCAGAGAGGCCCATTGACTCAGCTGAAAAAGAGAGGCCGCTATATCGTCCGGGTCAAACTCAGCCGCCAACTTATCAAGCTATTTGAAGTTTCCAGGCAACGGTTAGCTGAGTAAATTTGCTGGCGTGGCATCAAGAGGGGGGCTCCCAATCTTGTCCTGAGGTGGCTGATATTCTGAAGAGGAGCACTGAGGCGGGAATATGGACAAAAGATGAGCAAAGTGCAAGAGAAGCTAGAAAACCAACATGCCTTTATGAAGAACCTCTGCTTTGATCTAGAGACAGAGGCATCTGGGCAGTATGAACCCAGTAAAGAAGTATCATGGATCTCACTTTAATAGAATTATAACACTGATTAAGTTCTAGTAAAACCAAACAGTATTTAAACTTGTTTGATAGCATGGCAAACAAAAAGCAGAAGTCCTAAAAAGTTCTGTTTTTTAACATCAAAAGTTGCAGACACACTCCTTTCTGAAGATAGAAAAACATTGGCAATATTTCTGTTTATTAAGATTATCAAATTTTTCTACATACTTCAAAATCATGTGTCTAAAAAAATAAATCTTCATGATTTTAAAGATCTTTGAAATCAAAAAAGTACAGAAACTGAGCATTTGTCATGTTTTAATCCAAAAAAGAGAAGTATCATCTTAATCAGGGTTTCCAAATTTTTCAGCATGGGACCCCTAAAATGATGGTGCCTGAGACTTGGGACTGCACTGTCCCTGGAGGTAGTTGATGACATGCATATGTGCACAGCCATGCACACCCAACACTCCACATAGACTGAAGCACTGTGTAGACATATTTAAATAACACACAGGCAATGTGTGCACCTCCAATGAGCAGAAGACCCCTGTATCAGTACAAACTTCCATTTCAAGGATTTTTTACACAAAACTTTTATTAAGTGAAAATATTTCATCAAGACTGTACTCTTGGTCTTAATTTAAAAGACACAAACTGTGCAAAAGATACCTTTTAAAGGTTTTAATCTAAAATATGTGTCCATGGCCCCCCAAGTGGGAGACACTTGGGGGGCCAAGTGTTTTTTCAGCCCTCAGTTGGCTCTAGCAGAAGGAACAAGTATAGGCATGTATGTGCAGTCCCCGTAAACGTCAGAGCACAGCATCACAAAACCAATGCTTGGTGGTGGGGTGTGCCACCCTGCGCTGCACCAGGAAAATAGAGCCCTGAAAATCGAATTACGTTACCCTAAAGTGAGGTTGGTCAATTTTGATGAAAATCCTTTTAACTGTCAATGCCACTAGCAAAAGATGGCCATTAGACTTCATGACCTTGAGCTTTTTACTGTGATTTCCATACTCTGAATTCTTAAGCCTTGCAGACAGGTAGACACCTGCGCAAAGGAAATAATTTAAATTGTGCTAAAGCTTTACCTTGGCCTTTGACCTCTGATTACCTACGCCAAGAAGGTTATGTTTTTGTCTGCACATGTTTGTTTTTATGTTTGTCTGTTTGTTGGCAAGATTACGCAAAAACTACTGAACGGATTTTGCTGAAATTTTCAGGAGATGTTGGTAATGGCCCAACTTAAAAATGATTAGATTTTGGTGGTGATCCAGATAATTGCTATTAGCGAGTGATTGTTTTTGCTCAATAACTGTCTAACTAATAATGATATCAACATGATTCTGAGTGCTAGGTGCAGGTTTTCAGGGTCAAGGAATCATATTATGATGGTAACTTTATTATGCAACTATTGCTTATAGATGTAACAGCAATATGTGAGCTACCTTGGTGGAGGTTTGTGCTCTCCGAGTGCCTTCAAGTACCTTAAAAACAACATAATATTTGTCCCCCGCACATTTTCTGAATTTGCTAACATTCTGGGGCCAGATAGGAAGCTGTGGCAGGTCTGTTGTGACCTTTGGGCCACCAGCTGATTATCACAACCTTAAAGAATGCCTGTGATATTCCATAAACAAAACTGCTTTAACAAGCAGTTATGAGGCTCTGTCACTTTGATCTTTGACCTCAAAACTCTTCTTATTTTATCATTTTGTGAAATGGATTTTTTGCTAGTTTGATGGAAATCTTTTAAAGTTTTTTGAGATTTCATGTTCGCAAGTAACAGATGACCACAATCCCCATGACTCTGACTTTTAACCTATGACCTCCAAAATCTAACTCATTTTTGAATTCAGATAAAAAATTGGATCGAAGTTTATAGAAAATCTTTTGTAGAATCTCTTGGATACAGTCTTCACAAGATCTGACCCAAGTATACATACAGATGGACAATTAAAAAGGTCCTCAGTATTTTAACGTTTTGAAATGTATGGTATTTTGGAGTAAAGGAAATATAGACAGCCTTAATACATTAAAATTTTGCCAATGTGTTTATTTGTTTGTTTATTTTCTGTTTTGACAGTATGTGTAACATTATCTGCGAAAAAAAATTACACCAGTGGGTCTTCAGGTTTTCAATATTCATGTTCAATCAGACAGGTATAAATGTAATGTAATCGTCAAGAATACAAACTTTAAAAAAAATAATAATAATTATTATTGATACTTTTACATTTCAGTGTCAAACAAATCTTACTGTTGTCAATAGATATAATCTCACTTGAATTTTTTGGATACATCTTGAAAATGTTATATACTGCCCTTTGTGGCATCTGTCTATTTTTTACATACACATGCCCAGTGGCAAACTCACTTGCACACACACCTCCACATCCACAGGCACATATTTTCTACCTTTCCACAGTACAGACAGAAACACAGGACAAATGATGTCCCTGATGCACTTTGCCCAAGGTGCTGCTTAGAGAGTCCAAATTTAAACTCGCCTTGTGCCGGGTTTGACTAAGAACATCTGCAGGCCGGGACCGACCCGCTGAGGCTAAAACACACAAACAAACTCACGACTAGTCTGCATGCAGGCAGGGAACACCCCAGGATGCAGCCTCAAGGTCAGAGGAGAAGGACACACAAACACCGCACAGCTGCCTCTGTCATCTCTGTAACCTCTGAGGAGATGCGGTTATGTAAGGCAGGCAGAGGTGTTCCTATGGAGCCACAACACTGACAGTAAGATTTGGTATTGAAAAAGAAACTTGGCATTGAAGAAAAACGTGCATTGGCACTGAAACAACTATTGGCATTGTAAAATGTTGAATTGAAAAATAAAATACAGACATTAAAAAAAACTATTGTTTTTTCAGGTTATTTTTTTGTTTTATGATGTGTTTTTCAATGCCAGTCTTCTGATTTTTTTTTACACACTCTCTTTTTTCAGCATCACAGATTTTCAGTTTCAACTTTCTGGTTTTCAGTTACAGTTCTCATTTTTTCAGTTTCAACTTACTGGCAGTGTTTTGACGTGGAGGGGAGGGGTGGGAGTTGGGGGCGGGGCTTGGAGTGCGAGGACGCGCTTCCAGGTTTTGAGGAGAGGAGAGCGGAGAGGAGAGCGGCCTCTGTCGGCTACCACCAACAACACTGTTCTCCCTGCGGCTGTGATCGACACTGAGACCAATGGATGCAAGTTCACCTGAAACTGCCAGAAAGCCTGTTTTTTCAGTTGGTATTTTTCACATCGAACCTTGTGGCGTTAAAATCACTATATGCTTCATGTCATGCTAATTCAGCAATTGTGCTAACGTTCCCTAAGCTAGCTGATGTAAACATGCTTTGAGTCTTTACTACAGACACATAAACACTGACAGGAGGGATTCTTCATCACCACAAACATTATTTCTTCGCGACTTAACAAACCTACATAATATATTGAAGTTAAAGCAATTATTTCTTGAATTGGGATTCACAGATGGACTGCAGTCAGTCAGAGGGGCGATCAGAGGGAAGGGCACCTCAGGGCGCCGCAATTTACAAGTTGGAGTCGAATATATCACAGTGTTTTCCCTAAAGTGCATTTGGGAGGGCGCCCCGTGAAATAATGTTTGTGGTGATGAAGAATCCCTCCTGTCAGTGTTTATGTGTCTGTAGTAAAGACTCAAAGCATGTTTACATCAGCTAGCTTAGCGAGCGTTAGCACGATTGCTAAATTAGCATGACATGAAGCATAAAGTGATTTTAACGCCACAAGGTTCGGTGTGAAAAATACCAACTGAAAAACAGGCTTTCTGGCAGTTTCAGGTGAACTTGCATCCATTGGTCTCAGTGTCGATCACAGCCGCAGGGAGAACAGTGTTGTTGGTGGTAGCCGACAGAGGCCGCTCTCCTCTCCGCTCTCCTCTCCTCAAAACCTGGAAGCGCGTCCTCGCACTCCAAGCCCCGCCCCCAACTCCCACCCCTCCCCTCCACGTCAAAACACTGCCAGTAAGTTGAAACTGAAAAAATGAGAACTGTAACTGAAAACCAGAAAGTTGAAACTGAAAATCTGTGATGCTGAAAAAAGAGAGTGTGTAAAAAAAAATCAGAAGACTGGCATTGAAAAACACATCATAAAACAAAAAAATATCCTGAAAAAACAATAGTTTTTTTTAATGTCTGTATTTTATTTTTCAATTCAACATTTTACAATGCCAGTAGTTGTTTCAGTGCCAATGCACGTTTTTCTTCAATGCCAAGTTTCTTTTTCAATACCAAATCTTACTGTCAGTGTTGTGGCTCCATATGTTCCTGGCATCAGCCTTCATTCACTTAACTCCATTCAAAGTGTCAACGAATGAAAAAGTGGCAGATTAAAATAATTTAATCTACTTTAGTTTATGTAGATTAGTGTAGCCTTTGGCAGAATAAAGTTGATTGGTTAGACTATCACACTGATACCAAGTTTACAACTGTTGAACACTTCACAGCAAACGAATAGTGCGATTTTTTCAAATGAAAACATGATTCAGCATCCTAAAAATAACAAAAAAGCAAGAAAAAAATGAACAACTAAAGCTCTAAGAATGTATATAAAATGGTTCCATTGATGGGTCAAACACTTTGGTTTTTATTTGTTTGTGTCTTAGGAGTCCATTTTTGTTAAATTTATACTCTAAATAAGCAAAAGTGTGAATTTTTACAGTGTAATTCCACAGTTGTCATTTTGTCAAAAGTGTGATAACTGGGTTCATATAAGACAACAATTGTGAGACAAGAAACCTCAATGTCTTAATGCAAAGATAATGTGGACTTAGACTAGTCTTACTGGACAACTGTTTGGCAAAAAGTAATAAATGAGGCCACTAATTCAGGAAGGCAACTCAAGCTGCACTACTTTAATGCCCAACATGCATCATTCAGTCACCTTGACAAACATCCTACCAAATGCTGGTCTATTTTGGCTGCAACATTTTTGGTTTGATTCTTTGCCCCTGCCAGCATTGTCATTCATGTAAACTTGTAATTTTTAAAGAGATGAGAAATCAAAAGCCTGTGCTGCAGTTCCTCAGAGTGATTAACAGGGGTTAGAACCTTCTAATACATCACAACCCAAAATTCATCATGAGAAGGTGCTCATCTCAGGACCTGCTCTACTCTGCTCTGAAAGGTTGTAAGATATGATTTGGCATTGACAAGCAGGATAAAACATGTTCAAAATATGCAGCTTATATGATGAAATGTGATGGATGAACAAGCATTAGAGCCCAGCTTCAGCTGTAGCATGTCAATGTGTGCTTAGGCAAGACAGTTAACCCCAAGTTGCTCCTACTGGTGTGTCCGTGGGGTGTAAATGGGTATGAAAGACTATAGATGTGCTTGCAGATACTAATGGATAACTAACTTAAAAACTCCTCCCATCAGTGAGTGAATGGGAGTGAAAGTGTTGATCTGACCTGCGGTGAAAAAGTGCTTTCAGTCAGAAAGACTTGACAAGTACATACATGCTCAAGTCTATTTATTATTTACCATTTGACTAGCTGACTACAATAACATAGAATAGTTGCTCCAGACCTTTTTTCCACTGAGCGCCCCTTATTGGCACCCGAGAAGAGTCACAATTCTAACATCCATGTTGGCCTACACAAATACATATAAAAATAATACAAATACAAATAAATTTCACAACAACAACTACTTAAATTGAAAAATGCAGTAATCAAAATGTCAGCCAGCAGACTAAGTTCTTATCAGACTTATCAGTGAGAAATTATTAAAGCCTTTATCTTTGTGAGGCTGTAGGAGCACATCTCTTTAAAAACAGATCAAGGATCTGATTGTTTTATTGTCTGCTCATTCAGACTTAGCCAATAGGTCTCTAAAGTGAAGGTCAGCCGTTGTTGGCTGTTCAACCGCATGTTGTGACGTAGGCATAGAACATGATATAAGCTGGCTGTTTTTAATAGTTTCAAAAGCAATCCACTTCAGGATTTGACTCTGATGAAGACATAGAGGGTGCTGATACATCCTTAGCACCCGGATAAAATATCTAAAGTTACTCGTGTGCTCCAGTTGTTTCTATGGAATTGCCCTCCTTTTTGGGATCCACTGAGTGTGTTTTCATAAGCACTTCACTTTTATTTAGGACACTAAGCTTTATGCTTGGTCATCTATTTTATTACCCAGGACATTACAGTATGGGCTGAGTGTCTCAGAGCTCTGCAGACTGTACAGACACTATGTTAATAGATTAGTGACCACAATATTACAAAGGCTAAGAGGTACCACTGCTAATATTGGCAGCACCATGAAAGGTCCCATGCCCTAGTGTGTCTTACCATCTACTTCATGCCTTAGATGTCTATTAAGCAAGGATTTAATTTATGCTGAAAAAATAATGAAAATTTTGTCTCTATGGAGGATCAGATGGAGCTCTTCTCCCTTCCATTTGGAAACACTGGGATCTGGGGGGCGGGCGGCTGTGGGAGGCTATGAGAATTAACTCTTTGTTGATTGTCTGCTCAAGTTATGGGAAGGTGGAGGAAGGATTAGAGACCACTGAGCAAAATTTCAAAACAGTCAAGGCGTCTGCCTTTGACTAACAGAAATCACACTTGAGGGGTTCTGGTTTGGCGGAGTGTTAAGCAAGAGCGTCCTCTTCTACTCTCTCTCGCCCCCTTTCACAAGCCTATCAACTGTCTCTCTCAGTTGGCCTAAAATGCCTCAAAAATAATATATAAAAAAAACAGAAAACACACATGTAGGTGGAGTCTGAATAGCTGTTACATAATAAACTACAGGAAGTAAAAACAGAGGGTTTTATGGAGCATTTTCTTTAAAGAGGCATTGTGCATTTCTTTGTCAACTGAGAGTTTAGTAAAGGGGTCATGCTCTTCAGCTCTCCAAGCCCCTTCTAACAACAATAAAAGCAAAGAAAATAGATTAAGCAGGACATGAGATCTTAAATGTTTTTTGAAACACAAGAATGATCCACTCTGCTCAGCATGTAAAGAGAGAGGACAGAGAGGCTGCACTGAAATGACAGCACCGGGTTTGCTGTTCTGGGCTGCTGATAAAGATTTATTTATATCAAGGAAGTACATTTAAAGATACGTCTAAAATATTAATGCAAAGACATTTAAATCAGTTAATGGTCTTATGCATGAATATGTAAGATATGAATGCAAAAAAGATTTTTCTGTCTTATGCCCACCAGTAGTTCCAAAATAGCTTATCGTGAGCTTTTACTTTGACTAAGTCAGCACTTAAAAAGATATGTTGCTCATTTGTGAAGATTAGCTTGATAAAGTGTGTCTTAGTTTCAAACAATTTTTAGCCACAATGGCAATTTTTAGCAATAGTGAGAAAATGACATGGCAGAACGTATTAGCTTTTGTTAAGGGAACCAGCATGATGCTTACTTGAAGCATCAGAGGGGTGCAGTTACATCATCCCTGCACCACCCTCTATGGAGCTCAAGTCAAACCTGCTCTAAAAGGTGCAATATAAACAAAATTAAGATCATTGTCATAATAACATGATTCAGTGAAAAATGAATAATAACTATTATACATATTGATAATAGATAAAAGTGATCTGAGAGCACAAACCTCCACCAGTACATTTCTGACATTGTTAGCTGAGTTACTATCAAAAATATGAAAAACTGCCCTGCTACAACAATTATGCAAAAACTCCTGGATCAGCATCCAAATTTGGATCACAAACAAAAAGTAATAGCTTCTCCCTTGTGGCCAACATTCCCTAATTTTTTTTAATCAAAATCTGTTGAAAACTTGAAGCAGGTAAGAAAGGGGATTTAATTGAAAAAAATTTCAGCCCTAGAATAAAGGCAGACTTTCTTTGCTGATTCATACTGCATGCAAACTCATACATATTTAGCAGATTTTTTTTTTCAGTCTATTTTGGGTTCAGTCTAAAAGCTGCAGCCTGAGTGGTTGTGGTGCAGAGGATGGGTAACTCTGATCTGCATAGAACCAGCTTTGTTTCATTGATCAATGGCCCAGTGCTGCCTGCTTGTAGCTATTCCTGCGACGGTCAATATGCCACTGCAGTTTCCGCACCGCCTATCGCGTTCCAGTTGACCTCAGCAGAGAGCAGTACATATCTGCCAAGTCATCATACCCCGAGTGGAGCAAACAATCAATCAGATAGGATGGAGGGGATAATGAGTAGTTTGCCTGGGAGTTTCCAGTGTAATAGAGATGTTCACAGATGGACGTGACACCACCCACTCTCTCCTCTCACAGAACAACAGAGACTTGTCTAGACATCACGTTAATTTCAAAACAGACCTGTGTATTTTTGCTGCAGAGCGTCACCCTTTCCTCACATGCTGCTTCCTTTCACACCCCACCCTCACTTTCTCTATCTCACAGACACAAACACAACACACCTAGACTCAGAGCGGTGTGTTTCCCAGGACAAAACTAAGAGCATCATGGCAAGGGGCAGGTTCAGGTCCCTGCGTGTTACTTTGAGTAGATGTCTGTATAGATCACATCAGCTGCTCTCTGCAGTACTTTGGCTGACTCTGACATAAAACTCTCTTTGTGTATCTAAACATCACTTCAGAGTGCAGATAGGTGTGTCTTTCTCTGACTTTTGTGTTCTGCTGGATCAGCTTTTGTGCTTAAGCTCCTCATGGATTATCTAAACATAATAACTTGTGTTTACGCTCTTAAAGCATGAACACCTTATTTTGGATTTAGAGTGGAAAGTAGTCTCTGGGGGGTGCAATTTGGATCTTAGACAAAAGTCCACACAGGCAGTATTTCACCTCATAAAACTGCTCAAAGACCCAACTGCAAACAAAGTAGGAGTGTCCTGCATACAGAAATGCTTTTGAATATATATACCCCTCCGACAGTGGAGCAATGTGGATCAAAAGAAGAATTAAGGCAATATTCACGCCTAGGCAGCATTTTTGAAAAAAGTGGTTTTCCTTCTTTATTTGAACAGTAATCTTGTCCGCAAATGTGCAGTTTTAAAAAATATATCTTCATACAAATACACAAATACACTGCTAAATGTTGAATGGACAAAGGAAATGTCAGCATGTAGAAGAGTTATTTTAAAACTTCTGTTTTTAAAAATATCCCCGTCCACACAAGTGCCTTTTTACAAAACATCCCTTTCCATACAAAAATGCACAGAAACGCATAAATGCACTGTTGAATGCCATTAATTACATTGTAAATGTCTCCATGATATGCATATTTTTTCCAATTTCTATGCAAAACTGTTTTGTTGTCATATCTATTCCTACCACCATGTCCAACTGGTGTTCTGGTTTGACTTGAGCCTATGTTAACTGGTGATTGGAGGAGGAGAAGTAAATATTTCTTCATTTTGACTTCAATTTGTGACTTATCTGATAATCTTGATCAAATTCTGATCAAATTCTTGATCAAATTCTATTGAACACTTTTTTTTTGGTTGTTCTTGTTGGTCTCAACAACTCTTATAATTATAGCAGCCACAGAGCAAGCAGCTATGAGTCTCTAGTCAACAAGGTCACATGTGAAAGTATCACTGGGCCTTCTCCCAACTTCAGCTACGTTTGTATCATTGGAGTGTTTTTAAATTGCCTCACAGTGAAGGAGTGACAGAAGTCTGTGTTTGCATGTTAATAATCCAAAAATTAGAATTCATGATAGCAATACATTTATGGACACCTGAACCATAAATCTGTCCTCATCACAAATATCTCTATTGAATGGAAATTTATCAGAGATTAACCGCTCGAGATGTAGCATCTTATTTTCAAGAGAGTTCTCCTCTATATGGGTGTAAAGGTACTTATTGTGGCAGAATTACAATGACATCTATGGATAGAGGGAACATTCTACTATTAACATGCAGCTATACTACAGCATGTTGCACATGTTGGTAGTCATGGCCACAGTGATACATGTGCGTTATTTACAGGAAACACATTTGTATTTCAATTTTTTGATCACTCTGAGGTTGATTTTAGGAACTGTAATAATAATGAAATGGGGCTAATGGAAAGGCCAATATTTCCAGTTGTAATAGTTGAAGCTATGCAGATCCACAGAAGCAGGTTGTCCACACCCATAATCCTGAGTGGGCTTCAAGACAAAAACCACGGACGAGTACAAAAGAGACAAAAAAGAGTGGGGGAGATAGGAGAGGCTGAACAACAGTAATCAGTTGTCCAGTGAGACGTTGCATAATAAAACATGGTGACTTGAAAACAAAGTCCTAACCTCTGCAGGATAGAGAAGCACTTAAATCTTCAGAGTTTGCTTGAGGGCATCTGATGAGCTAAAACACCAGAGGCAGATGCAGATTTATCAGGTTTAATCTGATCTTGTGGGACTCTTAGCAGGAAACAACCAAAGGGGTGTTTGCCATACCAAGCACCAGTTAAATATGCTAATATACATTTATTAACTTGTCCTGTTTAACAGGTTTAACACCCCTATGTTTACCTTCAGTCTATCCCAGCATCTCTGAGACTGATGGAGATGACTTTTCCCCACTATAAAGAGGATGTATCTCTGTTAGGACCAAACAATTGCTCATCCAGGGAGTAACACTAAGCATAGCTGAACAAGAGGATCTCACCTTCCTCATGTGGTGTCAAATAAGATTTGCCACAACTCAAAAACCGTGGCAGTGACCGGTACATGAAAAACATCACAGCTGATACACAGACATCTCCAACTCTTTAATCCAAGCCACAACAGAATCTAACTGCAGGGCAACAGATCACTTACAGTGTTTTTTTTTTTCTTTGAGAGAGCTTTCCATGTAAACACACAGCTTTTACTAAAAAAAGATCAGGAGCTGTGTTTTGCAATAGTATATTATTCTGTCCGATTTAATCTGTCAGTGTTCTCATATAATTTGGCAGTCTTTGCCTGAATGATTCAGCTTTCCAAATGTAAAATGAGCACTTTCTGAATTATTAAAGACATTTTTTATCTAAAGGTGTGGAGGGTAGTCATGCTTCTGTCATTTTGGATTCAACAAAAACACCATTAATAAACATCAGCCTCTCTCTGACATCTAAATATTTTATTGTAGCTTCCCCCTGTATGTGTCTAGTACTCCTTAAAGGAGCAGTAGAAACAAAAAAAAAAAACACTTACCAAAAAAATGAGTATGATCTGCCTTGAGATCTTTATCACATGATTATTCATCACTAGAAATTAAAAAAAAAAAAAAAAAAAGGTTTTATAATCTGAGAGTTTTGCTCAATCCCCATAAGTCATAGCTGTTTTCTCCTTCATGAGATTTAAATGAACACTTTTGTTTACATGTTTTTCTTCATCCGACCTGTTTGCCTGCAGGTATCACAGAGACCATCGCCCAGCTGGCCTCAGGCTGGGTCACAGACAGGAATCTGTTCCACAAATATCATTACCACAAGGCCTATCTGATCCTGTGCGGCCTGGTCAACCTGCTCTCCCCGCTGGCCACCTCCTACATCCTGCTCATGGTGTACGCCGTTTTCTTTGCCATCTTCTGTGGAGGATACATGGCTCTGCTACTGCCTGTTCTAGTAAGGAGACAACCCTGACTAAACAAGGATATGCATGTGTAACATCTTTTATACAAATAAGGATTGATGAGGTGTTATATTCTATATTTAAGTCACTTTGTTCCCTATCTAAGAACATTTCCACACATAGGGAATATTTTGAAAACATACCTTTCTATGTGTTCTTTGGCATTCTATGTAAATTCTTGTAAAACTCCCAGCAGGGTGTTCATTCGTTTGTTCTTTTGTAGACAGAGAGAACTAGGTTGACTTATCACACTGTGGACTGCTTTTCCTTCAGTGTGATGTCACTATGCAGTGTCATCACTTCTGTTCACATTTGAGTTGTGCAATGGCCAGTGTTGTTGAACTTTTGCTAACAGGACCATTTACATGCTCACAGTTGCTTTCCCACTGTATTGGTGCTTTATATAACACTCTAACGTTATAAATCCCTCCAACATGTCTGGTGACAATTGAGGCCTAGTTTAGGATGATTTGAGCTTTGTGACAGTGTGTTCTCCCGCTGGAAGAAGTTATCAGAAAAGGGTACATTGTTGTCATAAAGAGGTAGATACACCCATGGACAAAATTGTTGGTACCCTTCCATTAAAGAAGAAAAACCCACAATGGTCACTGAAGTAAGCTGAAACTGACAAAAGTAATAATCAATAAAAAAAATTCTGAATATCAACTTATGAAAATCAGACATTGCTTTTTAATTGTGGTTCAACAGCATTATTAAAAAAACAAAATAATGAAACTGACCTGGACAAAAATGATGGTACCCTTAGCTTCATCTTTTGTCGCACAACCTTTTGAGGCAATCACTGCAATCAGAGAATTTCTGTAACTCTCAATGAGACTTCTGCACCTGTTGACAGGTATTTTGGCCCTCTCCTCATGAGCAAACTGCTCCAGCTGTCTCAGGTTTGAAGGGTGTCTTCTCCAGACTGCATGTTTCATCTTCTTCCTCAAATGTTCAATAGGATTTAGATCAGGGCTCATAGAAGGCCACTTCAGAATAGTTCAATGCTTTGTTTTGAGCCATTCTTCGGTGTTTTTAGCTGTGTGTTTTGGGTCATTATCCTGTTGGAGGACCCATGACCTGTGACTGAGACCAAGCTTTCTGACACTGGGCAGCACATTTCACTCCAGAATGACACCTGTGCCAGATGCAGCAAAGCAGCCCCACAACATAACTGAGCCTCCTCCATGTTTCACAGTAGGTACAGTGTTCTTTTCTTTGTATGCTTCATTTTTGCGTCTGTGAACACAGAGCTGATGTGACTTGCCAAAAAGCTCCAGTTTTGTCTCATCTCTCCAAAGGACATTCTCCCAGAAGCTTTGTGACTTGACAATATGCATTTTGGCAAAATCCAGTCTCGCTTTTTTATGATTTGCTTTCAACAGTGGTGTCCTCCTTGGTCTTCTTCCATTAAGTCCACTTTGGCTCAAACAGCGGTGGATGGTGGGATCTGATACTGACCTTGGAGTTCACCTCTAATCTCTTTGGAAGTTGTTCTGGGCTCTTTGGTTACCATGCATATTATCTGTCTCTTCAATTTGTCATCAATTTTCCTCTTGCGGCCACGTCCAGGGAGGTTGGCTACAGTCCTGTGGACCTTAAACTTCTGAATAATATGTGCAACTGTAGTCACAGGAACATCAAGCTGCTAGGAGATGGTCTTATAGCCTTTACCTTAAACATCCTTGTCTATAATTTTCTTTCTAATCTCCTGAGACAACTCTCTCCTTAGCTTTCTGTGGTCCATGTTCAGTGTGGTACACACCATGATACCAGACAGCACAGTGACTACTTTTCAGCCCATAAATAGGCAGACTGACTGATTACAAGTTTGAAGACACCTGTGATGCTAATGACAGGACACACCTTAGTTTAACATGTCCCTTTGATCAAATCGTGTTCAATCATTTCTTGGGGTACCAACCTTTTTTGTCCAGGCCAGTTTCATTCATTTGTTTTTTAAAATGATTATTACTTATGTCAGTCTCAAGTCATTTCAGTGATCATTGTGGGCTTTTCTTTCTTTAACGGAAGGGTACCAACAATTTTGTCCATGTGTGTATGATCAGCAACAATCCTCAGTTATAAATATATAAAATTATTAATATTAACACTAACATTAATATTAACTATATTAACAAAATGCAATACTCAGCTGTGGTGTTTAAACAATCCTCAGTCAGGACTAAGGGGCCCAGTGTGTGCCAACAAATAATCTTCCACAACACTGCACAACCACCAGGCTGAAACGTTGATACGATACGATACGATATGATACGATACGATACGATACGATACGATACGATACGATACGATACGATACGATACGATACGATACGATACGATACAGATGTTTTCAGGTTGTTTACGCCAGTTTCTGACCCTACCTTCTGAATGAATCTGAATGTCCAAACGTACATAATCCAGACTTATTAGACAAGGCAACATTTTTTCCAGTCTTCTACTGTTCAGTTTTGATGAGCCTTAGTTACCTGTTCTTAGCTAAGAGGAATAATACCTGGTTTGGTCTTCTGCTGCTGTAGCCCATCTTCTTCAACACTGGATGTGGTTTGTGCTCAGAGATATTCTGTAGCATACCTTGGTTGTAACAAATGGTTATTTGAGTTACTGTTGCCTCTCTGTCATCTCAAACAAATCTGTCTATTGTCCTCTTATCTCAAGCATTAACAAGGCTCTTTGTCCAGAGAACCAGTGCTTACTGTATATTTTCTCTTTTTTGGGCCATTTTCAGTAAACCCTAGCGATGGTTGTGCGTAAAAATCACAGTAGATCATCAGTTTCTGAAATACTTGGGTCAGCCTGTCTTGCAACAATCATGCCATGTCACTTAAATCACCTTTTCTGATGGCCTTATGCCTGGTTTGGAACTTAAGCAGATTGTCCTGGCCATGTCTGTGTGGCCTAATGTATTTAGTTGTTGGCATGTGATTTGCTGATTAGCACCCAGCAGTTGAATATAGTGACCAGTGAGTGTATGCAGGTTTCCATCAACATTTTCCTTGACCGTCTATTATCTGTTCAGAGAGCTTTGCCATGTAACATCTTATTAACTTGAAACTTTACTGTTGATTTTCAGTCCTAACTCTGAACTAGAGAATGGATCAGGATGTAAGTTCATTTTTGTTGTGTTGTGGGTAGCGGTTCGTTTCTGTAATGGACACCCAGCTCATGCCGCTCTTGTGTCACAATACTCTCTGACCCTTTAACGGTCAGCAATGTCTCCATGCCACATTTGATCATTGGCTCGGCCCACTGAGGTCCTCAATAGAGGTAATATGGAAGATCTTTAATTAAAATTAATTAAACAAGTAAAGCCAAGAGCGGGTTGAGCTCATATTTTGTGATGGACATGCAAATTTAGTGATTTTGGAGCCAGGATCTAATGGGACATGTCCATTCACTTTATCTCTCAGCTATGGAGTTGCCACTTTGTCTCATTTAGAGATAAATCCTGAAATGGTGTTTATGTGGTGCAGGTACCAACAAATCAAGTACAGACTGATCCAAACCACAACACAGATTTTTGTGTTTCATTTTAATGCCATTTACTAGTCAAAGCCAAAGATGCTGAACCCACTCTGCCTTCTCTTCTTAGTTAGCTGCTCAATAGAGTGGTGCAAAAATGAGTCCAAAAACTTGGAAGTGAGTTAGCATGGGATTTAGAATACCAGTTTCAGATAAATGCCTGAACACAGGCACATCAGATTTCAATGTTTCATGGAAAATAATAAGATATGTCTGATATTGCCTGCTTTTGAATCATATCTGATTGTTTTTTTTTAAATAATCAATCATTCATACACTATTGCCTCAGCCATGAGGACCAACTCGATAAGGTCGCTGGATTAAGAGAAAATCTCAAACGAGAGGACACAACAAACTGTATAATAATAATAATATTAGCTTTTCATTCTCGTCGATTACATTTAAGCTTAAAAAAAATGTGAAAAATAGGTTCTTTTGTTAGGATTATCACAAAGACCAAAACATGCAATTTTCATAATTTTTGGTTCTCCACAGGCCTCATTATGAGCAATGGTCCAAAACACATTGAAAAATCTCATAGGCTTTTAGTAGGCTTGCAGTCAAGGGAACCAGTGTAATGCTAACTTCTACATTATGGCTTACAAAAATATGTCAAAATATGTCATTCCTACACCACTCTATATTGTCCTCTGGCAAACAATTGGCATTACAGGTAACAGAGGAGTTATCACATGGGCTGCAGCAGGAGTAAACATTATTAATGCTCTTCTTTACCCAAAAGTATTGTTTCAGTGAAAATGTAGGCATCTGCACTGTTTTGAAAGTATAGATTACCAATATTGAGCAAAAAATCATCACCCAAGTGCAGTCTCCAGGCAAGACATCCATCATTAGACTCTGTATTTAAGAATCAATAAAGATCAGTTATGGCAGCCACTTGTAGCAGAATCCCACTCCCCATTGAATAATGCCAGATGAACTCATATTTATTTGAATCATAGTTCACTTCAATACATTCTCCAAAAGTATGTTTTTTCACTGAAATTCATTTTCTACTAATACCCCCACAGAGTCAGACCTCTAGCCTGGTGAATTCACACCACAGGCTTTCGTGCATTTCCACATTACATCATGGTGTATCATTGTACTGTGAGAGGTAAAAGTATCCCAAGATCAGGACACAAATGAACATGAGATGCTTCTCAACTGCCTTTAACGGTTGAAACAACATATGAAGTCAGAGAGTATCCTGTATTGACAGGTCATATCACACCTGAAAACAAAAACCATGAGGACGTATGTGGTGTGAGATCACTGAGCAATTGATGTGGTCTAAAGGCCAGGACATGCCTCTGGGCTTAAACACTAAGGAGTGTGATCCTGTGTTATATTTAGCCCTGACTATGAACTGAAGAGCAAGTCAGACCAGCTTCCTTCACCAGTCAGACAGACCCCTCATGACCCTGAGGCCGTATTTAGGTGAAGTTTCTTTGTTTTTAAAGAGAATAAGGAAAATGCTACTCAACTCTAATAGTGGTTTATATTTTTCATAGCTTCCGACATCTAAGATTTATCAAGACATATGTTTTTCTTGCACATTACCCCATCACAAAAGATCCAGCTGGAGTGTTGGTGGAGGTCTGTGGGCTCAGATTATCCTTATGCTTACAGCTTGTCTTGACCTGCTGTTTTTAGTCACAGATTTTCTTGACAGGTTTGTTGTGTTCTTCAGACAGAGTCGCAAAGAGATGGGCAGGTACTTGATTTCACCCCTCAAACTTGCTTTTATCTTACCCAGTTTGAACTGGTTTTGAGAAGCTGATGTCATTTCAGCCCATGCACACCCCTAACAACACGCCAAGGAGGTTGTGTTTTTGCTGGTGCTAATCTGCTTGTTTGTCTGTTGGCAAGATAACTAGGACAGTCGAGAACTGATTTTGATTACATTTTCAGGGAATGTTAGTCATGGCAAAAGGAAGAAATGATAAGATTTTGGTGGATGTGGATCCAGGATATTTTCAAGGAACAAAAATTACAGTATGGTATTCTTGGATTCAACGCACACAGTAGTCAATAGAAAATAGACTACTGTGTGTAGAGACATTATGAGACGATATGTTATGCTACATTATGATACAAAAATGTTTTAATACAGCCCAGTATGACATGTCATGAAATGTTACAACATGATATGAAATGATGCAATATAATCTATATGTTACAGTGTTTAAGGTTTAAATTAATTTGATATGATATGACACGATACTATTCAAAACAACTTTAGACAAGGCAAGAAAACAGGATACATTACAATACAGCACAGTGTAATACAATCAATATGCTATACGAGGGCTGCATAAAGCCGTTTTTCCTTGCCTGAGGAGTATATTGTTAAGGACTGTTGGATGTTCTCAATCTGAAAAAAAAAAAAGATATGAAAGTCGCAAATTAAAAGCTTTCACAAAAATTCCTCAGACCATCACTCATATAATTAAACTTAAACACAAACAATAATGCATAATTAAAAAAGCTTGAATTAAACCTGGATTAAACAAAATTAAACCTGATTTAAAAGTCTCTTTAAATGAAACAAAACAATAACTGTGTCCCCTTATCCATTGCTCCACATATGTAGTATTATCTAACACATAATGTTATATTCTGAGGCTCAATAAAAAAAATTGAGAAAACTGTAGAGAAGTTTCTTATTTACTTGCAATAAAACAAACATATACCTGCAATATAGATTTTTTGAAAAATTCATGTATATTTATTTCTGAAATGAAGTACGGTGGAGGGCCACATGTGGCTGGCAGTTGCCAAACCCTGACCTACCTGATTAGTTAAAGAATGTAAAATGTTCCCTTAAAGACAAAATGGAGAATTAATGCATTTATTTACTGACATTTTATGTTAGTTTTACCTCTTGTCAATGAATGAATATTCCTTGACTTATTTGCCTTATTTTCACTGCTGACATAATCTTGCTGTCTTTGTCTTCTCTGACCGACCACCTTCTGCTCATGTTACCCTTCATGTCATAAGCCCCAGTGTGGGGTCAATGAAGGGGGGGCATGGGGAGTCAAATCGGCAGGAAAATCTGTTGTAAATGCTCTTTTTTTCCTTCTTCAAAAAGAGGTTGATATGTGCCAGCAGTATGATAATTAACTCCCAAGAGTTGGCATGACATTAAATTGCCGCATAAAACACAAATAAGTTAAAAGAGTGACATATTCTGGTGCATTTATTTGCATGTTAAGTCTTCGGGTACATGTTAAGTGGTTTTGATTCCTCCCTGCAGGTGGATCTGGTGGGATCAGATAAACTCAATAACTCGATGGGCTTCTCTATGTTCTTCGTGGGCCTTGGCTGCCTCACAGGGCCTCCTTTGGCAGGTGAGTGGATCACATAATGGAAACCTCTCAGAAAGTTAGACATGTGCTAGCCCACTTTTCCATACGCACACAATAACAAACCCCAACATGTGCAGGGCATATGCGATTGTGGCTGTGACGTTACTGTTCTGCTGTACTTACATGCGAGTTCACATGTGTTTGTAGGGGTCTTTGTGTGTGTTTGAGTTCATAAGAGCATCAAACACATTGAGTGAGTGGGGGGATTAGTGACAGGGTTGATAAGCCTTTCTTATGAAAGTATTTTTTTTTGTGGGGGGGGGGGGGGGTTGCAGCACATATTTTTAGGGGGCCCAGACTTCCTGGCAGTGTGTTGAAAAGTGTGTCTGCCCTCAGTCACTGTGGAGTGAAAAGTGAAATGCAGAAGAGAAAAACAACCTATAGTTAGTGCAGCCCTCATGCAGACTGGGATTTTTGGGGCTTCTTTGAGCAGAGTGTACATGGGGGTTACTGGGTCAAATTTCCCCCCGTCTGAAAGCAAGCGGAGCTGGAATAACATGGCCAGGTTTTGAATCACTTTAAGTAATGGCAGATTGTCTTTGTTAGTTTTAGAGAGCAGTTTCCTTTCTGTGACCAGTTTTCTATGACAGTGTTGTCTAATTTCTCAAGTTGTGGCAGATTTCCTGGAATGAACTTTGCTTTTTCTGGGTCACCGTGAGAAAAAAACACCACGGATGTCAGTCATCAGTTTAACATCTGACCTCCAGAAGAAACAAGAGCAGTGGTCAGACCTAAACAGCATGTTGTAACATGATAAACACAGACTATGCACATTCTCATTCTCTGTATGAGGTATTTCCAGGTACTTACCCCACATTTGGCCCCGCCACCCCAGTAAAAGTGTTAAGTGTGTGTGTTTAGGGTGGGGGACTCTTTAAACCTATTGACATGACCCCTCCAGAAATATTAGGTAATCCCATATTTAGAGGTTATGGATTTTGGGTTGTGATGTGACTAATGACATTCTTTAGAGTGGTACTGAAATAGCTCTTGGCCGTTTACTGTCCAGTAAAAAACAGATGTTTGTCAAACTGTGGTCTCCTCCCTTAGTCCACAGGGGGAGATGACAATTCTGTTGTTCTGTCCATCTCTTCAGGACATCTGTCTGTTAACTGTCTAAAAAACAGCTTCACTGTAGTCATAGTAGTTTGTCTGGTTTTATTTTGCTTGAGGCCATTTGATTTAACACAGTTTTCCGAAGAGAGAAATGTCAGCGTGACATAAAGAAAACAGGTAACACAGGCTGCCGTGATACAAACCATTAGGCAAGCCACCATGTTTGACTCACTTTGACAACTTTGTCAACTGTTAGTGCTCTCCGTGGTCAGTTTTGGGCTTACTGGGTACAAAATTGTACAAAAATGGCTCAAGGTCTGAAAAATAAAAGCTGACTTTTTCACTTTGCAACATTGAGTCATTGGTGTGTAAGCTTGTGTGATTGACAGTAGGTCTGAAAAAAAAATGAATTATTGTGAATTATTTGTGAAAAAAAAAAAAACACATCTGGTGTGCAAAGGCCTTAATACTGATGAAAAATGTTCTGAATAATAAACTGTAATTATGTAAATGTGATGGTGTTCAGGCCTGTAGAGAAGGCCTCACTGGCCCTGATGGCCCATCACTTTTAGCAATAAATTGGATCTTATGGGAGGGCTTAACATTCCCAGAGTTTTTCTCCACTTGATGTTTCTAAAAATGTATGTTTTCATGGAATAAATATGTTCATAGTATATCGAAAAATAGATTCTAAAAGCCTTTTTGTTTTTCAGGCTTCCTTTACGACTACACTCAAACATATGACTGTTCCTTTTACCTGGCGGGGCTCTGCTATCTCCTTTCCTCCCTCTCCCTCTTCATGGAGCCGCTGGCTCAGCGATGGAAAGCCCGGAACAAACTGACCCGAGACAAGACAGCGGAAAGCAGCTGTAAGACCAACGGCTGCTTCACCCCGGACCGCCTGCAGAACGGTGCTGTGTAGGAATGAAAGC
Source organism: Cetoscarus ocellatus (assembly GCA_037902135.1). Lineage (NCBI taxonomy): Eukaryota > Metazoa > Chordata > Actinopteri > Labriformes > Labridae > Cetoscarus > Cetoscarus ocellatus. Next base: position 179,883 of record JBAMNC010000462.1, on the reverse strand, counting down.
CAGGGAAGGCTTTCAGTGGTGAAGCAGCATGCTCAGAACTTCATAGGCATGCACAACTTGGACCTTGAACCCCAGCTTAAAGTTGGGACCCAAGTGACCCTTAATTTCAGCAGGAACGCAACAATGGCCAAGGAGAAAAAAAGTATTTGAAGCCCTACATGATGTTCAATAACATACAGCTAAACAGGGTGTTGAAGACAGAATGATTATGTGAACTCTGAAAAAGCCAAAATTTAATATTTCTCAAAAATATTTTAACCACTTCTTATATTCTTATCAGAGGTCCATGCATTCAAACCTACTCAGATCATTCTGCACATTTTAATATAGCTTTGCAACCATAACTTATTAAAACATACTCCACAGATTTTTTTGTAATTGCACAAAAATTGCTGCAAACTAAACTATGCAGTTGAGCTGTCTTTTTTTTTTGTAATGGCATTGATTGAAGAACAAATCTGCAAAGACACAATCTCCCCCTGGTTTCTCTGTAAACTATAACCTGTCTGTAAACTTGTACTCACTGATATGCACTTTGGACATTTTTCTGGCTAGACAGTTCTTTATTATATTGAACTTGCAACCACTTTATTGCAGCCTGCTCCTAAGGCACAATGTGTAGCCTGTTTGCAAAGCCAAATGTAGCAACTGCTTCAGTAATTTTACAAAGAAAATATATATACACATCTATATATATATATATATATATATATAAATCTCCATTATGAATATTGAATCAGCATGGAGATAGACTTTATGGCATGTGTGAGCATTTTAAAGGTATAATCTCTATTTTTATCTTTAGTAATAAAATGCTTTTCTGTCCTTTAGCTATTGCAGAATACATTGTAAAAACTGCACATTCAAACTATTAAATTATCAGATTATTAGATTAATTACCGGGAAATTTAGGCTTCTGATTTTAGAGATCTTCTTTGTTAACTTGTCTCCAACTGAAATTTATTAGCAGAGGTCCAGTGTAAACTTTATCTGTCCCTTATGAAAGTCTTTATTCTAGTTCACACTTTCACCCAAATACCAAATTTGTGCTTAGTAACGTAGCTATCATTTTTGATACCTTACTATGAATATAAAATCTTATCTTTATTCAAATGCTCATTCAAACTGGGGGTGGGGGGTATGTGAAAGTAAGACTCTTAAAGGAAAGGGATGAACATGAGACCCCATGACCTTGCATCTTCAAATGTAATCAGTTCATCATCAAGTCAGAGGGGAAATTTGTGCCAACTTTTACAGATACCCCTAAAATATTCTTGAGAAACCAAAGCATAACCATGAGCATGAGCATTAGAGTTTGTTCTTCCATACCTTTCATGTCAAAGTATGTATTTTTGCAAAAAATAAAGCATTTAAAACATTTTTAGAATGTCACATAGTATAAACATGGTGCCTGACCTATGACCTACAAAGTATGGTTAACTTACCCTAATTTAGAGAAGATAAATGTTTGAAGTTAAATCCCTAAAAGCTCTCTCAAGATACCACACCCAGAAGCAAAGGATGACCAGGGGACTCAATGACCTTGACTTTTGACCTTGACCTCCAAAATGTGGTCACTTCAACCTTGTGGCATGGTAAAACTCTGTTTGGATTTATTTAAAGCATTAAAGTAATATTGCAACCACAAGATTTCATTAACAAGCAAATCATGGTGACATTTCACAACCTTGACCTTTGAGCCTTGGCTTTTAGACTCAAATCAGGTATTTTTTAGAAACAGTAGGAACTTTTGTAATGTTTGATGACTCTTCTATGAATCATTCTTTCACAAGCAAAAAATCGCCATGAGGCTCCATGAATTTGAAATTGGTCCTATAACCTTTAGAGTCAAATTAGTGCATCCTTAAATCAAAGTAGACATTTGTGTAAAGTTTGGTGAAACTCTTTATGTGGTCCTGAGATACAGCACTCTCAAACAATAGATGACAACACAAATTATTTTTAACTTTGACTGTTAATCCCTGACCTCCACAATGTAACCTGATCATCCATCAGTCAGAGGAGGCAAAGTTTAACAAAAACTGTTCAAAGTGTTATCGAGATATTTTATTAGCAGTGTCCGATTACCACAATGCTTAATGACCTTGACTTTTTCCCCAGGACCCCCAAAATCTAATCAGGTCACCCTTGTCTCCTAATATAAATTTTGCAAAATTTGAAAAAATAATTAACAGCACCCTTGTGATAACGTGTTCAAAAGATCACAATCACAAGGGTTTACCACAAGACGCATGACTTTGACCTTTAACCCATGACTTCTAACCGGTTTAGTCTTAAGAGAAATAGGACTTTTGTGAAAATCAAAAGGAAAACTTCTAGAGCACTCGATCAGTTAAGCAATTTTAACCTGAGGTGTCAAAACATCACTTTCCCTTTTGGTGTGATAGACACACCGCTCTGCATTTTTCACCTGCTAGCTTACAGATTTCCTTGTTCAAGCTAGTACATCCCTAAGTCTTGTTGGACATCTGTGCAAAGTTTGAAGAAATCCCTTTGAAGCATTCTTGTGATGGTGTTGACAATGTACCGAACACAAGGTAAAGGTAAAAATTAGGCTCTGTGACCTTTGACCTAGAACCTAAAAAGTCTCATCAGCTCATTGTTTAATCAAGTGGACATAGGTTCAATATTTTAAAATGTGTTCACATAAATGACCTTTGTACATACTAACAAACATCAGCGTGAAACCATCAATGAAAGTAGAACATGTTGGCTGTGCTCAGAATTTTTAAACTTCACCGCAAAACAGAACAAAGATCTAATCGTGTGCTTAGAATAAATCTGAACGTTCTAGTTTCAGAAGTGAGCAGAAGTAGCCTGAGCATGGGAGAATGGTTTGAACCTGAGTGCGTTAAAGAGTGCTCTCGAATAAAGAAAGGATCTTACCCTTATACTTTCATCATTTCTCAGGATTAAAAGTCAAAGCTGCAAACTTTTTTGAGGCTTCCCAATAATTGCAAAGCTGCTGACATTGACTTCTGTAAAAGCTCCATTTTAAGGCGGGGTGTAGTTGAATTGAAGCCTCAACTTTGTTAAACATTTAGACTTAGATTGTTCAGCCTCTAATGACACCACTTTGAGTTGTAGACTCTTCTTTTAACATTCCACTTTAGTCCATCTCTCACTTAGGCTAATAAGATAACTGTTGGTGAGTCAGAGGCAAAACAAGGCAGTAAGCTTCTGTTTTGGGGTTTTACCTCTGGTATTTGCTTTGAAACTTTTCACAGAGCCTCTGTAATTTGGGCATGAACACATCCATGGGCTACTGAAGGCTACTTAAAGCATCAAGTTATTACACAACCAATTTTTTTACACAACAAACCGCCAGCTAATACAAGCAAAATAAATCACAGCAGAGGCCTTTTTGATAAAAAAAAAAAAAATAGCGCAAAAACTTTAGTCTGTTTATGAAATGGTTATACTTTAATTGCTTTTCACCTCAACACACAACTTAATCCTTTAAAACTTTCTTTTGATTAAAGTTTTAGCTGTCACCAAGTTTACATTTTAACTATCATATCAAACTAATGGAAACGTCTCTATTTGCTCTAATTCTTCTGCTGGTGTACTCCTCAGATGGGTTGAACCACATTTACTAGAGTCAGAGAGCAAACATTTCTCATGCTCACCATCTTCACACATCAGTAAATAAAAGCTGTCTCCAGATGAGTGACTGGCATCTCAGCTCTTTACTCCATAAGACAAACATTTTAACTTTCCAAGTGCTTAAGATTCAACTTTATGGCATTTAAACTGTTTACAGTGTTTGCAGATTTTAGTGCAAGTCAGCACACTTCTTTTCAACTATTTAATCAAGACCAGTGTTGGGCATGTTATTTTTTACAAATGACTCTCCAAAAAAAGTGATAAAAATTACTTCTTACTAAATATTAGAAGTAACTAACAACGTATAATTTCTTTATTTCTTTAAAGGTCCCATGTCCTGGTGTGCTTCACCGTCCACATCATGTCTTGGGTATCTATTGAACAAGGATTTGATTAAAGTTGAAAAAAGAAATGATAATTGAATCAGACTGTAGTCACAGGAGGCTATGATAATGAGCTCTATGCTGATTGGCTGTTCACATATCTGATGGAAGGGTGGGGGGGCACACACCGCAGAGAAGACCTCCAAAACAGTAATAGTGTCTGCCTATGATGAGCAGAGAACACACATGTAGGTGGAGGCTGTATAGCTATAACATAATAGCTATACCCAGGAAATTAAAACTGAGTGTTTTAAGGGGCATTTCCTGTAACTAGGCGTAGCGCATTTCTCTATGAACTGAGAGTTTAGTAAAAAGAGTCATGTTCTTCTGCTCTCCCAACCCCTTCTAAATACACTAAACGTAAAGAAAACTGATTTTGCTGGACATGGGACCTTTTGTTATTTTCTCAAAGACCGATCTGAGTGGGGTGCTGATAGCTTTGGTGAGCCAGTGTGCCACATGTACAGAACTCTAGCTGGCATGGATTTGTACCAGGGCCCGAGCCTTTTCCTGTCTGTCTACCCCTCACTCTCTTGCCCCCTTCCCCCTCTATCCACCGTCTCTGCACACTTTCAAATTAAGACAGAAGCCCCCCATCCCCCCACACGCACACCAAAAAAAAGAACCCTAAAAATATCTACAGCATGTTTGAAGCAAAACTTCATATCTTTCACTTACTTAAAGTCAAAATGAGGGTAAAATTTTGTGATTTTAAAGGCACGATTAGTTCACTCTTTCCCTCTTGTGGTACATTCTTAGAACTGGTATTGTCCGATTTGCAAATTAGTTAATGTCACTGGGAACGCCCCCTTTAGTCAGAATTTCCCACATCTAAATCAGATGTTCTTCAGCTATGCCAGCTTCACCAGGTAGTAACTGGAACATGTCTTTCAGGGATGTGATGTAATTCCCACTCCCCTCTTCCCAGTTCCCATGTCAATATAGCACATCCTTATCCTCCAAACATCATCGTGATAAGTCAGCCTAAGGCAAAAGTCAACAAGTTACCAAGTGCTACATTGATAAGCAACTGTAATATCACTGATGTCTTAGAAACTGTAATCACTTGTACGTTTAGTTCCCTAAAAAGATCACACTCAGTTTTAAGGTCTCACTTTGACTAGCTGCTTGTTAATTAGTGGCATACTGTCTGCTTATTAGAACGTATATTCCTGTAAGGAGGGCTGCCTTCAGCATTTTTAATAAGATGCTAACACATGGAACTTTAAAACATATCTTTTTTTTTTTAAATCAACTGATGTTAAATGTCAGAAGCCTACACTGAATCTTCTGTTAAGTGCCTATTTTTTGTTGTCTGTTCTCTAATTGTTTTTGTGTTCTTCTAGATGTGAAACTCTGATGATACATTTTAGTCTTGGCTTTAAGGTTTCCCATTTTTAAGTGTTCTAATCAGTATTGTTGATTTATTTTAATGTACCTCCGTCCACTGTCCCGTCACCTGCTCAGGGACTACAGTTGAGAATTCACCATGACGGCTAAAATGATGCATTTTAGAAGTGTTATGACTGTGTATTGTCCCCATAGCTTTAAAATGCATAGATAAATAAATAGTGACATGACCATAATATAGAACTAATATCCTCTCTGAATTACTGTTAACTGATAGTTCATTTGTAAAGTTGTCGTATATTAATAATGAACCTTATTAACTTTGCTTGGAAAGGTAATGTCACAAGATAGTTATTCTCTCTTAAAAACCCTCAAGGTAAATGTAAATCATCTCAAAATCACAAACTTTAACAGTTTTATGTGTAGTTTCCATTTATTATCCCACATTTGTTTCCTTTTCTAAAGTTGCCTCCCTGTCACAAGAACTGAACTCAAAATGAAACTAAACTGATCAACAGAGTTTATACTTGAAAGCAGTGATCAAAGGAAAACAATAAATAAATAAAGTTGTCACAATTAAAACTATGTCCTTTCTGAAGAAACCACTTCAAATGTTTTCAAACAAAGTTTATCAAAAACTGTTCAATTATTGTTTTACTTTGATTTACCTAATTCTTATAAGAGTAAAACAGCAAGTACTTGAATTAATCAAGGACAAGACCCTTATACATAAGGGTCATACAAAACAAAGTTATTAGGATCACAATTGATTTACAACAAGTCCCTGACTTACTGCTGTGAGGGTGTTGTTGGATTACTCTCAGTTAATATGTTACACGTGACAGAATACAGTAAATAAGAATTCTGCTAAGCTCTTAATGATGTCTGGCAGCCAGTATACTACTCATATAAATGCAAGCAGTCAGTGGTGAGAGTTGGGACCTGAGATGAAATGTTACCAAATTAGTCTTATTACAGTAATGTTAGTATTACAAGTGTCCTGTAAGCCCCAACAGCACTTAATTTGGCCCAAGCAGCAAGGTCTGTAGTTAGGTGCTGGAAAAAGTAGGGATGGAAAATGATATGTTTAATTGATACCAATGCCATAATCTATTCTGCATATCATTCTGATTCTTTATTATTTCTGTGTGGAAAAAAGTTGGCCTTCATAGTTGAACATATCATACACGTCTCACTCCTGATATTTAATGCCGTTTCCACACTTGCGTGAAATCACACCGACACTCAATGCTGTGCAGTAGAGTAAGTCTTTGAGGTCGGAAACAGTGATAAGGGAACTACTAAGCATGAGCACAACTACTATTGAGTCACAAACTATTGTTATCAATTGTCAAGTGGAACTAGTTTTGTATTCCCATCCCTATCAAAGGTACACTTTTCTTTAACAAGCATTTAATAGTGCTCATCAATTTAAAGAAAACAGACTCAACTATAAGCTCATGTAAACCATTTTACCAAAATAGACCAATACTCACCAGACAGATTATTGACCACAGAAATGAAAAAGAACCTTAGGGCCACCTGACCACATCCTTTGCCTTGAGCATCACAGTGTTAAATAAAACACACAACACATAAATGAAGAGATAATTAAATTAATACATAAAAAGTACTACGACACAATAAGCACCTGTGCTATCATTTAATGAAATTATTCTAAGTTTTTTTCTTTCGCCGGTAGATAGCAGAAAATGCAACAGTACCTGAAAATTTTGATTCAAGCCAAATTTTGTCAACTTCAGCCTGATATCTCTGTGCTAAATTCTAATTTTGTTCTGCCTCAGTTTATTGGTGATTTATCTGGCAGTTCTGACGTTCAGGTTTTTTTTTTTTTGTTTGTTTGTTTTTGTTTTTTTTATTTGGTTGCTAAATATTGGAGCCCAGTCTGCATCATATCCAGGACTTACTCATTATCATTGTTTGAAATCCAGTATGCTGAGTGCAAAGTTCTTTCAGTCTTGCTCAGTCATGTATACCCTCACACATTTAAGCAAATCTCACAAGTGCCCCCCCTTCAATACTCAAATAGACCGGGTGGTTGCAGAGATATACTTAATTAATTAAGAGAATGTTATTTTATAGGTACAGGCTCAATCAGGGTCAGAGGTCTAAAGTTTAACTGCCCAACACTGGTTATGAGTTATGATTTCCCAGAATAAGCTCAACATTGTGTCTATCTTTTGTGATTCCGTAATGATAATGCAAATATCTTACATACACATTGTGTTTTTTCATGATGCAGCTGCTGGCAATAAAATAGTTGTGCTCAGCTCACAGGTTGTGAGCATTTCTATGCAATTTCACAGAGGCAGAGTTTTTGTTATCAACAGCTCAAGTTGCCATCATTTTAACTTAAAGAGCCTGTTTGGATGAGGTCTACAGTATGTTCAGATCTGTGCTTCAGAGCAGTGATGAATACCTGTGGTATCTGGCATCATGTGCAAATTAGTGTCAATTCTATCAACCTCGTTTGTCTGTGGATCTTTGACCAACTGTGTCGGAAAAATGTTTTTGCTGAAATTGTCCATTTCTTTACAGGGTGTCCCGACTGGACTGGTAAGGCACAATTGCCAAGTCTTTACAGTGCCTGTAGGCAGCCAGTTAATGGCAGTGCTACTATAATAATTATGCTGTGTTTATATTTGAGGGTTGGTTGGTCACTGAAACTTTATTTTTAATGTGTTGGAGGTTTGGGGGGTTTTCAGTGGATTCCTTGTTTTTGTTTTTTTTCCACCAGGTTGCCTTACAAGGTACCTTGTATCTTTACAAACTTTCCTGTGATGTCAGCCAAAGACACATTATAACCTATCAACAACTTGAAACATATTATCAGTTAAAGAGTTGGAAAGGTTATATAACTGAACCACTATGGCCACTGTCAGCCAGTCTTTTCCCAGGTTTGATTGTAGAGGGGGCAGGAAGTCCCACTGTTGACATGTGTTCTCTTGTGCTGCCCTCTTGTGGCAGAAAGTGTCTTCTTCTCAAAGAATGCTGTCTCAATTAGTACCAAATTATTCCCCCTCAGCTCACTTTCACAATACTGAGCAAGGCTCTTTGTGTCGTTTCAATAATGACAGTCATGCACAAAAGCTCTTTGGGCTCACGAGTTGTATTCAGCACCAGTTTGCTTTTGTATCGAGGACCACTGAATATTTTGTACCATGATAAAAGATCTTTTATGAAAGATATTTAATGCTTTAAGAGAAAATTTTTGTTTGGGATTTATATTACTTGTTAGTTGTCTGGGAATGTATGATCTTTATGTTTTAAGTAATATCTGGAAGGATTTTCTTCTGAGCCTGTGGTGAAATCTCAAACATCACTGACATCAAACTGAGTGCAGTTGAATAAAGATCAAGTTTTTGTTGCCACATATGCAATCATGTGTAAAGCACAGTTAAGTCACTGCTCCAGATCTGAGATTATGAACTGATACTTTAGAAAATATGCTAAACCAATCGTAGATATCATGTTTCAAGTGCTTAAAGCTTATTTTTAAGCCTTGCATGAGTGCACAGTCAACAGCAATAAACCGACATGTGACTCAAGACTGTTGTTGTGTGATTGTGAAAAATAAAATGCAACTTCTGTATCTCTGCAATAAACACAAGTTACCACACTTTTTATATTTTACTGACACTTTATTAATACACAGACATGAATACAATAGTTGTATTTACATTCAACAGTCCTTACACATTTCATCACGTTATTATTTCACTTTATTTTTTTAATGGTTCCTCATTTAATGTCATTTTTAAAGTGCATGTGTTAATTAAAGCAAACAGGTTACTTACATGGGACTGTGATCTCTGACGGCCTGGGAACAAACAGATGTCTGGTGACACTCTGTGAAGGAAACATTTAGTTATAGTTAAATCTTAGAAGCAGCACACAATGTGTATAATACAAACAATGGATTGAGACATCGAACTAATGATTTAGAAATAAAACAGCTTCAGAAATCAGCAGCAGCCAGTCCATCTTCACTCATCATTATGATGACTCTCCTTATATACTTTCAAACAGGACATTGATTATCTTATCTGTAAGTACAGATTAAATGCAAAATGCAATTAAATTCTCTGTATAATAGTTATGTCCGGGGGATTCTTGTAAAATAATGAAGTAAATTAAACCAAATAAACATTTTATTCTGTTTATGAGCGATACAAAGAGTACATCAGTTCTTTAATAGTGAAGAGTGACATTGTCCGAAAACAACTGACATATTACTTGAACATATAAAACTGTAGTTATAATGTCATACTTCATTACCGTATGCTGTTGCAAAATAAAGTGTCTAGTAAAATAAGACGTATTTGGTGGATATTCAGGTCCATCAGCCTCAAGTGTCAGCAGGCAAAAGGTTCATTCCAACCCTCTTTATACTGCAGTGAAGTAATCAGTCTGTTGGATTAAACCATTTAATGACATTTTTGATTGTACTTTATGGTTGTTATGGATAATTTAGTGTCAAATTTTATGGCTTTTTCAGTGCCCTATATTTACACATCCATTATTAAATTATATGACAGAGGTAGTTACGTCATTAAAATCTTTACAACAGATCACAAAAATGCAAAGACGAGCATTACAATGTTAAATAAAATACTTAAAAAGTTTTAAGGCATAACAATCTATCCAGATGTTGTGTACGATAAAGAAATCCATTGATGGATATCTTCAGAGCATTTCAGTTCCTTACAAATTTGTCATACTTTTCAGAACACTTTAGGACCATTGCCAGTTTCAATTTGTCACTTTGATCCAGCAATTTCTCATTTTTGAAGCAGAAATTAAGTAATCCTTACATTTCATGTCTCTCTGTTCTGACCTGTACTTTTCTTTGATTAGCAACTGGTGTTTATTTGTGGATGTGCAGGGTTCACAATAACCCTGTGGCTCTCTTATTTGCAGCTGTAAGTATCATCCTGTGTTACTGCCTGTCTGAAGAATGAAGCCAGGTCTCAGCTAAAGGCATAGTGTTGAGATAATTCTGAATTAAAATGAGGAGAAAAAGCTGAGAGAATTTCATTTTAAAAATTAGCTTACCTAGATTATTTAAGGCAGTCTCATAATGATGCCTTTCTGGGAAATTTCATAGACTGCAGTAAAAAAAAAAGCTTTATTTATTTTTATTTGAAGCTTTAACTGATTGGTAAAGGTACAGCATACTACTACTATTTTCAACCTGAAGATCAAGGACTAGTAAAATGATCTGTGACCAGTGAAGGTTCATTAACATAAGACTTGGTGGTTTCTGGCTGCTTTTTGGCCTGTTTCTATACATGACATCAGACTACAGTGGTTTAACACTTTTATGGTTCTGTTGTTTGTTTGTTTTTTTATCACTGGTGAGTGTTTCTCATATTTTAACTCCTGCACCAAAAAAACAGATATGAAATAAACATTGTGTCCCCTCACAGCACAAATAGCAACAATCAGTGTTGGCTGTCTTTCTCAAAGCAGATTTGAGAAATCATTGATATCTGTCATAAGACTGAGCTTGAAACACGTTCATGTTAAAAGTTGTAATTACACGGTAACAGAAGAGTCTCTCTCTGAAAAGATAAAATATATTCATATTAACAAATATATGATATAGACACTTTAATTCAAGCCATTTGATTTATTCACTGGTGTTTTTTTCTAAGCCTAATGCACCACAGCCCTGTGCACGAGAAGGCCTAATCAGGTTTGGGCAAAATCATCACGTTTCAGTCTGACAGTGACTCAAAGAAGGGTCTACCAGTCCACTGAGCTGGGAAATTAAAGGGTCAAGGAAATACAAGAAATTCAGCCTGTTTAAATGTCTTACAGGCTGCAAAAGACTGCTTTAGGTGCTTTTTACATGACTAAAAAGGTACCAAAAAAATAAATAAAACTTCTTAACCCAGAGCTTTAGATTTGCTGGGATCGGATCCTCCATAGGAGCATAACAGGACAACTATAGATTTTGTTATTCAACACCAACACTGATGAGAGCAGCACTTTTTGCTGTGGGCAGTAAATGGTCTTTGATTTGGATCATCAGATGTATTATTACTTTAAGAAGAAATAACCCTGGAGACATCCTTGGTTAGAATGCAGACCTGGGGTCAGAGCCCACCACATCAGTCACTGTGGCCTGCTGGTCAGTTTCAAACACCAGCACATCAGAGACATGGAGCAAATGCAATCAAATCTGTGATGGACTGAAACTGGTGATTCTAATGCAAAACCAAGTACAAAAATACAGTGAACAGTTAAAGTTAACATGTTTCAGGCATAATATTTGATTATTGATAGGGAGGCAAGGATGCACCAGTTTGACATCTGTATCAGCCCTTTAAACAGACAGAAGCCTATCTGCAAATAATATGGCGTGAACAGATGTAAGTTGTACATGTTGATCGTATCATAGCCATTTAAAGCTGGAATCCAAAACATCTTATTGATGATAAAGAGAAGGGATGTGTTTCATGATCAAACATGAGAGAAAATGTTGGCATTGTTTAGGAATTACACCGTAAGAGATCACTGAAACCTAGACATCTGGCTTATTTTTTATATTTTGGTATGAGCCTTAGTTTTTCACAAACTAACCAGAGTTCCTACACAGTTCAAAAGTCATTTAAGGTTTAATAAGAGCCAGACTACAGACAGATCAACACCATATTTTTTAAAGCAGAACAGATGGTCATTTTAACTCTAATGTGGTGTGCCCGGCTTTTTTATTATGTGCCAAAATTTTGAAATGTTAAAATGAGATTATAATTCTGCTAAAATGTAACTGGTCACGGTCTTAAATATAACTCTATTAGAAGGCTTTACAACTACATTGTACTCCTTTTTTAGAGTTTTCTAAAGCAGGCCTAAAAACAGTTCATGACAGACCTGAGAAAGATGCACCTAATCACTATGTTGTCCACGACTGAGGACCTCTCACAGGTTTAAAAAAAAAAAAAAAAAAAAAAAAAAAAAAATTCTGACATTTAATTTCAAATTTTTAACATGTCTTAATAATCTGAATGGATCCTATTGATGATGCACTTTGAAATTTGCTGGAAATGTGTTGATTTAATTGTAATTGTTAAAAAAAATATTCTAAGCAGTGCAATTGTTTTGGACAAAAAGAAGTAAAATATCTCCAAATAAACTAGTGAATATCTTGTTTACTGTACAACAAATTCAGCCTGAGTCAGCTTGAACTCTGAGTTAAGCTCAAAATCCAGCATGGCTATTTGCATCCAAGATTGAACACATCAGTCTAATTGGAATCAAATTTGTTAAAAGCAATTTATCTGCAACCTTTGCTGAACTACATGCAATCATAGTTTTTCAATGATGAGTGTCCTAATATTGGTAAATCTGCTCTCTAGCACCAAGGCAAAGGTGACTGTGGCCTTCTTGGTAACCTGAGTTGCCTGTCCCTGACAAAGACTTGTTTTGCATTCGTTAGTGTATTACATGTTGTGTTGACACTTTATACTTACCACTGCTGCCTCTGCCACCGACACAGAGCTGGCAGGCAGCACATTTCCCTTACTCACCCTCATGCTGTTTCACACAGCGGTCACAGTGACACCCCAGCTTTGTCCTGGGTGTTGGTAGAACATGAGTTTGATTTTTTCAGGTAAGCTGAGAGGGAAAGCAGGCCCTCCGTGGTCCTCAAGATGGCAATGTTTCTCTTGTGAAGTGAAGGGGTCCTTCTCAGCGCAGACCACAGCTTTGTCTTTACTCTTTTAGAACTAAAATGGCAAAAGGAATTATAAAACTTTCATTCCTGTGTTAAGTGGCCATAACTGTATAAGAGGGGCACTGGCTGAAACAACAAGTCTCCTGGGGGCACCTTGGGGAAGGGTCTGCAGTGTGGATCCTCACAGCTGTGTCGAAAGGCAGGTAAGCCTGTTGGTGTTTCTCTCCATGCTGCAGCTGACCTTGGATGACAATGGGATTCAGCATCAGCACAGCAGACCCTCCTTGGACCGGTTTCAATCAAAGAGCACAGAGACAGGGAACGGACAATATTCCTAGCTGAGTTTGGACCAATCCTCTTCCCTGAGCCGAACATTAAGTCAAATCAAATCATAATGGGACAAAGAATAATACAGAAGAATCAGCCCAGTGGTTTAGCTCGGCCTCTGCAGACAAACAGATATGAGTGTTATCACACACTATCTCTGGAGCAGTGTGTGTGATGGGTGTCGACAGGTTTCCTCTGCTTCACAACCAGGAACAATGCAAATGAATCTTATGGGGTCATTACCAGGCAGACCGCAGGACACCGGCATACACTGCTGTTTGCTCCAGCCCTTGATTCCTGAATTGTTGCTTGAGTTTCACTCTGCAAACTGGACTCTAGATGTAAAAGAAGGGCAGCAGAAGCTCCTCGATCCTGATGAGGTAATCACATGTCGACAGGAAGAGAGGATCATAGGGGAGTAACTTATGTTGTAGAACTTAGGCACCCAAAGCAGGCCAATAAGCAAACAGCGATCCTCTCACAACACAGGATTCTCTCCTCACAGGGGCTAAACAAACTGCATATTGTCTCCCTTTTGTGTGTGCAGAAACAAAATTTCAAGCGCAAATTCCTTGGAACACAATAAGGCATGGCAGTGTGTTTCTTCAACGCACTTCCATCGAAGAAACAAGTTTCCCTTCAAATGAACAATTTATTGACAATCGGTCACATTAGGTGCCCAAATGCACTTGCAGGTATGTGAACAGCTTCGCATGGGCTCTATGGTTTTCCTCTCCCATGACATCAAAGTGTACATTGCTCAATTTTCCATTTTTAAAACAGAAGTCATCACAGGTGCAGATGAGATACACAACTAGAAAGCTGCCTCATAAGCGAGGACTCACAAACACTCTGCAGAAGTTTGCAGCCCTGCCTTCATGGCTGCTCAGGAGTCCAACGGTGAAGTGGTTCTGATGTCCACATAGGTAACATTTTTCTGACACACTGATGTTTTCAGAACACATTAAATCAAACTCAGCATAATATAATCAAGGATAGGTTACTGTTGCATGTCAAACACAAGATAGCAAAAGCGATGTAAGGTCAGTAGGCCTCAGGAGCATGCCAGCAGGCATGAGTAAAATATCCAATTCAAACCTCTAAATTAAATTCAAACATTTACTGATACAGTATGTCTATTTGACGTTATACTCACTGAACAAATTTTGGTTTTTCATTATTCTGAACCAACATCTTAATGCTACTGATTATCATTTGCCTTGATAGACGTACTGGACCCAGAGCAATAAATGAAATAACACAAACTCTCTTATCCTTTTATCCATCGCTACTGGTGTTGTTTATAAGTCACATTACACAACTGTCTCCAAAAAAGGATGCACAAAATAAAATATAATTAAAAATAATACATGTTAGTGTTTGCTTAACTATGCTATGCCTTCTGTTCTGGGCTGTTTTCTAAGCAAAAACCTCACCAAGGTTAGTATTCATTATTCCATAGTCTTTAGAACAATTTAGTCTGACCTGTGGACACATGCTGAGTTCACTGTCTAACCTGTGTGTTTAAGTTGTGGAGAATACATCAGGAAAATTGCATTCAACAAAAATTGCAATTTCTCTCACAGTACACTCAACAAGATAGGCTGAAATATGTGGAGTCTACCTGTAGCCGTTTGTTTTTCTAATTACATTAAAAATAGTTTCCTAACTTAAAAATGAACACAGACATTCATTTAAACCAGCACAGTCAAACCAAACTCCTCTTCAGGACACCACACTGCATTTATGACTTCAACAAGTTTGTTACTATTGAAAAAGAAAGATGAAAAATAATCTGTGTTCTTACAAATTTTTCTTGCCTGGGATGCACAATGTTTTGTTTTTTTAATCAATGTTGTTTTTCATGTTTTTTTTTTTTTTTTTTAAATATCACTTTTGGGCAATTATGACTTATGAGGTCAATTTAAATTTAAGTAAAAATACTGGCAGAAAATATTAGCCATGTACATGGCCTTATATCTGCTAAATGTACAACTGTACCACCAAATGTCTCCTTGTAAGAGAAATTATGCATTAAGTTTAGTGTCTCCTGCAGGAAAATTGCTAAGTTATGGTGGAGGTAAGGGTGTGAGGTCAGTAAATAGAGAAACATGTCACACTTAAGAGACATTCGCCAAGATACATCAGGGTTTAAATACTCCATTATTTGTCATTTATACAAGCACATGATGTGTTCTTATGTCTGAGAATACAGCAGGGCTGCCTTTGGCTAAAAGTGGGACCCTAACTAAAAAAAGATCAAGACCCAAACATGGCAACTTCTCATAAATATATTAAAAGGGATTTTCTTTTATTTTTCAATGGTAGTTAAGGTGGAGGAGGTGTCTTAGGAGGTGGCCTTGACTGTAAATCCCCACAGAAACCACTAACATTTGAGGAGTTTTAAGCAGAGCCAACAGATCTACAATAAGTGAAGCTTTATGGATTTTTTCCCCTCATTCTTTAAAACTAAGGATGCAAAATATCAGTTTCAGCAGAAAATAGCCTAAAAAGCTGATAATCAGTACTGGAGGATATCAAATGTTCTGCCAATATATCAGCCGCATATATACATCCCATTTATCAGTCGTAATATTGGCAGAATCAACAAATTACCAGAATACCTCCACCATATCGTCACAGCATGTGCACACTCAAATAACAATGCATTACTGTCTATAAATTGGTCACATCTTTTTCTTCCTTCACATGTGTTTTTAGCACAGACTGTCACAACAAAAGGAACAATTCACTTCTATAGCAAATCTTTACTAAAAGAGTGTGTTTATGTCAGTGTGTGTTCAAATCTGCATTAATGACTATGAAATTTCAGCATAACTGATGCTAGCAAAAATTCAATATCATGCATCCCTCATTTTAAACTAACAGGTTATAGGTTAATTTCAGTACACAAGAGGCCTGATGTGAAAAAAAAATCCCCAAAAGTCAAAATTGATAGATCCCATATAAAAGACTTATCAATACCATGTTAGGAAAAATCTCAGGTGAATGAAATGTGGGGTACTGAAGAACAGTTTGGCAACATGTCAGCACCTTCAAAATGTTGCCAGTATCCAAGAGTTTGCCTACAAACCTCTTTCACATCAAATCATTTGCCACACTTTAACCAAAACCTTCAATTCAGAAAAGTAACAACCCATCAAAGGTGATGATAGTAATAGTATTATTGCACTGTAGGTAGGAAAAACAGGAGGTAGACACAATAACAACACAAATACAGTCTGTCCTGGGAAATAAGATGTAATATTCCCAAAGCAAATAGGACCTCTTTTAGCTTTCTTTGAAGCATTTTTTTGAAGTATTGTGGGACAGAGATGTGGCTTTACATCATCATGCTGTTAAGGTCTGCAGTTTTTTTTATTGAAGTGGGGTTGTTATTGTGTCTACTGAATTTTCACTTTTTATCTTTTTTTCTCCTGTAATTCTTTAAGTTTGGGCAATGTATCAAGTTTTTTTTTTAAGAAAGACATACAACTTCAAACAGCATGTAGGGTAAGACAATATTGTTCATGTTGATTATATTACCACTGATGAGGATTAAAAAAAGGCCTGGTATTATCACTCAGCTGAAAGATCATTTGCAGTCCGTACCAATGACAGTTATACACTTATTGACCAAAAGATTATCTTTTTATGTTTAGGATTTGGGGTGATTTTTTTTTATCTTATATAAATTATGGAGCTATCTTAAGTATTTTTTCCACAAATTGTTAGGTAATTATTGTTATTCATCAGGCACATGTTGAAATTGTCCAGCTGGCTGTTACTGATTGTGCCTTTTACATTTAGACTTTGAGGAATTGTTTTAAAACAAAGTTTGTTTTTTTTGTTATTGCCTTTGATTTTTTTTTTCAACATACATTTTGTATCATGTTTCAGCTAAAAATGATTTAGATCTGACTTTTTGGTCTATTTACCCAGTTCATAATTAGTTTGGATCGTTTTAACTGTTTAACTTGTAAATTGACAAGAAATGGTTTACAATGAATCATCTCTATCAATTAAATGCACATTTATTTATCAATTTTTCCTCTTATTGTACTGTTTTACAGTATTCCAATTCAACAACTTTAACCTAATGACTGTGAAATATCCATACACCCCTACAAATTATTTCAAATAACCACACCATCTTATTTTGGTTAGAGGGTACTGTTTTCTTTGTTTGTTTAGTGGATTACATGGCAGCATACAAACACTCAGGAACCATACTAGTGTAACCCCAGAATTCAGAACACATGGCATGCAATAGTTACTGACATACAGCAGATTTTTTTTTTTTTAAATCAGTTGAAACTCTGTGTTCTGATGATTTTAGGATGCTCCACGAACAACAATCATGACAAGATAGTCCTCTTCACTCTTAGCCAGAGCTTTAGCGGATGAATCCAGGAACTGTTGAGAGAAATCACAAGGAGGGAAAGCATGAAGAACCCCTGTGTTGTCTTTATCTCTGCTCCCCCCCACAGGTAGGCTGATGACTCCTGCTGCTTGTTTTTGGTTGAGGTAGGACACCAGGTTGCGAAGCGGCCGCTGAGTTGAGGTCGCAGGGTCAGATGAGGATGGATCCTCTGTGGTTCCAGGAACTGCCAGAAGGATGGCGTAGCCCCCAGGACCTGCCACCTTGATGCGCCGGGATACCTCGTCCAGTTTGGGCTGGTCCAGACGTAAACGCTGGGTGATCTTCAGCTCGCTCACCTGCCTCCCTGTTGTGCCATCAATTAGCAGGTCGCTTGCTACGCTGTGATCCCCTTCCAGAAGGTGCATGTTGGCTGGGAAGTTGCTGTTTTTGAGCAGCAGCATGCCATGCCAGGCCAGGCTGAGTTTGGTGTTGTCTGTTTTGGCTGGCTGACCTCCCTTGGAGTTGCTCTCAGAGCGCTCTCTCTTTATTGGCACCTTGCCACCATCGGCTGCTTTGCGCTTACGCTCACCAACTGCAGAAATGCTGCTGCTTAAAGGTCCCTTTTCAGAGAGACTTTGGCTTTTAAGTCTTCGCTCAGGCCCCCCTCTTTCAATACTGCTGCGATGTTCTCGTGTTGGGGAGGGTCTCTCTCCCCGCAGAGGTCGCTCTGAGTCACTGAAGCGCCCTCCATCTCTGCTGCTACCTCCAGGACTACAGTCTGGAGAGGGTCGCCTCCGTCTTACTGTCCTATCAGTGCTGTCAGGGGAGTGGTCTAAATGACGCCCGTCTTCCATTGCTCGCCGTTTCCGTGCTGGATCTCTGCCCTGGAGCTCACGCTCCAAAGACCAGGGCTCCCGGGCTCGTCGCTCACGTTCCAAGTGCTCCAAAGGCTCAAAAGGCGGGGCACGTACCCTATCTCGTATAGCTGGGTTCGGCCACTCAGTCCCAGGGAAGAGCTCTCTCTCCCTGAAGTGAAGTGGCGGTGGAGTCCGTTCTCTGACCCTCAGAGGTTCAGGTGTGGCACGGTGCACAAAAGACTCAGCTACAATGTCAAAAGGTGGTATTGGGAGAGGCTGCAAGAACTGTTGCTGGTAACGATGCTCAGTGTCTGCAAAGTCCACCCGGAGTCTCCTCTCTGGACCCCCCAGAGGAAAGCCCCTCATGTGTGTACATGCTGCTTGTGCTGCGTCCAAACTTTCATACTGAATGTAGGCCCAAGTATCCCCTTTTCTGTAGTCAATGGTCCGTATCGTGCCAAAGCGGTCAAACTCTCGTGCCAAAGCAGCTACAGGAACCCAGGGTCCAAGACCACCCACCCACAGGCGTGTGGTGGGAGTTGCTTTCCCATAGCCTATCTTTATTTGATTGAGGCCCACAACTTTGCCAGACATACTAAGCTTAGCACGGTGAGCCATGTCAAGGTTCTCAAATTTCAGGAATCCATATGTGCTGGTTTGTCCTCGGGTGGGTCTTTTAATGTCTACTTCAGTTATGACCCCAAACCTGTCAAAAGCTCTCCTCAGGTCTGCCTCTGTAACAGTTATGTCAAGATTGCCCAAAAACAACGTCCTATTAGCTCTTTGGTCATCTTCTGGAGATATAAAATCCTCCTCACGAAAAGCAGCTCTCTCAGCGATGAAGGCTGGGCGTGCCCTGGCTTCAAACAGAGCAAATTCTCTATCCCGCTCCAGCTCTCTGGGCAGAGGGGGTGGCGGGGGAGGGGGGAGTCGACCCAGGGCCAGCTGCTGCAGACGGTAGTCTCTGTATCCAAGCCCAGTGGGCGAGAGAGGTCTCTGCAAATGTCTATGGCTCTGAGCAGCACTGTATAAGTCTCTCTCCACAGGCGACCGGCTTCTCCTCCTGTTGATGTACACCGCTTCAATTTTCAACGGACGGTCATAAAGCACGAGCCGCCCCCTCGCGTGCTTGGCCGCTCGAGCGTCCTCCGGCTTCCTGAAATTAACGAAAGCGATCCGCTCGTCGTTGCTGCGGCTTATCTTGACACTCACATCTCCAAATTTTTTGAATTCATGAAATAGTCCATCTTCAATGTCTTCGTCGCTCAGCTGAGTGCCGAGATCGCTTATTTTCAGAGTTTTGTACTCACTCTCAGTGCTCGGCGGCTGGACCCGCTGCTCCCCGCGGGTCGTGGTCCTCGCTGTGGCTAAATCCAGCGTCAGGCTGAGGCTGTGGTTTTTAATGACGGAGCTAGCGGTGACAGACTGACAGCTGTGATTATTTCCAGTCCGACTGTGTCCCTCGAAATCTCTGTCTCTTTTGTCGCCGAGCAGGCTTCTCCTGGTCGAACCACCGTCGCCTTTAGTTGAGCTGTTCCCATTATTGCTCCCACTGGAAACAGAGAGAGCCCCCATTTTCTTGCTGGTCGGGTGGCATCCTCCCCTGTCTCGAATATCGTCCAAGGCCCGGGAGCGTTTTTTAATGGGCGACCGCTCTTTACCTTTCATTTCAGTCCACACGGAGCCAACCCTGGGAACGCCTGTGGTACTTTAAAAGCTATTTCTCCAGGTTACTGCATATAATAATCGAAATAAGAAACGGACGTCTTCACTGACCCTGCGGCAAAACAACAACAGCCGCCATTTTGTAAAGATTAGTCTGAAGGCCCGCCCTCTCCTCTGGATTGGCTGAAAAAGTGGGTGGAAAACTTTAAAGTACATGTCAATCATCATTTCTCCAAATTTAAACGATAACACAGCCTCTTCATAACAGTTTTTGTTTTCCGATGATAGCACAATTAGGACCACTAAATAACTCTTCTTTTTAAAAGCAAACATATATATTTGCATATATATTTGCATCAAACGGTTAATCAATCTTTATTTGTATAGAGCCAAATCATAACAAATGTAATCCCAAGACACTTTGCAAAAAGTAGGTTTACACCATACTCAGTTTTCATACATTTTTTATTATATATATATATATATATATGTATATATATATATATATATATATATATATATATATATATATATATATATATATATACACACATACACATATATAATATATATATATATATATATATATATATACACACATATATATACACACATACACATATATAATATATATATATATATATATATATATGTGTGTGTGTGTGTATATATAGATATAGATATATATGGGGCGAGGTATACATCATTTTGTAAAGACGCCTATGACGTGCACCCAGGATAGTAAATATACATATATACAACCTACAACCCTTGTCGTTACGATATAGCATAATATTCCACTAGACTTTTATCTCAGTTCATTCCTTGCATGAACTCTCTTGACAGTAGCCTATTATAATAAAACACATTTGTTTTTAGTTCAAATAAAAAAAAAACTCTGAAAGGAATTGTAATTTTCAGTTTTTGTTCTTTCCATTCACAGTCAAAACACATCATAATTCTAGTTATGTCTCAGATGTTACCAGATTCGAAGACAAAGTTTTATGGCTCCGTTTAGGAAAAGATAAACGAAGAGTTTAAAAGATTCAACCAACAACCAGCAGATGGCAGCATTTGAACAACAGCTTGTACAGTTCATGAGAGATTTACACATATCCTCCTGAGACCCGCCAATTCATTTTTGTCCTCTGTGGGGGACATGAGTTTTAGCAATCTTAGTTAAGAACCTTTAATGCAATCTATTTGGTTCATGCTGTCCTGTGAAGAGGACATCCTGGACTTTCAAATGATGTCAAATATGTAGGGGTTTGGCTTAAGGAGCACATGGTCTTTCTTTTCAAAATAGCAGGAATCTCAAACTTCACATTTTTTGGCACCAAGGGAGGTAAATGACATTTTTTTTTTTGCAGATATCTTGTTTCTCTTGCTAAAAAACAAATGGATCCTTCAGTATAAGAGTCTTAACTTCAATTTAGGAAGATTTTATGAAAGTACAATGATTATAACCCTTTCAAAACATAACTTTTATTCAATGTCCTTTGTAGTGGACAGCAGGACTTACTACCGCTATTTTCTAATGAATTTCCATACTACAGAAAAAAAGGCTCAGTGAGGCTGACAGGATTTTGCTTAGAATTGTGGAGGGAGATTCAGACTTAGAGCTTTCAGATGAGGATGAGATTGAGGGCCAAACAGTACTGAAGGAAGTTGAAAGTTCAGAGGAGGAAGGTGGAGGGTTAGTCAGGGACATACCCGCAGCAGAGCAGGGACAAAGTGAGGACACCCACAAGCCATTATGGCCAAGAAGCAATGTGTAAGTCAGGGATTTGCAAGGACAGAATATTGTTTGTCTCTCTCTCTTACTCACACACACAGACACACACACATACACACACACATATGTGCGCAACAATGCACGCCACACAACCACACACAGGCATGCACGCACACAAAATCACAATGATGGACCCTGTTGATTTACATTATTAATAGCATTAATAATGCATTTATGATACTAGATTATCAATTTTAACAGAAATCCATATGGAAATGAAATTACGTTTTTGGTTGTACAGAGACCCCATGTCCACTACAAGGGACATGTGATAAAAACTAAATAAAAAATAATTTCTTTTTTTTTTTTGTTTGGGCATGTTTCTTTCAACCACCAGACTTATATTATCAAAAAAAAAATCTTTTGTTCAAAACTTTTTTTCTTCTGGGTCTTAGGAGAGTTTTGACATTGAAGTGATAAAATAAGTCTCAACATTTTGGCTTAGTTTTATTTAATGAAAAGTTTCTTTTGAGGAAGAACAACAGAAAATAGGCCATTCCTATTTGACTACTTGTGTCTTTTGACTTTTTTTGCTTTGTCATGTTTAGTTGAGGGCTTTGTCTCTGACAGCCATCTCTCTAATGCTTATGTGTGAGACATTTTCTGCATAATCCACAATTATACATATTGGTCAACTCAGGGGCTTCAAGGCAGTTAATCAAGTGCTGAGCAATTTCTACTCTGGGAACCATGATGCAAGCAGACTCTTGTTGGATGGACAGTGGAGGCAGCATGTCCATAATATTTCATTAATGCACCATTTTCAAAAGTAAATCTTGATCAAAGTAAATCTTCTGGTAGAAAGTATCCTCAAAAATGCTGAACTTCTTAGTCATGGTGTTCAAATAAAAACGATAACAACTACAATGCAC
This sequence comes from Cetoscarus ocellatus, assembly GCA_037902135.1. Taxonomy (NCBI): domain Eukaryota; kingdom Metazoa; phylum Chordata; class Actinopteri; order Labriformes; family Labridae; genus Cetoscarus; species Cetoscarus ocellatus. Next base: position 156,942 of record JBAMNC010000462.1, on the reverse strand, counting down.
ATGCACTACCGCCACTATTCAGCTGTTACCATGATGTCTACAGAACTACTGCAGACACATAAGTCCAATGCCTTCCCTCACTTCAGAGGACAATGGAAGTACCACTATTGTCTGAAAACTACAATGTGTTTACCCCATAATTTTGTGTGCACTTTGGAGCCCCAGAACTTACCAAAATAAAACAAAAAACAGTCTACTTGATATAAAGAAAGTATAGAAAGAAAGATATAAAGACCAGTGTCGTAGGGGGGACAATGGAGAGGGCAAACAAACTTAACGTCTTCTTCATCCGGTTCAACCAGCTGGTGCCCCCAAACCCTCTCCCTCACTGCAGCCACCTCTCCTCCAGTATCACAGCAACAGTCTCCTCCTCCTCTTCCCCCACCTCGACACAGCCTCCTCCATACATCACTGTGGACCAGGTCAGAGGACAGGTGAGGACAGGTCTGCACTGCTGAACCGGGAGAACCGCTACAATGCCTCTTCAACCTTAGCCTGCAGCTAGGGAATGCCCACCCTCTGGAAGACATCCTGCATCATTCCAGTTCCTAAGAAGAACCGGCCCAGTGAGCTGACTGACTTCTGACCAGTGGCACTCACCTCACACCTGACGAAGACGTTGGAGTGGCTCTTCCTCAATCTCCTCAGACCCCAGGTGCAACATGCCCAGGATGGTCTACAGTTTGCATACCGGGCAGGTGTTGGTGTGGAGGATGCCATCCTCTACCTGCAACACTGAGCCCACTGAGCCCCACCTGGATAAGGGATAATTCTCTTCCTGGACTTCTTGAGTGCCTTCAATGCCATCCAGCCCCTTGAGCTTCAGAATAAACTGAATAGGATGCAAGTGGACCCCTGCTTTGTCACCTGGATCTCCAGCTACCTCACTGACAGGCTGCAGTATGTCATGCTGAAGGACACCACATCTGACACTGTGATCAGCAGGACTGGAGCACCCCAGGGCACGGTGCTGGCCCCTCTTCTCTGAGTAGTAACAACAGAAAGACAGAGGAAGGGACAGAGCCTCTTTTTTATATATATCTTTCATCTATTTTTCAAGCTGCTACTAGAATCCTAATTTCTCTGAGGGAGTTTCCCAAAGGAATATATAAAGTTCTATCTAATCTAATCTAATCTAATCTATAAATTTTAGTGACTCTGTCAAATGTGCTGCAAATGACAGTGACAAGTAAAAACCGGACTAAAAGAGACATTTGTCAAAAACAGGCATATATAGATATTAAAGCATAAAAACCTTGTTGTCCTTGCTAAACTCTGTAATAAGTGTTTCATTAAATGTTTCACTATGCTTACCAGACATTTCTTCGAAGCTATCTTATACTGACATTATGTTAGAACACTCAACTCCACAATAGGATTTAATCATGGCAGAATATGTAGAGTAAAGTTGAGTGCAGGGACAATGCTCGCACAACTGTCTTAATGTCACAGGCAAAAAGTCTTGGGGCCATGGCTTTATTGGTAAGGGTGATTTTGTGACAAAGTAAAGGGCCGTTTCAAAATGGAAAAGTTACAGTAAGGGTTAGAGTGATCATGTGACAAACGCCTTGATGCTATGTGTGTATGTGTGCTTCCGAACTGGAGATTCTAAGAGCCTGTCATTTGAGTCTGCAGTGGGGCCCCTTAGCACTACCTTACACCACTGGTTTTACAGTCAAATGTCAAGAGACGGCCCAATACTTCGTGACAGACTGTGTTTACCTTGCGTTTTCTTGCTGTTTGTCTGTGTGTATCAAACCACCATACTGTTTAGCCTGTTGGGCATACTAAAGCCAGTCTGCTGTTTCAAATTCAAGAATCTTGTGTGTCACAATAGTTGCATGTAATAGCAAGGATAAATTTTCAGATCAAAGCTCCAAACAGTGGCCAGCAGGCAGCTTTTCAGATTTTAACGAGCATTCAATCATTTTTTTGAGTCTATTAATGAGACTAAGGGTATACCAACTTCCAGACTTTGGTGACAGTCCTCACCCAATGACCCTGACATGGAAGAGTGATGCTTGTTTAATAAGTGCCTCCAGCATTTTACAGTCTTAGCTCAACATTTTAATTTATTTTTTGACAAATAAGACCTTTGTAGCTTGATATATTGAGTCAATAGAGATCAAAGCTTGTGCCAAAGCACTGTAACTCAAATGGCAATTCAATAAGACATAATGAATCGCTTTTGTAAGAAGAGTTAATTAGTTCTGGTTCTCATTTTACATCAAAAAACATATCATTTGGAGAGATATCTATTGCCACTATCCTAAAAATGTCAAAATGTTAACATATCAAATGCATTAAGCCACTGGGTTTCCTCTTTTGTTTATAGACAGACATATTTGATTAACCTGCTTCCTTTCTAAAAATAAACACTAAATTTGAACCCTGTTTCACCATCTGCTATTTCCTCAGCTTTCCTAAAGATGGCCATCACCTCAATCCCTTATCCCCACTGACAGCTCATCTTATCTCCTTCTCTTAATCTGGGATTTAATCGGGGAGGGGGGGTTATGTGACTGCAGTCAGAGCTGCTGTCTCCCAGGGTCTGGCTGGAATTTGAAGCTGTGGGTGTGGAAAGTGTTTCTGATGGGTTTGTGCGCCCTTCTATTGGAAACACATGTTAACGGCTTGCACAAAACCCCGGCACAGACTAAAAGGGAATGGCAGCTAATCTGCTCCAGCATGGCTGTCACGGTGAAGCCAGCAAAAAGGAAGGACAGCCAGAATATTCCCCCCGAAAGCCATGTACACTCTTGGGGAGTGAGTGCAGCTTCAGAGGGCTTTGTTCACCACTGAAACTCTTTTTTTCTGTAAATTCATGTTGCATTTTGACTTGCACACAGACTGAAAGGCTTGCACATCTGATATGAATATGTTGGTATTTAGTAATTTATACCAGATGGGATGGTACCATGCAATTTAGTGTTTCCCTGACAATGGAGAAAATTGTTTTGAGGAAAGCACAACAAAGTTCCTGAAAATTAATAGGAATGCATTTTAAAAACATGACAGAAACATGCAAGTTTCTTCTTAAAAAACAACAAATCTATCTTTGAAAAAGCACCTAGAAATACAAGCAAGAGGTAACTGAACCAGCCCCTGTGAATGTCACCAAAAGAAACCATGGAAACCCAAATATCTCAGATTATTGTTTCTAATGACCCATTTGGTCAGGTTTATTGCTGATGCCATATGTTGGGGAGATATCCTGCCTGTGGCTCTTTACCTCACCATCGACTGTGAAGTTTTGTCATGCAGCTAACTTTCCCTTCATGAACCTGTCACTTGTTCTTGATGCACAAGGTGCTGTCTAAAGGCCTCTTTACAAGAGGCAGGCGCAGATTTAGCTAATCCCCTCTGGTTTATAATTTTTAAGTCATGTAAAGGCTAAATACCTCTGCTGTGCCATAACTTTATCGCCTTTTCCATGAACAGCATTCTGCTAGCAGGTCTAACCACAGAATTGGCAAGGCCCCCGAAAGATCCAGTAAGAGCCCTCCTCAAGACATAATATAAGTGGGTATGAACTCATTTGAACTCAGAAGCACTATGTTTGTCTCTGGCTAACATTTGCCTCTTTGGCCCGGCTTCAGTCAGCTTTTGGTGTTCGTAAACAGGTTATCTTTGGGGTTAAATGTTCTTACTTGCCCTCAGCTTCTCTTCTTTATGTTCAGTGGGTTCTCATTTAAAAGGTTCCCTATTTTTCTTGATTACAAGAAGTTGACCCCGGTCCCAAATGTCTCCAGAGCACCTTTTTTAAAGTTTCCTGACTAAATCTCCTCTCAGATATCGGATTGTGGCATGCATATATATATATACCCCTCTGTGTCAGCCCTACTCAGGCTGTTTTAGGCCATGTCCATCAGAAGGTCTGTTTTTAAAAAAACACAACTTTTGTGTACATTTTGGCCTTCTGTTCATACACAAATGACATTGAAGTCACTGGACACACCTAGCAGGACTTTTAGAAACTCTTGTTTACAGCATGCCCATGCAGACAGGAAAAATGTCATTTTGGGGCTGGAAGCATCACACTTTGAGCCAGTTGATGTGACATCACTATGCCACACCATCTCTTCCATTTACATGAGCATTGTTCTGTGAGGGGCATTGCTAAACTTTTACTAGTTTTCTTACTTGACTCTCTACATGCATGCACATACTGTAAGTTCATAGTTGTTTTTCCTCTTTTTTGCTTCTTCAAACAACACTGTGATGACAAAAACTTGACATTTTGAACAACACCCAGCAGAGTGACAAATTAATTGATATCTTGTAGCTGCCTGTATCTGTAGCTGCCCTACTTCTAACAGATGTTGAAATTAACGAGCATCAATAAATGTTTTTATTTTTTTAGGATGGTATCTGATCCAACTCTTCGGATGTGTCTTGCTTTAAGTTAAGACAACGAAACCTGCTAACACCACTTCACATAAGACCAATTTCATTTCTAGATGGAGAAATGAATTTGGAAATGAAACAGTTTGATCAGGAAGTGAAGGAAAACTCATCATAAGGGAAATCACTGCATGCTATTGACAGCATTTGACAACAATTAACCTTTTTTCATGCAGCCAAAACGTTTTTTTGTGACTTTACACAGGTGAACAGGATTTGTTTTGAAAAAATAACTGCGATTTAAAAAATATTGGCCTGTGTGGACATAGCCGTGGTGTAATCATCATGAGCTGTGTCTGACAGCAGCCCTCTAAAGAAGTGTATGTGGCTCCAGCTTTTCAGCACTGTGGTCTAACGTTTACTTTTGCTGAACAGATATACTTAGACATGTGCTGGGCACCAGTTGTCCGCTGAACAAACACCTGACTCAGGAAGTGTCTTCCATCTTGGGAAGTTGGCAAATCCCCTAGTGACATCATCAGGGAAAATTTTCAAAGGGACAGTGAGCACACATTGTTTTTTTGTAAGGCAAAGCAAAGAGAGGAAGGAGGATGTTTTTCTAATGCTGTCAGTGTTAGAGAGGTAATAACCATACATGTTTGTAAAACAAAAAACTTTAAAAGGGGTGTTTTGTGTAATATGAGACCCTTAAAGAAAGTGGGTTTACGTCACTAAACAGGCTAAGTTTTACTGAAGCAATCACAAATGTGTATTTTGTTACTTTAGTTGCATCATGAGTATCAAAGTCCAAAGTAAAATTTGGTTATCATTGCTTGAATTTAAAGCAACCATTTTGCTCCACATTTATTGGCCCTACAATGGCTTCTCTTTTCCCCGCCTTTATGGGCAGCCTTGCCTACTGAATAAAACAAATTATTTAGATGAAGGTTTTTATTACTACTCACATTAGAAATCACAACAACAGTTAAAAAAAAGATTAATATGATAATTACACTTTTTACATGCTTAAATAGGTTTATCTCTTTGGTCTCAGCATTGTCGTATTCAACCAAAACTGGGAACATACATTTCCAATCAATAAACAGGGTTTTAGTGCTTAATATGCCTCCAAAAAAATTGAAATGAAATTCTTGTTCCATTATGCCCAGAAAAGTTAAAAGTTTCCTCAAAGCGATACATACTTTTTGGGAGGGAATATCTGAGTCAATGTTGAGCTGTATGTGTACTCAAGGGACTGCGTACAGGTTGGGGAATGTACGGTAATAAGCGTTTGGCTCAGTCAGTGCATTGTGGGGAGCTGGCACCGTTGTAGTCATGTGGGCCAGGAGAGAAGGCTGCCGGGCTCTTTGGCTTTCATCCTCAGTGCCACCAGGCCCGTTGGCTTGTACTCGGTCTCGGGCGCCTCAATGGAAGGGGGCCCAATGCCTCCTGGGAAGCTGTGGAGCGAGTAGAGGCCATTGATGCCCGGGTGGTGAGGCGGGTGGTGGTGGTGGTGGGGATGGCCAGGGGACGCAGGCATGCCCATAAAGCCCTGCAGGTTGCTGTGGGGATGAGGGTACGGGCTCATGCAGGAGGAGGAGATGGAGTCGGCACCGAGGACGCAGCCAGCACCCGAACTGCTGCCTCCTCCTGAGGCTGCCCCGGGCCAAAGGTTACCCTGCATCTGGACCACAAGAGAGTTTACAAAGTTACAAAGTTTATCATGACATGCGTGCTTACTCCCCGCCCTCAATTTCCTTGGATAACATGTACAATTTTTGCTGTTTTCTTTAAATTTTGAGAAACATGGACACTATCAAGCAGAAAACAGCGCTAATGTACAAGGAAAAAGAGACAAACAGGACAACTCTGTGAGTAGGGTTGCCACCTGTCCTGTAAAATACGGAATTGTCCCGTATTTCACACTTGAACATTGCGTCCCGTTTTGAATCAATAGTATTTCCGATTTGCCTTGAACGCAGCACCATTCCACCCAAAGTCAACACTTGCTAGCTCCCACCTACTCATAGCGGCACTTGGTTTGGTTGGTTGATTTCGGCATGAGGAATAAGTGCTCATCATTGATGGGGTGAGAAAATCATGGAAAATCAGAAGCAAACGTGTCTGCATCTGCTGCTGCATCTGGTACTCCGCACCGTGCCCCATTGAAATGGAAACGGACGCAGAAATACAGACGTGAGTGGGGAAGAACAAATGACTGGCTTGACAGCGTCAGTGAAAATGAATGTATAGGAACAGATGCTCTGTGGAACTTATGAGAAGTGAGCTCTTGGTCACTCTCAACTTTGAGCAGTCCTGTTCAGAGTTTTACTGCAGTGTTATGAAAGACAAACAGCTACTCAGTGTTTCAAGAAGTGACAAGAAGTACACATGGGAAAAAAAGTAGCACATTTAGGAAGAGAGAAGGCTGTTGACTCTTTGACATGGACTACTGCTCCACACATGAAAGACAAGAAAACCTTTTTGATAAACAAATCACTTTGTAAAACAGAGATGTGGGCAGAAGGATAGTTTTATAGTTTTAATGTTTGTTATTTGCACACCAAAAATTTGTTTGGGGTTTCTTTCATTTGTGGTGAAACAGGAAACAGAAATGATATAAAATTATTGACATGAAAAGTCAGGTGTGCACAAGTTGCAACGCCATCCTGAGATGAGATTATTTTCTACAATTATTCCTACTTTCTGAAAGTTAGTGTGTTCTCCTGCACCACATATTTTTCGAAAGTGTCAAAGCATTTGTTTGATTATAATTTAATAAACTGATGCTAAGTTAACAAGTTATTTTAAGTTAAGTTTTAAGTTAACAAGCTTGTATTAACTCAAGTTGATATTTAATTGTTGTATCTGCTTAGTTTTATGTTTGCAGATATTTTCTGAAAAACTGTGAAATAAAGTACTTAAAAATTCAACTAGTACGTCATTAAAACAATGTCTTACTATGAGTTACCACAACTGATGCCCCACCCCACTATTAGGCAATTGGCAGTTGGGCCCTTGCAGTGTGGCATCCCTGCTGCCAGGGGTGTCCTTTATTTTTCTGCTTGAAAGGTGGCAACCCTATTTGTGAGACAAATATATTAAAATAAATCATATGAATGCTTGTCCCTCTATGGCTACTGTCCATAATTGACCTTTAGCAAGTTTGCTTTTTGTCACACATTTGTGGCCCACTGATAAAGCTTAATGTCACACATATGTCATACTGATTTAAACCATTGTCATGGATCTAAAGAAGCTGACCTGGTACGTGTCATGGCGAGGAAGAAGAGATATATCGTAGGTAGCAGCAAAGTGGTTGCGGACCTCCTGGATCTTTCCATAGCGTTCCCGTTTCCTCCACTTGGCTCGCCGATTCTGGAACCAGACCTTTAAAATCCAAAGATGAAGTGAAACAGTTGATTTTCACATCATGTTCAGGTAAAAATGGGATAAAAAAAATACATTTACTTATTGTTATTGCAGTGGACAGCTTTTTGTGTATTTATACTTTATGGCCAGTTTTTATAATCAGTGGTTTTGACTTGTACTTGAGTATTTTATGTTCACAATGAATGTGAATTCTAAATAATAATAGAGAAAACTAAATGAGAAGCAAAAGAGGTCCCATTCCACTAGTTCTGTCACAATACCAAATACTTTTATATGATACTGATACCAAGTTTAGTAACATGATTCTTGAAACTAAAACAAAACCAGTTTAACACTCAATACCTGATGGATCAGAAACAGGATGTCCACGAGTGTTGGTCACATTCTGAAACTGAGAGTCTACTTACAACATTTAAAGTAAAAATACATTCACAGTTAAACAAAAGTCATTTAATTCTATCAGTGTTAATTGGTCATCTGTATTTATACATTTGGGATTAATTTTATCAAATACAGCTTACTTATAAAAACGGAGTAATTAGATTAGTACATTTTCAATGATATCTTAAGATGACTTAATTCATAAAGGCTACAAAGGCAAATTTATACTCTGTATTTATATTTTACTATCTAGGTCAAACATTACAATATAATGCATAAGTTCATCTCCAGAACAAATTACTTGTTGAATCATTACACTCTAGCTTACATCCTTTTTGCACAACACAGAAAAGTGTTCATTTTTAGTGTAGTACTTCTTACTTTCACGACAGAACAGTTATGGAGAGTTACATACTTCAATGGCACCTCAGCAAAATCCCCTCATGGTAACTGCACTTATGCCAAAGTACAGTATCTCTGTACTCTTTTCACCTCTGTGCTAGGTTACAAACGCTATTCTGTGGAAGCCCATTTCCACCACAAAAAAACACAAAAAAGATGTAAAAAGAGAGATAGAGGAAATAATGAAAAGTATGAATTCTCGAGTCATAACAAGACATCATAAAGTCTGAATAAATGAGTGAATCTGAATAAATCTGAATTGTTGACTTATAAATATGGTATAAAACTCAACAATTCAGAAAAAGCCATAATACTGCATACAAAATAAACAGAAATAATCATCAGATAAAATATAGGTGGTAAAATCACAAAATAAAAAGTCAACATTTTGGAATTAAAAATGTAAAATTATCAGAAAAAATGTCAAAAATATGAAGTAAATGCCTCTTATTTATAAAACAGGGGTTCTGACTGTAACATTTAAAATGAAAAATATAGAATAAAGTTGGATTTATGATATAAAACACTAACTGATGAGATACTAGGACAACATTATGTGATAGAAAATTCCCACATTTTTGGTAAAAAGTCATAATTATGATATAAAAATGTTAAAACTGTACGATAAAATTCATAATAATGAAAATAAAAAAAACCAATATTTTTGAGATCAAAAATCAAAACTATGAGATCTTGTAATTGTGACCAGCAATCTCATTTTATTTTTATGCAGAATTTTGCCATTCATATCATTAATGATTTTTTAAAACCCATATTAAAGATTTTTTAAATCACATTAACTCAAAATGTGTCTTGTAATTGTGACTTTATATCACACAATTTCAGCTCTTTATCCCATAATTATGTCTTTCAATCTTTTTTTAACCCATTATATCAATGTTTTCTGTCATATTTATGATTTTGTTTCTAAATTATTCATAGGTTTTGATCCAAAAACTATGACTTTTAATTTTTACAAAGCAGTGTTCAGTTTGCTCTTGGGCGTTTACCAGCCTAGATGAATGAGGCAATAATATCATTTATTGTAGTGAAAAAAGATTTTGGAAGGAATATAGGCAAACACTGAAAAATACATAAAAATCTTGGTAGCACATTCATTTTTATGACCTGTACCCTGGCTGCTAAGGACAGAGGCAGATAATTCCATCTTTGTAAATCTGACTTCACTTTTGCTGTTAATGAAACCAAATTTTGTTCCCAAATTGTTTGCAAAGATCGCGTGATTAATGCGCCAAGGTAATTAATTCCTGTATAAGCTGTTTTAAAGGGTATAGATGATGGTGATGGTTTATGGCTAATTGGTTAATTGGGAGAAATTCACTTTTAGAGATGTTCAGTTTGTAGACTTTTTAATCTTTTATCCATAATGTTTTTTATATCACAACACTGACTAATCTCTTATATGTTGCTTCTTTTCACATAATTTTCAAAAAACAAAATGCTGCATCTGAGGAGGACATCCTTTGATGAACTTAAATGATTTTTAAGGACTTTTATTTTAAATCAGTGACCTTTTTATGACTTATAAATTACTCTTTTTTTTAACTGGGTATCCACACTCTCCTGTCAATGTCTTAAATAGTCAAATCTGATGTAGTCAGCCTGACACACACCTGAACTCGAGCCTCAGTGAGCTCCGTCCTCAGGGCGAGCTGCTCCCGGGCATACACGTCGGGATAGTGTGTCTTCTGAAAGACTTTCTCCAGCTCCTCAAGCTGGAAAGTGCTGAAGGTGGTGCGGTTGCGCCGCTTCTTGTTTTTGCCTGATAGGTCAATGGAGTCAGCGATAGAGTCCCCGTGTAAACTGCCTCCCGACTCTTTCAGCTTCCCACAGCAGTCTGAGCCGATACCAGGATAGCCCAGAGTCTTTGGAGCTCCCTTTTCTCTGACTGAGACACAGAGGGAAGACAGACAACAGGAAAAAGTCACATTTCTTCACATAAAAGCACATGTGCAACATCCATATATATTTTGCAATTAGTTCCTCATAAAATATTTTTGTTGTAAGATGTTTTAGACTGCCATAATCCGGAGACTGGACCACCGCAATAGTCTTTGGTGCCCGGAGGTGACTCATACTTGTAGTGGCATTGTGGCTGTCAGTTACTGCAGGATAATTGTAGCTTTTTAGCATATGTACATGCAGCAATTTCAGATTTGATCTTTAACTCATGTAAATTAGTTTGAATTTGAACTTTTTTTCCCCCTAGAGTTTTACTCTTGGTTTGGCTGACTAAATTTAAGAAAAAAAATTGTCAGGTTAAGTCAATGAAAAGTCTTCAAATTTAAGTCAATAAACTTAGTCAAGACAGCATCTTTAAACAAACTAAATTAGCCATATAGTAAAATAGTTATAGTTGTATTTCATTCATTTACATGCACTATCAATACTTTAATCATTCAAAATAAACTAATTCTATTCTAGCCATACCCTCATTCATACCCTGCATGAACAAGGATTTATTTATACTGCTATCAATACTTTTATGGTACTGAATGATTAAATGACACATTTCAAAACTAGCATACCTTTTTTATATTGCATAGTAAAAAAAAAACTTAAATAACTGAAATGCAATGGATTTTGAATGTCCAACAGCCCAATTTAACGTTTTAGTCTTGTCTTTTTATTGAAAATAGATATACATTTCAGAAGAGTATTTACTTAAAAGTATCCATTTTTAACAAGTCAGTCTGTTTTTATCTTAATTTGTCTGTTTTTTTTTTGCAGAAGAAAAGATTGATGATGTAGATTTGTCATACATTTCATTAATGAAATTTGCTTGTGCAGTGTGCTTCATATAAATGAGTGATATTGGATTTCCCGTGGGGCTAATAAAGTCAAAACGAGTTTAACTTGGATTTGATATGACTACTACAACTTCTAATGCTTAAAAAAAATTGTAGTAGCCCCCCCTCACCCGACCACCACCACAATGTAGCCCGCAGGTCAATGTCTTAAATCTGTTAATATTTACAATGACAATAACGTCACAATCATTATATCTGAGTGGGTTTAATAAATATAAAAGCAGCTGGAAGAATCAATATCTCACTCTATCAATGTCTATCTATGTCTATGTATTTATATGTTTATATGTATGTGTACACACACACACACACACACACACACACACACATATATGTATATATATATATGTATATATATATACTCTCTGTGTGTAGAAAGACAGAAAGAGAGAGCGATATGGATTGCATGATGGAAGGAAGGTCAGATGGTCGGACGAATGAACCCACGGACGGACAGCCAGACAGATAGACAGATTTGCAAATTATGAAAATAAAGAATTTTTACTTCAGGAAATCAAGCATTTATTATATTTCATGAAAAGTAGAGATTTTGGAGACAGCGAAGACATGTGTAATAACAAACACTGGAGTCATCCATTGCCGTAGCGTCAGAGCCTTGTATCTCTATTTTTCCACAAGTTTCTATTTTCATGAAACAGTGCTTCGGGTCACCTTCCATGTTGGTGAGTTGGCTTTATAAACTTACAGGTGTATTTATTTATTCACTTATAGTGTTTTTGTCTTTTTGTTTTTTATTTCCTGGAATGTAGTAATTTTAGAGGTATGAGGTTTTTGCCTAACAGCAATAGATTTGATTTTCTGGAAAATTACAGGTAGGCAGTTGAAAATACACTAGATTTGTAACATTTTGCCTCTCTAGCAGTGAGGATGAAATGAATGTGGCCCATTAAATGAAAAAAGTTTCCCATTCCTGGTATTAATGCTGCTGGACTTTGCAAGTCGTGGTAAGAAATGTTTTTGTGAGAGTGAATTTTAATATCAGTGAGGCTTTGCTTTGATACAGGATCAACCTAAAGCCACATTATTTTACTTTCACCAGGTAAATTTCTTTGTGAAGCTTCAGAAACTTTGTACCACAAGCATCTAGGTATTTTTTTAATAAGTGCAAACAAGGAACCCTATTGAATATTCAATAATCCTTTGGCTTATGCATGTAGGTATGCCTCCAAAACATGAGGATCAAAACACTTGTACATAAAAAAGTCCTAAATCAAATCTCTTTGCATGTGAAGCACCAGCACTTGCATCTCAATGCTGAATTATTTTGATTGGTCCAAATTTCACCAGGAACATGGAGGTCAGATTCTATGACACAGACATTATGATTTTTCACTCTAAAATTAAATCTTGCAGGACATCACATCAAACATTTTGTTTGTGAGGTATCACTGTGGGCTATTCATCTGCTGCTCGGTTTTTCCGATTCTTAATTTGAATCTCAAACTGGGTCTGCTGTAGAGGCTCGACTGGGACGCCTGAGAAAATCAACAAACAACAGTTATTAAACCAAACAGGGTTTTAATTAAATTTGCTCAGACGAGCCATGATAAGGCAGTTAATTTCTAAGAGTTGTCTTGAATTTAATCCAGACACAAGAACGGCTTGATTTGGTTTTATTTAGGAAAGTTCGGAGCAGCTTTTAGCTTTCTGGCATTTGGATTCAAAGGGTGGTAACTGCAATTTATGTGTTAAAATTTTACCATAATGAGAAGAACTAGGATGCATGTTTTGCAAATACTGTAACAGATACAGTCTAGACTGGCTCTTGATTGAGAGCAGGAGCACATTTGTCAGTGTTTTGGGCTATTGAGATAAAAACTGATGACCGATTGGGATAAAATGTTGACTCATGCATCAAAATCAAATCTAGTAAAGCACACATTCGTCTGAATTATTAAAACATAGAGTGCCCTTTACGATTCACAGTGAGGGGAAATGTGAAAGCATTATTTTCCTTCCTGTTACCGGACCGTGGAAAAGGCCGTTCCCTCCTGCGGTGTTTGGATGTTGTTGTCCATTTTCATTAAGTTTAACCCTGAGCTCCAAAACAAAATCATTCTCCCGTCTTTCTGCAGGCGCTCGCTCACTGGGGGCGGCCCAGACATTACTCTGCTATTCTCTTAATTCAATATGGGGCCCAACAGAGAGCACTTTTCATTGCAACATTAATTTCCTTGTGTCCATTAGATCCCAACTCACACCGCAGTTCATGCTGAAAATATGTTGCGTTAAGATTGCAAACTGAGGGCCGCAGGACATTGTGCAGCTTTTACCCACATCCGCTTTGCCTCCATTGCAGTGAAACTGGAGATCTATGTGAAGTACGGGAAAAAGCTAATAGAGGATAAATTCAAAGTCTTTAGGTGGGAGTATCATGCTGAGAGCCTGGGGATCAGTTCTCTTACACTTAAGGACAAGTGGTAAAAATTTAATTTGATTCTCTTACAGACATCTTGCTCTGTCAGTTTAAAGAAATCTGACTTCTGATATTTAAAATTTAAGTTTTGTTTCTTCACAGAGAAAGAATATTTACTGCACTCAAATTAATCCACTGAAGACATAAAAGTAAATGTAAAAACAGAAAATGATACTGATCAAAAATTGAAAAATACCACACCTCAGCCATTGACAGTTTCAAATATGAGAGGAGCCCCGACTCTACACTCAGTGTGAATCACAAGTCAATCTCACAAACCAATTAACTGTTGGCATGAAAAATTGTGAGAAACATGACAAAAACTGTCATTAAACACAAAAACTGTATTAAATTAACCATATATTAATGTCAAACTCATGTTTCAATAAATCAATTTGAAAAAAGAAGCTAAATAAAAATGAAAAATGTCTAAATAACCAGTAAAAACTCTGCAAACTGCATTAAATATGAATCTTGAATTGGCTTCAATGCGACATTTGGTTCACCTATTCCATCGTACGGTCTGTATTTAAATTTAACAATATAAATGTTGGTTTAAGCTATTCGGATGAGATGCATATATCAATCTTTTCCTTGAACTTTAAGTCAGTAATTGTTGAAGTGAGAGCATCAGTCAATCAATCTGTATTTCTATATCACCAAATGTTATCTCAAGACACTTAACAAAAGAATAGGTCAACACTATTCTCTACAAAGTACAATTTGTAACAATTTGACCACCTAGTAGAGACGAAAAAAATCAATGTGGCCTACTAAAGTAAATAAAGTTGCCCCACAATAAAATTTAAATAACATTAAAAACTGCATTATAAATATGAAAAAATTGACTGCAGTTAAGTGTAAGAATTCAAACTATGTCACTGTTACAAGAAAAAGAAAATTACGGAGAGCAAAATCAAATCTTAAAAAGAGATCAGAGTTGATTTAAATGCACTGGCCTGTCCCTCCATCACTAAATCTTCCTCCCACTGTAGACAAAACAGGAAGCTAGTTCTCCTTTGAAGGTGCAGGAGCCCAACTCAAAAAAGCAAATAAACTGCGCACATACACACTCATATGTCCATTCTGCACACAAACACACACACCTACACACACACACACACACACACACACACACACACACACACATATATATATATATATATATATATATATATATATATATATATATATATATATATATATATATATGTTGCTTCATGAAGAAAGCTTAATCTACAGATTTAGGGAAAAAAATGTACAAACGGAGATATTCTCAATGCAAAAGCTTGATTTTGCATGTGTGTGGATTGGGGACACCACAACATGCCTTCCAACACTTATTAAAACAGAGTTTATAAGAAAAGTAATTAACGTCCACTCTCTGTCCGTGCTGCTGATTTCATTATCCAAACTGAACAGTTACAAAAAAAGTCTCATGGCTTTCTTTGGCACTCACATGAATCAGTCGGCTGTATATTATTCTGGACACAGATATCACAAAGACCTTATCAGTCCTCATATCCTCTGCTGCTCCGCACAATCATCAACACCAATAAATAAAGGGAAACACCACATCGTTTCTTCAGGCTCCAGTTCAACACACACAGTTGATACTTTTCTTCACAAGACTGATTTTTACAGAACTCAATGTCTGATGGCGTTTTGACGCATGCTTCAGTAAAGACAGCTCTGAGGTCTGGATACATGCATGTGAGGGTGATGAGAAACAATTCAAGTTTCTGTGTGCTGACAGAAGCATGAGGCTGAATATGCACTGATGGGGCTTTGACACACACAATTTTCTGCTGGGCTGATCCTTCAACTCTTTCCCTCTACATCAGGGCTGTCAAGAGCAGAAAAAACATGTTGACATTTTAATTGAGACGCTGCTTTGCATGCCATGTCAATGATACTTAGGCCACACTTTAACGTAAGTATCTGTTATCACGACAAAATCACTGAACTGGAAAGATGTTTTCTATGATTTTACAAAGATCAAATCCATCAACATGTTTTGCTTCTCTTTCCCACATTATCTAAGTCTCTGTTGCAAAATTAAAACTGATTCACCTAATTTAATACTTAAGTCAGTGAACAATTTTTAGATGTAAGAGGGGCAGTGTCACCTTTAAATTGCAAAATAAAAAATAACCAGAGCAAGATGTCTCTAATAAAAAACTTACTGCATAAAATGCGGGGATATATGTCTTTAATTAAGATTTTACTGCTAATAATTACACTGCTTTATGTCTTAAATAAGATTTTACTGCAAAAATACACATAAATATATCCAGATTTTACTGCAAATAGAACCATAAAACATGTCAGCCAAATACCTTCCTTTATGTCTTAAATTAAGATTTACTGCAAATAATAAACTGAAATGTGTCTTTGATTCAACGCTTACCACAAAAAGCACATTAGTTTATTTATTTAATAAAGACTTTACTGCAAAAGATATAATAAAAAAGTGTCTTCATTAAAAAAAATGCTACAAAAATTTCATCTGTAATGTCTTCAATAATGATTTTACAGCAAAAATACCCTAGTATATGTCTGTAATGATGATTTAATGCAAAAAAATTTACCTACTGCTCCATGCCATAAATAAGATTTGCTTCAAAAGCACACTAGCAAATGTCTTTCAAAAATGATTAACTGCAAAAACACAGTAGTATTTTTCTTAAATCATGATGTTACTGCAAACTACACCATAATAAATGCCCTTATCAAGATTTTAAAACAAAAAATCAATCATCAATTGTCTATTATTAAGAATGTACAGCAAAAAACAGAGGTATATATGTCTTAAAACATGATTTTACTGCAAAATATACAATAAATGTATTTATTAAGATTTTACAACAAAAAGTCTTTAAATAAAAATGTACTTCAAAATCACCCGTGTATAAATTTCAATATTTAACAGTAAAAACACGCCATTTGTCTTTTTAAAGAATGTGCTACCAAAAAAAATGTTTATATGTCTTAAAATAAGAACTTACTGTAATTTTAAAGTAAGAAATGACTGCAAAAAGATGCACTTATAAAAGTGACCGATTGCAAAAATACACTTATGCAAAGTATTTATAATGCAGAACTTACAGAAAGATATTGCTCTGCGAGTTTTTAACATTTAAACGCCTTGATAAAACTCTAATTATAATGGAAAAAACACCAAGAGGCATATTCTGCAAACTAAACGAGAGGCCATGTTAAACGTCATTATTGAGGGCCATAACAGTGCCATTGCACAACACAATAACAACCTGTTGCTCTCTTTGATTCTTCTTTCTTTTTTGCTAAAAAATGATCAGAGTTTCCTGTTGTTTCAACACGAGTACGGATTTTCTAAGAAAACTTCAGACTCCACAGGGGTGCCAGGGTAAGCGCTTTGTTAAATTCCTCCTCTAAAATATTTCTTTTGCGCAAAGTTCACTCATTGTACTCACCTTCCGAGTTGTTGTCATAAAATGCCGGTTTGCCGCTGATCGCACTCCCCTTCTGGTTCTGGTTTATACTCTCCATGAACTTGCTGTGTTTGGATGGAGAGCCGGGCGGGTTGGCCGGAGCACCGCCGTGCGTAAAATCCGTCGCCGCATCCCCAAACCTCCCCATGGCGGCTGCGTAAAGATCCCCGCGCAGACCGAGGCGGTGAGGCAGAGGAGGAGGTGGAGAAAGGTGAGAAGGTTTCTGCAGCTCATCGCAGGGCAGGAAGGAGCCCGAGCCACGGTGCTCAAGACCGGGAGAGGCGTCCGGCGTCCTCCTGCTACCCGGAGAAGAGAAAGGCAAACAACTGTCCGTGTCCATCTTTTACGGCTCCAGCAGCAGTTTCGACTACAGCGACTGCGCGCTGATAGTGTGGCAGCCTGAGTGAGAGGCTTTTTTTTTCCTCTTCAGTGTTCATGTCAAGTGGGTGGGATTTAACAGATCAGAAACAAAGACCCGTGAAACTGGGAAAGGACTGCGTGTGCGTAAGTGTGTGTGTGACAGGGAGAGAGGGGAAAGACAGAGCGAGTGTGTGTGGATGAATGTGCGAGTGTGTGTCACAGCATCTAACAGTCTGATATAATCCGCCAAAAATTCAATCACGTGTGGTTTCTGTCCCTCCAATTAACCATTTAATCCCTATTTCATATACTGTTATGGGTATAATCTGCAAATCGGGCAGGACAAGAGAGGCAGACAGCGGGAGCGCACACTAAAGCACAGAAAAACACTCGAATAAAAACACACTGCACTGAAAGACACAAGAAATTGACAAATATACGTTCATTTGTATTCTTACTCTTAATCACGCATTTAATTGATTCAATTCGAAATCATTTTGCTTCAAATGTTTTGGAACGATATCTTCTTTTTACCGGTGACATTTTGTTTTGAATTAATTTAACTTAACTTAATTATTTAGAAACAATAAATATCTGTAACTTTCCAACCAACTTTTTATTTGCCTTTAAACGACACTTTTTTATACGCATTAAATTGAAAAGACGCATGCGGTATTGTCGATTCTTCATGAGCCCGACCTGCTAAACGCCACAGCATATAAAACCCTCTTGTGCGTGACACAATGTTTCGTTTATTTAAAAAGGGCAAATTGTTCAAAACAATTCGTATAAGCTGTATCCAGAGAGCCAAGATAAGTAGTTTAAAAACTTCGGAAGTTGATTAATGGAAAAATACTTACGCAGGCTTAAATCAGGTACACCTGTTAAACTAGAATTAGCAAGACAACGGAGATTGTCTTACGTGACGCCATTTTACGTTTTCGCTGCTGTTAATTATAGAGATAATCGGCCTTTAAAAATAAATTCCTTGAAAATGCGCCGACTTTCTTCACAGCTTCTTTTTAAAAAAAAAAACATTTTATCTACAATTACATTTACAATACATTTTCTGCAAGTGTTTTTTCCTATTTTTTCAGTCATTATATTTAAAAAAATATGTACATAAAGACATCGGGGACATAGGAGTCTGTCAGTCAAGTAATTTTCTCATTAAACAATGATTTCTAAATGAACAAAACGATTATTCAATCGGCATTTTAAAATAAAAAAGGACATCCAAGAGAGTACAGCAACTGAGGGCAGAAATGTATTCCTGTATTTAGGCTGCAGTTTTGTTTTGTTTTTTTGCATGTTGTTGAAAAAAAGGTGTGAAAATTTTACATCATAAAAGAATCTACTGAAGTAAATGTACAGTCTTGATTAAATTTTACTCAAGCATCAGTATAAGTAACACATTATGATTATTTATTTTAAATAACAGTAAAACGTTTCTTATTTAAAATCTCTGAGAATTTGAATACTCTTTGTGCAAAAGTAACAGCTAGGGTTGGATACAAATATGACACAATTGTGTATAAAAGTATAATATAACATCATGACTTGAAAAGTACAACCACAGAGGAGCCATGGTGTGTAAGATATTAAAGATATCCTATAAAAATGTATGTATGTAATTCACTCTGTGACTCATAGTTGTGCAAAAGAACACTGCATTTGACCAAATATACTGATTTAGACTATAAGTTTGCACTGACAAATGATATATTACTAAAACTTAGCCGTAAATGTCCATCCGTCCATTATACCGTATATCCCTTTTGGGGTCACAGGGGGCTAGAGCCTATCCCAGCTGAATTTGGGTAAGAAGCGGGGCAAACCTGGACTGGTCGCCAGCTGATCACAGGGCCACATCGAGAGACAGACAACCACTCGTGCCCACACTCAAAGGTCAATTTGGGGTCACCAATTAACCTCATCAGCATGTTTTTTGTCAGTGGGAGGAAATCGGGGTGCCCGGCGAGAACTCAGGCATGCACGGGAGAGAACATACAAACTCCACAAACACAGGCCCTGACCAACACAGAGTTTGAACCAGCAGCCTTCTTGCTGTGACATGTATGCTCTATACCTGCTCTGCCACCGTGCTGCCCAGCTGTAAATGTATTTTTTATAATCAGTGTTTTTTTATTACACTATCAATTCCAAAATGTGACAAACATTTGGGGACTTTCTCTTTTGATCGATATGGTGTTTATGGTATTTCACATGCATTGTTTCAGTCATAAGAATTATTTCATACCAGACACGTCAATGTAAACTTCGTAAACTACGTGAACTTCATATTTGTAGTGGGGTTTTAATTTGGGTATCATAACAACACCTGTTAATGGAAAACTTTAATTGGTCTTGGGTTTTTAATGTTGTTACATTTACTCCATTCTCAGATGTTATGATAAATGTGAATACAGTATCTCTCAAAGAAATTACTCAAGCAAGAATAAAGGCACTGATTTAAAAACTATTAAAAAGTACAAGCTCACAAAAAGCTTCTCAGTAACAGTAACTCAGTACCCTATCCTGTACAGTAATTTTCTAATTGGAGTTCATTTTATTAATCCTACTGTGCTCCTGTTTTTCTATTGTTGTACTGAAGGGTTTTAAAATTGCAAAACATCTATTTGTCATCACTGTCATATTATTATCCCAAACTTTCTTTAAACAACAAATATGTATAATGCTTTGCATTTTTTATCTATTTTTTGCCCAACAAACTGATTTGGGTACACATAAAATTATTTTTTAAGTTAAGAAAGTAAATAAGCAGGCTTCATACACATCACACACGAAATCTTTACCATGCAGCACGGAACTGACAAAATGTCCCCAGAAAGAGTCAGACTCAGCAGTAATAAGATAAGAGGCATTTGATATTATCTTCGATCTGCACAAACCCGTCTAAACACAGTGCACTTACCATGTTCAGAATCGGTCCTGCTGCCTTTGAGGACATCTCGACATCTCTGTGGATACCTGAGGCCCAAGAGCCGCTCAGCTGATGGACAAGTGTGTAAACATAAAATCCATTTGGGCTGAGAGGTTTCACAAGCCCCATTTAAATCCATTTCTGTCTCTGAAGTGTCCACAGTGCATGTAAGGAATCCACATAGAGAAAAGAGATGTGGAGTTTGGATGGCATGTGCATAATGGCTCAGGCTTTGCTGCAATAAGTCATTGTGATGTCTAAAGTCTAACTTGCGTCCAAAATTTAATAAAAAAAATAGAGAAAATCTGTAAAACCTTAAAACTTTACTCTTAAAAAACCTTGTTAATTTCTGCTCTGATTAAGTCTTCATTATTACACAAAAGTGCATACACATTTTTGTCACATTTCAGTCATTTTGACCCTTCTATGGTTCAGGAGTTCTGGTCATCATAAACTCAAAAACATTTAGTTTTTATTAAGTCTATAAAAAGCCCTTCTAAATTCTCAGACCTGTTACTCAAAATGTTTTTTCTCTTAAAGGTAAATAATCAGCCAAATTGTAAAATGAATATAACTGTATACTTATGGTGCCATTTCAATGCCATTTCTACACAAATCTGACCTTTACATTTTTTGTATCTCAGTTTGAAATTTGCTGTGAGCGGTATTGTGATTTTATTGAAACGTGATCAATGGTTCCACCTTATGTTTAAGGCTTTTTTTTGGGGCATTTTTTAGGTTAATTATAAATTAAAGTGTTGCTTTGAGTGTGGGGAGTGCTGAAAAAGGCTAAACATTAATATGTGCTTTTAGTAATCTGTTTGAATTCCAATGCAGACCCTAGGAAAGCAGCTGTATGTCAAAGGTCAGTATAAATTATTCCAAATGTATATATAAATATATATATATATATATATGTGTGTGTGTGTGTGTGTGTGTGTGTGTGTGTGTGTGTGTATATATATGTACATATATATGTGTATTACTTCAAAGACTCAGTTTTACAGCTTATCATCTCTTTTCCACACATTTGTCGACCATAACAACTTTAATGAATACAAAAAAAAACTAAAGAAAATACGGACTGTATAAGTTTAATATTTTTATATCTATACAGTTATTAAAACATTTTTGACAGGCCTTACCAACAGCCCAATCCTTACATTTTAGTCTTGTTTGTCTGGTTGATGATCCATGTTTTAATCACATAAAAATATATATATATATACATATATATATATATATATATATATATATATATGTGTGTGTGTGTGTGTGTGTGTGTATATATAAATATAAATATATATATATACACACGTTTGCTAATCATCATCTCTTCTTTTAAAAGGATTAAAGTAGTTGAACATCTTTTAGTCATAATTTTTGTTGACAAAATGAACATCCAAAAACAAACAAAGAGGAGATGTTTTTAAATCTACAGACAATCTGAAAACTGTGTAACTACTTTCTTTCCTCTACTGAAAATTACAGTCATGAGCAAAATGAAATTCCAGGCATTCTACCTACAAGGACAGGAACAGCTCCTTTAACTTGAGCAAGATTAGTGACCTCAGATATAAGGCCTAATGACATTTATGTCCAACATGACTTAGATTAACATGCTTGGGTCAGTAGAGCGCAGAGGCTAAAAAAGACGCCGCTGTCATGTTAATCACAACCACAGTGCCGCCTTTTACCCTCCCACACTCTGCAGTATATTCATCTCTATAAACCACGGCCTAGGTGTAGCTGCTAACATTCGTCAAACTGTCTGAGTGACCACCATTAAAAAAGCTCACACACGGGGGGCATATGTTTCCTAAATCTCGTGACAAGCATGTCCTCTGTAGCCTGAGGAAGCAGAGCACTCTTCGATTCACGAAACCCAGCTGAGTAAATGCATTCCAGAGCTGTGGGCAAGAGGAAGAACGTCTACGCTGTGATCTCCGAGCTGCAGGTAACACTGTTTATATGAATACTGCATTAAGACATAGGTGATTATGGGTATGTTATTCACTAAGGAATCAAGGACGTCTGTATGCTGTGACTTGCTTAATTTTACTTAAGTGGGGGTCCACTCAATAATTCATGCACTTTAAAGTCAAACTTTAAGGTTAGTCCATTTAAAAGTTTCTCTTTGTCCTTTGTATGAATTTATGACAATCCTCTGATGAAATGTGTGCATTTTAGGAAAGAAGTGAAAGGAGAAAAAAGTTTCAACTTGTTGTCCATACCATGATCATGCTCCCCGCAGTCCTTAACCCCTGTCCTCCGAGTCTGTCCTGGGCATGACCCCGCACAGGAAATCAGTTCAGCCTGTCAAGAGTTCCAGGTCTCCCCTTCCCACCTCCACCCTCCCCTCCACCTCCTGGCCCTGGGCACAGACAGCAAGGATAAAGGTGACCCTGCACTCTCACTGTGCACCCTGTGGCCCTTAGGCTAGAGCTGCTTCTACCGCTCACTTCCTCCACCACCTCCCCTATTCAGGGCTGTCAGTCTGCAGGGCTGTCACACCCTGTTACACCTTACACCCTCTCTCCTTCACACACAACATACAACACTGGCTATGTGTACAAAAAGACAGTTGTAATTAAAAATATGAGTTCATTTAGCGCTATTTCTAAACATAAATGTTTGAAAACTATAATTCAAAAGGAATAGGGATGCATGATATTGTCAGCATAATACTACGCAGGTTATGACTAGTATAAGTGGGTGTGTAGATTTCTGCCAATATTTAAAGCCAATGTATTAGGCTTATGATTGGCTGACTGTAGACATGTAGGATAAGTTGGAGGAGCTTTAAGCAAAACCAACACACAGTGGAAATTTTATCTACTTTGTCATTCTTTTTTCTGATACCTGGAGATCAGGTGTGTTTTAAGTAAAGGTGGAAATGAGGACATAAGAATATGTTCTAAAATTAAGGTAACTGTAACACTTGCATTTATACTTATAAATCCTTTAATTGAGTAGTTTTCAAACTTTTTTTGCCTAAGACACACCAAAAACCAGGCCAGAATCTCAAGGCACACCTTGTTAATATTCTCATAAGGTAGCATCTTATTAGTGTTTTTAGCATTTAATTGATGGCAGGTAAAATTTGTTAAACACCCATATATCTTGTGAAATAAACTGTAAAAGCTATTTGGGATACATACTGGATTTTTTGTCATTATGCCAATGTTTTGAAACTTACTTTAGCCCATATCAATATTGATACTGACATATACTGACATATACTATATATATATATATATATATATATATATATATATATATATATATATATATATATATATATACATGCATACATTTTTTTCAAAACACCTACATTAAATGCAAAATGTTTTTTTTCCCTTTTAACAGCTGGAAGAACAAATCTGCTCTTTATGACTCTGCAGACAAAAAAGCAAAAGAATTACAGACTTAATACTTGTGTGTAAGGCTAAAATATTGTCTGTAAATATTGGCAGGCATTTTCACACCTGCCACTAACAATATTCAAGTTTTAAAGAAATCATTTGCATATCATACCAAAATATTGTGCATCCCTAAAAAATATTCAAGAATTTATCCAAATTTTTGTAAATTGAAGATATTCTGCAAACTTTTGAAACTATTTAGGTCACAATTCTAAGAATTAGATGGACAAATAAAAATTGTTGTAAAATGCAAAAGACAGCATTCCCTTGAGTTTTCACATGTTTTTTAAGTTATGGTGTTTCAGTTGTTTGTGGAACAAATTGCAGCTACAGTTGGCTTCAGTAAAAACTCACCCAACTGTTGCTGTGTAGTTGTGATAATAACTCATTGTTGTGCCAATTTCCAAGGCGCACCTAGACTTGGGTCGAGGCACACCAGTGTGCCCTGGCACACCATTTGAAAACCACTGCTTTAATTAATGCCTCCACCTTTGACCACATTTTTTAAAGAGAGGCAGTCAACACAAAGTCAACTAGAAGTGCTCCAAGAACACAGTCCTCCACCAAAGCATTTCTTACATGCATCCTGAGTTATTATCAAAAATGTAGAAAACTGCCTGTTCACACATTGGTAACAAATACTTAAATTCCTGGATAAACATTCATATTCATCCAAATTCAGAACACCACCATATTGTGATCACTTCTTACTCGTGCCATGGCCAAAATTCCAAGAAAATTTAATCCAAATCTGTTCAGACCATTTACCTAGAAGCAAAACTTGCATTGTCTTTGTGGGATTTTCAAAAGCAGCGGTAACACCAGCGGTATGCCAAAACATTTGTCAATGCTGCACAGTGCTAAATATCTGGAGTACCATGTGTTTGACATTGTTGACCATGTGTAAGCCTTCTTTGTTTCACATGAAAGTCCACAAGAATTGGTAAGGGAATCCTTAACAGGGGGAAGGCAAAGTCCAGACTTTCAAAGGCCTTAACTGAGAAGAATTCAAACAGTTTTTTGCAATTCAAAATAAACTGCAATCAGCATGTGAACATGTTCATTTTTTTCTATATTGCACTAAAATGCTGATTAGTTAAACTGACATTGTGATTTTAGTAAAACATAACAAGCCAGGGTGCAAGATCAGGACAAAGAAGCAGGCATCATGAGATCATGAGCATGCGAAGGGGAGCAGGCTGTTACATTGTTTATTGAACCAGCAAAGCATTGCTGCCATCATTTTTTGTATGTTTGCGTTTTCCAAAGCATAAAGATGGTGTGAAGGGTGTGACTTTTAAGACTTTTTGAGCAATTAAATTTCAATAATCAAATTTAAGACTTTGAGACTTCACGGTTCTCCGGGAATCCTTAAATTTAAAGTTTAAAATACATTTTTGCATGTAATTTATATGTACTTTCAAAAATGTACTCTTAGACTTTTAAAACTGAATGTCTATATTTGATACAGAATACATAAATAATTGTGCCTGCTTTAGCAAATCACTACACACACATTTTTGCCTTTTTAGGTATCATTGACTAAATAGTAGATTTAAAGATGCTGAACCCTCTGACTTTTCTGGGCTGTCCAATACAGCCCTCCTGCTCTCGTACCAGACCCAACAGGTTACAGAAGTATTATCGCATGGGCCTTGACAGGAGTAGAAGGGGCATTTTGTGCTCTTCAGCCAATCATAAATGGTGATTCTCTGACTGTTCTTGCAATACTCCCATATCAATTATGACAGATTAAGTGTATTGTGATCATTGTTATCATGGCCTGTATTGTATAGTGAGTTACACTGTGATCATTTGCATTCACTATTATTGATTGTGATTGTGGAGCATAAACAAAGATCTAACCTGTCTCTTACAAATCTGAATAATTTTCCAGCAGCATGGAGATGAAGAAACGATTAAGACCGGCCTGCCATGTGAACACCAACACAGTCAGCCTGCTAGAATGAAGTCCAACTCTGTATTTCATAAAAACTGTCTGTCTTTGTCTGGCTATCACTGCCTGAGGCCTTTCCTCTGCACGTACAGGGTGGCGATTCAACCTGAGGTTTGCATTAGAATAGGAGAAGGATAGCTAATTTAATTACCCACCATGAATGCACAGAGATGATCCCATATGCAGAGCCAGTGCTCCTCTCAGAGGCCTCCCTCACATCCTCCAGTCCATGTCCAGAAGCTGCAGAGCCAGCTGAGGATGTGATTGACAGCTGCCGACCCCAGGGTCAGCTGGCTAGAGAGGTGCATTCTGGGAAGCTGTAGCTCTGCTATAGCATTGGGGGTTGAGGTTTTGAGAGGAAATGGGAAGTGGAGTCGCTGTCCTCTGTCTGACCTCGAACAAGGCGTCATGGACCACAGCGGAGCCCAGCAAGGTTTAGCGGCGAGTCACAGTCCGCAGCCACAACACGCAAGATCAACCACATACATATCTGTGAGGGAGAAAGACCAGAATTTCACAAACAAGATGGCATTTTCAAACCTTTCATCTAATAGCACAGACATATAAATCAACCTTGTTCTTATGGAGCATGAACCATTATTTTTTCCTTTTTATCTTAATGATGGAAGGACAAATAGAGCAACGTAATTAACCCCATGATCTTCAAACCAAAGAGTCCTGAAGATTTGCTTTATTTTGATTAACAACCACAAGTTCTGCAGTCGTCATTACAAAGTCTTATTTATTCATCTAGTAGCTGATTTGTCTAAAACACACAAACAGAAAAAAGATAGATGGCCTTTCTGATGCTTTTTCACAGGATTTTAAGAAAATTAGAGCACAACTCCTCTTTTACCCAAAAGAAGGTGTGCGATGTTTATATGGGTACACACTAGTGCATGATATGTTGTATAAACAAATGTATGTTGGGGATTTATGGTCTGTTCAAGTATCCCTGCTATTCTCTACAGTGCTAACAAAGCCTTTGTAACAAGATGAACATCTCTAATGTCAGTACATTCTGTATCATCATAAGGTCAGGGTTTTTTTTTACAGTTTACTTATGTTTCTTAATTATGCATTTTGTCTGTTTTTTATGTAAATATTGTATTAATCTGGTGAAATCTGTTACAAATTTGCTCACAAAATATAAATCTAAGCAGCTGTGTCAAATTCAAGTCGGAAATGACAGAAGAGTTCATAGTGGGGCGGCTTGATTGTGGAAAAATTCATAGTCACAGTTAATTTCATATATTGAGATCATGACTGTTAAACACAGTTACTTATTGATTTTACATCTGCACATGCATTCATTGAACTTAGACATTCTAACCACTTTCCTTTTGAATACTAAAACCAAAATTTTAAGAATACAGATACTAGTATTTAGAAATATTGATTGTCATTAAAATTATAACCCGATTAATTGCCAAACTCTAGTTCACAGGCCCCTAAACAGACAACAATATCTTGTATAAAAACGGCATATACAAATGCCTAACTATTATCACCTCATTTGTAGCAACAAAGTGACACAATTTTAGCTACAACTAAAATTAGATTAACTACTAAGATTGATTGATGATTAAAAAGTGATAAATAATGCAAACTGAAACAAAAACTACTTTTACATTCATAAAAACTGCAGCTAAATAATATTGCATTTAAGAAACAAAATGCCAAATATTGAGTAATTTTGAAGTTAAACAAATTGTCTCTCTTTACTTGAGTTTGATTAACTAAGTTTTTTTTAAAAACACCATTTTTCAACACTTTAACACTTATGTTCTTAACTCCCTGTACCTGATATCATATGATTAATTGTACTTAATAATACTGGATGTCAGTTTGTTTTTTTACTTTTTGCAATTTAAACTATTAAATAATATTAGATGTCATTTTTTTGCCATAATTTTTGCAGTAAAAATGTAGACCAAACTTTTAAGCAACCCAAAATGATAGTTTCAGTGACTGAGGACCTCTACTTTACTTGGAGGTGGTTGAAGCATAAAGCATTAAAAATGTATGTTTAACTGAACAAGTTTTATGCATATAAATACTTTTACCATAATGAGGAAAATATACAATTTAGAATTATTTAAAATCTGCATTTAATTTATTGAAGACATATAGGGACCCCCTTTTGGGATTCCCACAGCCCTATGAGGTAACCTTGCACAGCAGCTGGACCGGCCTGATTCAGTGTCATGCCCCAATCTAAAACGTTTGTGCTCGGCCCAAAACAGCAAGAGGTGCGAGATTTGACCGAGACGACAACAGGAAGTAACTGCACTTACAGTAGAGATAAGCATAAATGCTAATGGTTTCAGCAGCAGTTTTATCAGATTTTGACTGCATTTCTTTATTGAATAAAAAACAAATAACAACACTACAAGCTTATCTGTTGTACAGATATGTTCACTCCACTTCCAATATGTGTTGATGGGAGTGTGTTTTACGTGAAGATGCTGACGTTCTGTAAAGCAGTAACCAAACACTTTCTATGGGCTCTTTCCCAGAAGGACTGGAGAAAGATTTTGAAGAGTCAGGTTACCTGAGGGTCCCCACCCTCACTTTAGAGACCACTAATCTATTCAACAATTCTGGATGGAACTATGTTTTCAAAAGTTTTGTAATACACTCATCGGCTAATTTATTAGGTACAAGAATTCAGCAGCTTGTAGATGTAAATAGCTGATAAGCCAATCATATGGCAGTAACCCACTGCATTTAAGCATGTAAACATGGCCAAGAGGCCCTATGAGCTTCAAACTGAGCATCAGAATGGAGAAGAAAGTGCCAGACAGGCTGGTCGAAGTATTTCAGAAACTTCTGATCCACTGGGATTTTCTTGCAAAGCTGATTTGAGGATTTGCTGAGATTGGTCAGAAAAAGAGAAAATACCATGTGGAAGGCAGGTCTCTGTGCAAAGATGCCTAGTCAATGCCAATGTCAGAGGAGCATCACCAGGATAATTTGTGATGGTAGAGAGACAACAGTTGATTGAATAACCACTCGTTAGAAACAAGGTATGCAGAAGCCCATTTCTTTATGCTTTACACATCAAGTCTTAGGGCAGATGGGCAACAGCAGCAGAGGACCACACCGGGTCCACTCTTTTCAGCCAAGAACAGGAAACTGAGGCTACAGTTCTCAAAGACTTGTTGAAATTGTACAACAGAAGATTTGAAAAATGATGCCTGGTCCGTTGAGTCTTGATTTCTGCTGTAGTTGGCAGAGTCAGAGTCTGGCAAACAACATGAAACCATGGATCCATCCTGCTTTGCATCAACAGTTCAAGCTGCTGCTGGTGGTGTAATGGTTCAGGGGATATTTTCTTGGCACAGTTTTGGCCCCTAAGTACCAACTGAACATTGTTTAAACCCCACAGCCTACTTGAGTATTGTTACTAACCAAATCCATCCCTTCATGACCACAGTGGACCCATCCTCTGATGGCTACACCCAGCAGGATACCGCTCTACTCCAGTGGCCTCCACGGTCATCAAAAAGAGCACCTCTACAGTGTGGCGGAACAGGAGATTTGCATTTTAGATGCTGCCATGTCAATATGGACCAAAATCTCTGAGGAGTGTTACTAGCACGTTGTTGAATCCTTGACATGAAGAAATAGGGCAGTTCTGAAGGGATAAAGGTGTCCAATAGCTGTGTGTACCTTATAAAGTGGCCGGTGAGCATATGTATTTAGTTGCCATAATTATTCTAAGTTCATTTGGTTCAAAATCTCAATGCCTAAGCTATTGAAAATTAAGTTCAACAAAACAGGTGTATGATTATCAAGGGGCATAAAACATTTTTATACATATAACCAACACATTATATGTCCTTGGTATACATTTAAACACATCAAAATGACACTTTGTCTAAATTCACAGTCATCATTCTGATATGATTTTTGAAATATATTGTAACCATGTGTCTGCTTTTTTAGTCAGAAAATCAACTTTTACTCTGCCAATTTCAACACAGATTTCAACATTGTATTAGTATTTCTAACAAACAGGACTCTGAGTTAGGCCTATCAGAGATTTTTTTCAAACTGACATTCAAAAAGGTAAGGCATTTAGGTTTGGTGTGATCTTCAATGCTTGATTGGAGCTTGATCAGTATTGGGTATTAAAAAGCTTAAACATTTTCTGATTTTCAGGTTTTGAAAAATATGGTGAACAGTGTCTGTTGATCTCCATTCTCACTTGCTTATTCTATTAACTGCAAATCTCTAAGCTTTTCTCGGGATTGTAAGCGACTTAATCTACATTTTAATACATGAGAGCAGATAAGGCAGTGATAGAGTACATTCAAAACTTAATCATAAGCTGCTGTATATTTATAGTAATAACACGTGGATGCACGTATTCCCAAGCCACCCCTGGACTGGTCTCAAGGCACAGCAGTGAGAACCACAGATTTCAACATTTCGTTGTCTGGGGTTGTCCTGACATCACGCTGGACGGCCAGGTTCTTGTTTCGCTCTGACTTTGTAGCAGTTTGAGCAGAGCACGTTAGCAGAAAGCTAAATAGGGAATCTCTCTCAGCACAGTAGCTCGGAGAAGGAGAAATGCAGGGTGTGTGTGTGTGCGGGGTTATGAAAGCTCAGAATGTCGTGATAAATGCCTTTCTCCTCTGACTGCCCTTAATGAAGGACAGACCGATACAGCCTCGCTCCTTACTCACAATCTCCAGGAATCCGTAAACATGCACCTCAGCGAAACCATATGGATCTATCAGCTCAGTTAGATCTCGACAGTACGGACACACACCAGAGCCAAAAATAAATAATCCTTAAATGTGTTTTACTCAAAGGTTTACTGTGGACCCGGGCGCACCGTCGCCGAGGCCCCGGTTACGGATGTGCAAAGGAGTAGTCTGAAAAACGACCTGATCAAACAAACGTAGGCCATTACCCCTTATAACTGTTCGTTTGTGTGCTATAATGTAATTTCATTTCATTTTAAAAGGATGCATATCTTCATGGCTGATATTTCAAAATCCAACTTTATCGTGCATTACCCTACCTTATGGCTGAAGACGTGAATCGAGTAAGCTAGCTTGCAGTCATCCTCCTTATTGTTATGGCGCAGGTTAAATAACGGGGTAGAAGGTAACGGACTGCTGCTGCTGTAATTGAGTTGTTTTTATGTCCCCTTCTAGTGTACTTAAGTGCTCTTTAAAATCAGTTCTTCTCATTTAAATTGAGTATGTGTGTGTGGTAGGCTATTTTTTTTCTTTACAAACATCCATTCTGAGAAATCAGTAGACAGAAATTTAAGGCTAAATAGCTTGAGGCTTTTCATAAAAGAGTATTCTCATAATATCGAAATAAATGAAGTTTTGTGATAGATTTACAATAAAGTTTTGATTATTTAATACTCATCAAGGCAAATTTCCTATCTATGTATTTGATATGCTGTGGGGGTTTTTTGTTTTTGTTTTTGTTTGTCAACAGTGTGTTTAAATAACTAATTTAGTGTACAAACACAATTTACTCTTTTGTATAATTTCTAATTTATTTTTCACCAGGGTAAATGTCCACACTGTTTTAAATGTTGATCAAATTTAATTTTGTCTATATTATTATTGTAAATAAGACAACTAATGTCTTAACATTTTCCTTTTTTTTCTTCATGCATGACACTGAAAATGTGAAAATGTCATAAAGGGTACGTTATTTTACTTGAACTTGAGTGAAATGTGATCAAAGTACTTTTACCTGAATAGCCTAAAACAGGGATAGACTACTTCAGCCACATAAAGGGCCACATTTATGTCATCCGCACACTTTAAGGGCCACATTATAAACCACAAGATACTTGCTAACATATATGCTCAGTTAATGCAACAAAAGGAACACATCTAGCTCTTCTAAAAAATAACACACATTCAAATGTAGGTTAAAATGCAAAAATTAAGACCAAATACTTTGAAAATTCAAGCCAATTGAAACTATTTTTTCAGTCCATTAAATGGAACATTTACTATTTTTTCAAGGTATTTTCCTGACAGGTCTTTATACATATATTAAATATACACAAATACATTTGGTGATGCATTTACAAGATATAAAAGACATGAATTACGAAGCCAGTTTCTTGCAGAGATTCAAAAACATTCCATTAACAAACATTATCGTGGAAATACTTTTGATTTAAAAAAAATTGTCTTCATCGTGTCTTTCTTTTCTTCATGTTTACAATTTTTTATTGATATTCAAAATTAATTTTTTGGGCCGCACTAGGGGAGCGGGAGGACCGTATTTGGCCCCCGGGCCCATTTTGCCCATCGTTCGCCTCTGATATGTGCCACCCTTATGGGCTTGGCTAACGTTTAGTTTTAAATGGTCAATAATCGCTCTGTCATGAAAATTGAAGCATTTTCTTTGTTTTTATTGACACGTATCCTCGGCCACTATATGTTCTTTGCTTTGGTCATTATTCTACATCAAGTTTAGTATGAGCCAGTCTATGTCCGATCCTTTATAAGGTTAGGCTCCCCGTCAAAACACGTCGGTAAAAATAAGCAAATGAGTTAAACGCGGGACAAATTGGGACACTTAATCGCTGAGTGTGTGCTATAATGTTATCGATGTTGTTTGTGTTTTTGCCCATGACTCAGTTTCTTGGATTGAATTAGAGGTGGTCGACCAGCGATAAACAGCTTTAAATTGAGGTCATGGGAATTTCATTATCCAAAGTCGGAGGACAGGAACCTCCTCAGGTCCTCGCGCCTGTCCTGTACTGTCCTCAGGGTTTCCGGTGAGTAGATCGAAAATGTCCATGAGCTCGAGACAAGAAACTAACACCTGGGTTCATTATACAAATGTCACCTGCCCGTCACGAATAATTAACATGTGCTAAAAATTTAATCAAATTAATAAATTAATATTTGTTTTAAAGTCTAAGAATATTGAAAAATGGCATGTTCTTAAATAAAGCATGATATAACATATTTAAAGTTCTTCAGAAATCTATACATTGAATCTATTTACTTATCATAAAAAAATTCAAGCAGGCTAAATACACTAAAATGCCTTCACAACTTAAAAAAGAGAAATGCTGAACGGTGAGTATAGGACAAAAGTCGAAAAGAAAGAAAGAAAAGGCGTAACACTGATATATATATATATATATATATATATATATATATATATATATATATATATATACCTATGTATATATGCCTATGTATACATATATATAACACTGTCTTTGATAAGGGTAATATTTTATATTTGGTTCTTTTTTTAAAACATTTATCACGGCGTTACATGAGTTACATTGTCGTTCCTCGATAGCCAGAAGATTAGGTCTATAATTTGAATGAGGGCTATTTTCCACCATTCTACGATGATAATGGAGTCTTAATTTCCCCTAATGAATTACAGTGAACGCGTTGAATTTTATCACCGATAAAAAAAAAAGGAAAAATAAGAAGAAAAACACATTTGCATGGCAAGATGTCCCCTTGCTTTATCAGTGAACGGTGACCACATTCGACATTTTCATTGAAAAAAAAAAATGCTCTACAAGTTTAAATATTTACGCACTGACAGTAACGTTTTAAATTTTCGATGTTTACTTTCATTTTGCAAGTAAGGGGTATTTATTTAAGACCCTTTATATATAGCCTAGTAATTTAAAATGTTATTTTGTGCCTTTATTATGCAGTGTGAGGTAATGTTGGGCCACCACTCAAAATGAATCAGGGAAACAAAACTACGTTAGCTCACTGTTTTTTCCCCCTGCGAAATATAAAATAAAGGTTATACCGGTTAATATGTCCAGATTTTGCGCGTGCAATGTAGAAAATGCAGACAAGGTTAATAAAGAAATTAATTATAACCAATTATTTCAAACGAAATCTTAAAAGTTTATTTACTCTCACCCTGTAGGCTACGTTAGTCCTAAAGCTTAAACCCTCCGTGACGTCGCAAGTTATTCTCGATGTTCAAGAAGAAAAGCAACATGGTGGCCCATATTTAACCGCAGCTTTCTGGCTTTCATTGAACGGTACACTCTAGACAACTTTTCAACAGTATGAACTGTCAAGCGAAATAAAAATCAAAGGTTGGCCTCATACATGTAAAAAAGGTCTTTAAATCAATAAAAGTAACGTTTCTTTTAAATGGAAAAAGTATAGCAAATTTTTGTTGAGATTTCGGGATAAATTACAGCAGTGTGAGACGGTGCATACAATTTTGTAAGCGTTTAGAGTCGCAGACTGGACCCGCGGCTCTGAGGCCTCTCTCCGTCTGCAGCCTCATATGACAAAATACAAACGCTCTTAGCCCCAGGTAGCACTACAACTTCTCATATTCTTCAATGGGATCTGCCTGCTGAATTCTGGATGAATAATTTGCTAAGAAAGATTGTTGGATTTATAGAGGAAAACACTGACCTTCTCAAAGTAATGCATCAGTTGATAATTTAAACAAATTCAATATTTTTTCAGATGAGCGACAAATTGGACTTGTGAACTTTAGTTATTTAAAAACTTACTTAAGTGGTTGTCATCAACGGAACTAAAACCAATCTTTTATTTGTCAAAACAGATGGATGGACGGACAGAAAGATAGATTTGCAGTCCTTAGTGCCCTTAATTACTATAGTCATTTAGAGACTGTTCATCAGACAAAAGCTTCAATACCGTTCAAGCAAATCAGTGACATCATTCATTCATTTTTTAAAAATTTGAACAGATGGTAAAATTGAATAAAATAACAGATTATTCTATTTTTTTCCAGCCAAAAATGTGTCCGTTTCAGAAACACATGAAATTAACAAATTTAAGCACATTTAAGCCTCTTCCCTGTTTTGAAATAGTGATCAGCACAATCTTGTGAAAATATAGGAGCAGTGATTCTTGTCTAAGAGGATCAGCTCTCCTATATCTGCTGAATGCCAAACCCCCCGGTGCAGTGCAGCCCTTTGTTCCTGTCCAATCAGATACAGCTGTACAAGCCAAACTCTACAGGCAGAGCCAGGGTCATCCTCTCAGCGGATGCTCAGACCCATCCTGCTACTGGTGCCCTCAGGGCCTGCATGGGCATAAAGCATGACCCCCCCCCCCAACAGCAACCCAGATACTGACCATTATGCTCTCCTTCACCCACTGCTCAATGGACTTCCCATGGTGGATAATGTTGGATAATGTTTTGTTTCGGCTCTAAGTCTGAGTCTTCCTCAGCTTATAAATATGCTCTTAATAAAGCAGAAGGAGCTATCAGTGGATCTCGGGCCGAAGAAGAGCTAAACTCTGACACATCTGAAAGAGGCTGTCACAGCTCTGCTGGGGCAGAAATAGAGCAGCAGAACGAATCGCACTGAGTGGAGTTCCACCAAGAAGGGACATGTGAGAATTCTGCCTGTTTAGAAAGAGAAAGAGCAAACGACCTTGGGGGCTGAAGTGGCTGGATAGAAAATAAACTGTTTGGAATTACTCTACACATTGAGGAATAGAAAGCAGCTGCAAAAATCTGAACTTACTCTGTCGATTTCTGTGTGATTTGGAAAAAGCTTTCAGCAGAATCATCACACTAACCTCTGGGCTCAGAGAGCTGTAATGTTTTCAACATGTGTCTGCCTTTTAAAACAGATAAATTGCATTGCTGGTGGTGGAAATTACAGTGAAA
Source organism: Cetoscarus ocellatus (assembly GCA_037902135.1). Lineage (NCBI taxonomy): Eukaryota > Metazoa > Chordata > Actinopteri > Labriformes > Labridae > Cetoscarus > Cetoscarus ocellatus. The sequence continues at coordinate 121,347 of JBAMNC010000462.1, read as the reverse complement.
CTAACTCCTTTTTTGCATTGAATGTCAGGGAGGCAGCCCTGCTGCATACTAAGGAGCTGAGATACAGCTGAGATAATTGAACGTGTGTGACAATTGATAATCCAGGTTTAGAGGACTGCAGCGAGCAAACAGAGCTCAAGCACTCCAGTGAACAACACACTGGAGACCCAGTCTGCACCAAGTTTTAGAAAATCTAATTTATGGCCACTTTGTGGCAGCTGGATTTGTACTTCCGACTAGGGTATACCATTACCAAACACCATGGAGAAGGCTGATGGATTTGAAGGAGACAGGGCACTCTCACTTTTGCTGTCTTCTACCTTATATCGGTCACACAGTCATACTCTCTGTTTACACACTGCAGGAAACTGCAGACTAAACTAAATGATGTGTCTCTACTCCTTATTTTGTGCATCTTTAAACACTCTCTTGAATGAGAGGCTTTATTTAGTCCATGTGTAACTATGCTATTTTGCAGAACTTTCCATGAGTGACACTGAAAAGGACACAGCACTTATTTAAGTATTCATTACATTTATACTGTGGAATAACTGGTAGTTTGGAACCAAGTAGTAGCTTACAAATCCAAGACAGCTAAAACATTTATCAAATTTAAATCTGCAGCTACTCTGCTGACCATGAAATTTAATAATTTTTTAAGAAAGTTAATGAAGCAGAAAACATATAAATTGGGTTAAAATGCTCTGATCAGTCTGCATTTTTACTCCAGAGACAGGAGACATGACTTCACAGAACACTCATCTTTTTTGGGTCTGTCAAAAACAACCGAAAACTTTTTGATTAAGCAGACTTACACAGAACATTGCAGACTTATCACAGAGCAGAAAAATCACTTTTGACATCTAAAATCAGTGGTGTATCCCAGTTCAGATTTGAAGCCCTGCTGTGGAAAGTCTACTCAGCTGAAACCAAGATTTTCTCTCTTAGAGCCACAGCTCACAGACTTGGCCAGAGAGTGAAATCTTGCAACAGCCTAGACAGAAAAAAGCCAAAGCTGAGCACTGACAGGTCTCTACCCGATAGTATCATCTTCAATGTAAGCTTCAGGCTTCTCGCTTTTAAAGCTGTTACTAAGAGTATCTTAGATAACAAAAACATTTGGAAACCAGATACCCAGACTAAAGCAAGGCAGGACAGTTGACATTCCCAGCCTCAGTTTTTAGATGTTTTCTCAACAACTTAACACAAACCCATCAAGCCAGAAGCAACAAAGCATTGTTTGTTGTTGATCTAAATCATCTTTTTCAGAATACTCTTCGATTTCATGGGTGCTCAGTGCTTCAGAGACTTCTTTGTCAGATGATTTGTTAGATGGTTGTATCAAACCATCTACCATATGTAACTTAAAAACTTTGATAGTGGAAGTGACCACCGTCCTCTCCATTTGGAGACCTGACAGTGACCTCTAAAAAGCCTGTCCACCTCCCAGACAGCTTCCCCTCCAGCCTCCTGCCTCCATTACCCATCTGTAGCCTGGGGACCAATCACCCCGGCTGCCCTCTCTGTCTTTCTTTTTCCCCTTTCTCCCTCTCGCTCTCTCTGCTTTCAAGAGCTCCCTGTGTCACCAGACTGATTAAAACAAACACTGACCCTATTTTGGTATCTAATCCAATTGTGCTCTTTTTTTTTTTCTTCTCACCGGCCCTGGAGCACGCAGAGTATTAGGTGTCCCCCTCCTCCTGTGACTGATCTTCCATTTCAAATACTCAGGGATGTCACATATGGTGGGCAAAGAGTAAATAAAGACTTATCAAACTCACTCTTGCAAAAAGCATTTAGTAATCGCAGAACAATGACACCTGCAGTTAAGAACAGTATGGTCATGCAGGTTGTGTGCATCCACTGAACTGTGACTGCAATTTGCTAGTTGTAGTTTTATTTTAGTAGTAAGGCATGAAAGTGCATGTTCCACAAAGCTAACCCTGCTTTGTAAGGGTGCTGAGTGGGGGGCTATGGGGAGAAGACTGCTGTTTATTGTTTTATTAACAAGGCCATGTTGGCCTCGCTGGGTCAGGGCCTTGCTTTTGACCCTGACTAAAAAGACCAGAGTGCAGCGGCCTATGTGTATCAAACAGGCAACAGATCTTATTGAAGTCTGTGTGTGTTCTTGTACAACAAAGAAAGTGTTATTTTTTTATGTAGGACTCATAAGGATGTAACTGCTTTAAGTTTAAGATTTTCAAGGAAGTCTTGGAGGCTTTGTGACATGTCATGCTGTGTTATACCAAGCTAGAATCTATTTCCTGCACTCTCAAGCTTAGTGATTCAAAGGTCAATATTATGAAAAATATGCACACCTTTAATGGTTTTATTCAAAAACATGTGCCTATGACCTGCCTAAAGATACAAACATAAGAAAAAAAACTTGCCTCTACCTTAGTTGCTTGCTCCACCTTTAAGAAAACTGTGCTCAAACAAGCTTTTGATTTATTTTTCTCCAACAATGTCATTTGTGTCTTACAATGCCCCTTTCAAGAAGTAGATGTGGCTTTTTTCTATCCAGCACTGTGCTCTAATGTTTACCACAACTGCACAAACATGCCTTGGCATGTTTTTCCCATTGGAGCCTGCTGTGGACAAACCTGACTCGGTCTGCCATCTGGGAGAGTTTGTATATCCCCTTGTGATATCACTGATGTAAATTATTCAATCAGACGGCTCTTTGGGTGACTGAGAGATCCGGCGGTGATCGTTTTGAAGCAGAAGTACGGCAGAACTTTGCTGATGTACAGTGGAAACAACACTTCTGATGTCCAGACACACATTTCAGTTTGTGTTATGCCCTTACAATCAGATAAACTTCTTCTGCATCAGTGGTTGTTTTTTAATCCATCCTGTCCACTTTCCCTTTTCTGGGTTTGCACCAGTCACACTGGATTGTGTCATCAGCCCTCTCCATAATAATTCACTGAAGCGTTCAGGCATGAGCCTACTACGTGGATAACACTGGACTGACTTGAATTTGGAGGACATAATTTAAGTTTATTGTGCCTCTTGTTAATCACTGGCTCATGATCATGATATCTTAAGAGCACTTTACTTTAGACTTATCAGAAATACCCACAATGACTCACAGATGGCCTGAAAACTAGATTTTGAAAGTCAAAGGTCAATTGTTTGGTCCTCCTGCTCATCCGTGCTTGTTACTGTTACATCTTAAGAACTACTGGAAGATTTATATCAAACTTTGCACAAACATCCATGCTGACTTAAGAACTGACTCATCAGATTTTGGGGGTTAGATGCTGTTAGGTGTCATGATCATCAAGCAGCCTAGCTCTTATCTCGACCCATTACTGTACTTTCATCGTGAAACATTTTAATATAATGGCACAGCAGCTTTTTCAAACAGAGACAAAAACCTCAGGGCAGTAGCTCTTGTTTATTCTTTTACAATAAGTGATGTGTTCCAAGTTATGTATTACTCTTAAAATATGGAGACTTGAGTTAAGTTATTACTTCAACTTGAAATTTCTTTATAAACTGTTTTATTTAATTTTATATCTTTATGTTTTTGAATCATAAATCCTGTGAACTACAACATAGACACAAACCTTAAACACTATCTGACGTCTATAATTGTTCATTCATTTCAAAAATTTACAGTACTACACTACGCAGAAGTTGCCAATTAGCAAAGGTCACTGAGGTATTCCTTTATACCATAACAAATGAAAAGAAAATACTAAATTCATCCAACTCACAAAGAACTATAGATGCATAAGGCTTGTGACTAACCTCTATGCCAGCTGCAAAGAAAAAAAAAACCTAATAATAATAACAAAATAAAATACAGAAGGTGTTTTTTTCTTTTGCCGAATGTGACTGTGAGCAGAAATGTTTGCCTTATCTTTCATGATCACAGAAATCCACAAAAAGGCTACAAATGGTGCAGTAAAGTGTTTAAAGTGAGGTTTGGTAAGAGGGAAGGAGAGAGAAAAGAGTTTCAGCCAACAAATCTCTGCAGCTACAGCTCTGAATGTCAAAAACCACTCTGAAATTACTTGGATGGATGTGAAAAGTCAAGCTTGTCCTGAAAAAATCAAGGGATAATGCTTTCAGAGCTGTACAAACATCAGTGACATAACTTAAACCATTTTTGAACATGCAGAACTGACTCGGTGTGAAAAGGCCTTCACTTTAACGGAGTTAATTGCAGGGTATATGTGTGTGTTTGTTTACCTTTATTTATGTTTTACATTTTGGTATTTGCTGTATTTAGTACTTAAATAGCTTTATAAAATGGATTAAAAAAAAAAAATGCTTCCAAGAATTTTTCTAAGTTACCAAACTAAAACAGTGAAGGGCCTGATATCTGTTTTTGCCTGAGGCCTTGCATCTCTTTAACCACCCGGTTAGACTAACTTTGCTATTATATGACTCAAAGATATCAATCAGATGACTGAGTTTTCAGTGTAGTACAACAAAAATGTATCCTCAGTTAGCAGTAGCACTCGTTTAGGATCATCCAGGATGATGACTGCTCCAGAGCTGTCTGAATGATCAAAACAGACTGGCATTTCTAATATGGAGAGACCTGAAACTTTGAGCCAGTTATTCATCATCATTATGTCACATCCTGTCACACAGTGACATGAATGATACCATCTAGTGGTGATTGAGTGTCATATCATGTACATTGTCAGCATGCACTTACACCACACCCAGTTAAAATCATGGTCAGTGGGTACACACTGAACTAGATTCAGGACCCACCACCACTTTCTGATGAGAAAATGTTCACCCACCAAGTTTAAGTAATAAAATGTTTTTTTTCAAGGCAGCAGGGAATAAAGCAGAATTACAAGAGCCAGAGGGCATTCATGCTATATTTTGTTATCCTGTGATAACAAGTGTTTTTTTCTAGAGATCTCCTGAAACAGGCTTTAACACTCAACACTTACATGCAAGAAAACCAGATGTGTGATCCTGCATTTCCAAGTTAAATAAGTTAAGGCCTCAAGAAAACAAGGAAAATGTACTTGCATTAATATCATGGCAAAATGAAAAACATATGATGACACGTCCTTAAGAAATGCCAGAAATTACGTGCACTGTTTGCCAGAATTTTTTTTTTATCATGGACACATTTAGGACCCACTGAAGACAGCTCTGTGACAAAAATCTGGGCCCAGCACCACCACTTGAGGACCACTGCTTTCAGATCATGTATGAAGGTTAAAATCAGTAATTTGTGATCAGTGTATCAAAATGTCTTCACTAAGTAAGCTGTCAAAACTTAAATCAGATTTCAGTGAGAGACAATGGTGGTCTTAAATCACATGGAAATACTACAGATAAATATATTTTAATGTTTGTGATTCAAAAATATTTGTCCATGGCCTGTTTACAACTCCCCCCAAAACATGCAAAAAATCCCCCTCTCCCTCTATTACTTACTCAACCCCTCTAGAAGATGTGTTCTCAAACAGGCTGTTTAAGAAATCCCCCCTGATGATGTCATTTTGGGACTTGCCATCTCCCCCAGACAGCAAATACCCCCATGAGTTAGGTATTTGCTTTACTCTGAGAACCCCCAAGTTGAACGTCTTGGCACGCCTGCGTGGCAACAGCAAACCAGAGCACAGCACTGACAAAATGAAGCCATATCCACTTCTAGAGAAGGGTGTGGTCAGACACTGTTCATAAGGATTTAGAGCAAAACAGCCTTTTCTGAGAAGAGGAGAAACAGAGGAGATTATGTGCATTCTAAAACCAGATATCTGAGTGGACTTTTTGGCAAAGCACTTCAAAACATGATCTAGGGACATCTGGGAGCAGTGTGAGAAACCTGCAAAAAGTACTGAGGGGGGTAGGTGTTAGGCAGGACAATGTGGTGCTTGCTGAATCTTTTTGTTTCACAACAAAGGCTCCTGAGGTTTCATGTCGGAATTTTAAAGTGAGGTTGATGTTTTACAGAGCCACAGTTCAGACATGTACAAGTTTTGTTTTGCTCTGTTTTGTTAACAGGGACTACCATTACTGACACAACCCAAAAATCCTCCCATGTATTGGATAATGGTATGTCTTTACACCCCTCCATTTCATCCCTGCACACAACAGTTTTAGTGTAAATCTTGGTGAGCTGTAACAGACCACGTCCTCCGGAAGAAGTGAATGTGGCTTCAGTTTTCCAGTGCTTTACTCTGCTGTCTACAGTGGATCCACAGACATACTTAGATCTGCGTCCACATGGAGACACGACGACTGAAAACACTGTAGCGTGCATGCCATGCCAGTAGATGGCGATGTAGGTTTGTCGAGAAACAGCGATGTTAAAACACACATACGAAGAAGAAAAACTTTTCACAAACAACAATGGTGAGTGGACACACGAAGATGCAGGAGTTTCTTGCCTGGACAACAAATCTGTCTGGACAGTTTTGTCTGGATAACAAACCGAGCATGGTAAGCAGCACACGTGTTGCTTGGTAGATGGCCAAAGCTGTTGTTGTTGTTCCTGGTATGTGCGCGCAGCCTTCATGTGAAAGAGTACTGCGCATGCGGTGACGTCAGCATTTCACCCTAAAACACTGAATTTCAAAACTCTCCGCTCTTGACCCTGGTTTCAAAAGTTTGCAGATTCAGGCACTGCGGGCACCATTCTTGTGTAGACGGGAGGCAAAAATGCAATGAAAATTCAGCCAAAAATGGAGTTGTGTAAACAGGCCCTTAGACATGTTCCTTTCATTGCAGCTGCCTGTGAGCTGAACAAATACCCTGTTTATGGAGCATCTCCCACTCAAAAAGTCAAAAATGACAAGGATTTTGAAGATATAGTTAGGATGCTAGAAAATTGTGGGTGAATCCCAATTCTACCCCTTAGCCCTTCCCCTTCGTCTTACCCCTTCCCCTTAGCCCTCTGTTTTGAGGGCCAAGGGGAAGGGGGAAAACCCACTGCTGAGAAACCAGACGCCACTTGATTCCCGCTACGTCATCACCCAGAGCTGCTCGCTAGCTGTGACGTAAGGCAGATGCAACAATAGCCGTAGCAAAGGCTGAGAAGGCTAGCTCATTATAACGAGAAATTTTAAAATACGACCAACAGTTCAAAACATGATTGAAATTTACTTGATGAATTAATAATTACTTATAATTAAGTGCTTCCTTCGGTCTCCACTCTGCCTCGAGGCACGGTGCATTATGGGAAATTCTCATAGCCCTTCATTTCAAGTGAGGTCCTGGTCTGTCTTCGTTTTGAGGGCTGTGTAGCCCTTGGTCTTAGCCCTTCCCCTTCGCCCTACAGAGAATTGGGACACTGCTTCACTAGACGTGAACGTGCAAAACCGAGCAGCATTGTGACCTCATACACAAAATAGTAGGCCTCTTTCAGCTATATTCTTGATATTCTGTGTAGATTCTCATTCATCCAGGTCATGGTCATCTTGAAGATTCAAAAACAAGGCAACTGGACTGTGTTGAGTTTGTTGGGAAGACGTTTCACTTCTCATCCAAGAAGCTTCTTCAGTTCCAAATGGCTGGTGATGGAAGCAGATATTTATCTTGCTAGAGGGGAAACAACAACAAAGAAAAGGGAGGAGTTGGAGAACGACTCATAGAAACTTATCACAGGGTGATGCAACCCCTGAGAGTCGTTGCCCTGAAAGGGTCGTTAACTCCCCCTGTCATGTGAGGTGTTGTGGTCACGTGTGCCCAGGTGTGAATGTTTGGAGAGCTTCCTGGGGAGAGAGCTTAGCACTGCATTGTATGTGGCTGAGAGGTTGTGTCTGAGTCCACCACCTCTGTTAAGAGAAGGTTTCTCCAGTCTGGTAAAGACGGCTTCTTTAACTCCTCTTTCAAACCATCTATCTTCTCTCACCAACACCATATTCTTGATCGTTTGACTTTTATACGTTTTGTTATTGTTCTCAACATTTCAAATTGTTTCCCCCTAAAGCACATTATAAAACTAGAAGTGGTCAAAGAGGTCAATTCTCCATGAAGGCATTAACCCTGGAACTTGAACCAAAATCAAATCCCTTCTTCCCACCTTGAACAACATTCCCGGGAAAATTTCATTAAAATCCATTGATAACTTTTTGAGTTATCTTGCACACAGAAAGACAGACAAACAGAAAAACAAACATCCTTGGGAGAGGTGAAAATCTTCCTCCACTCTTTGTTTTCTCTCTCATGTCTGACTCAGATTCTCTTCAAACAAATTTGAGGGGTTTGTGCTATGCCACCAAATAAGACTTGTATTTGTCTTGAACTGTTGACATGGTTTTAGTCATTGAATTGACTGGTGAAATGCTTTCATCAAATTCATTCATACAGATTTTCTTTCTCTTGAAGGTAACACATATACAAGGATCATTGGTTGTACAAACTTCATGCAGCCAGACGAAGAGCCTGTCAAACAGGCACCTTCAGCATATAGAAACCTGCTTTGATTCCAACCATAAACTCTTTTGTGGGCCCTGTGAATTATGGCCAATTACCTTTACTCTCTTATGATAATCATTTGTTTTCCCTGCAGTCACGAGCCAGGCCTTGGAGTTGCTATTACCTAAGACTTCAGTAGACGAGTACAAGATGAAATATATGGCGATAGTCATTCCACTAATGGCTGTGTAGCCAGAGCAGAGGCAATGTTTAAAGAGCCCAGAACTGTACATCAGACCAAGGGACCAGCCACATTTTATGACCAGGTCATTTCACCTTTTACTCTGTTGTTTATGGTTTTAATGGCAGACTGTTGCCAGCTTTCATGGCTGCTGTGGCTGATTCTAACTCAGGCAACATGCAGCTGACCCCAAAGTAAAGCTCCTCTACAGGAGAAGTGATGCTGACTGAATCCTTCTGACCATCCTGTTGAGGAAATAATAGTTCAAATAAAGGTCATGTGCAGGGGGCAGCTCTGCGCTGCCAAGACAACCATTATAAGCATATTTGGGTTTGTTTTCTTTTTTTTCTCTTTCTATCTTTCAACAAATATTGTCAATCTTAGGTTGTGATTTTTGTAGGCTTGTTGCCTGTGTTGTGTCAGCGTCACATTTTCTGAGCATATTGCGCCAATCATCTGCAAACATCAACACTTATTATTATACTCATTGCAGTTTGTTTGTGTTTTGTGTTTGGTTGTGTAGATGAGCTGTTAGCATCCCACCTCTCTGTTGCACAGAGAGCAGCACATTCACCTTGAGATCCAGTGGTAGCCACAATCATCCAGGGGGCCCCTGAAATCAGATTTTCTACTCTTAAAACAATTTAACGAGCACTTTGCAGGTCAAATGTATTTGGACATTTACACCAGACTGTCTGTTAAAATAGAATACACTTTTTAGTGAAAAAGTGCCCATTTTATCAGTGAGGCAATTAAACATTTCTTTTTTTTCCCAAGGGGATCATGCTTTCTTACTGTAAATCTAATCAATGTACAGTAGTATTTTGTGAGTCTCAGCACTTGTTCGATGTTATGTTAATATTTTAAACAGTATTCTACTCCATTTTACATGTTGTTACTATGGATCAATATTCGGTTTGTGTCAGTTTCATAAATTATAGTTTAGACGAACCGAGAAAAGGCGTTGGTTCATCCAGGTATGTATCTCCTCATTACTGAATGTTATTAAATGCTGATTTTCTCTCTGCTGAAGCAAAGTCAGGTTAGATGAAGACCGCATCCTGTCTCCATAAATTCTTTATAATAAAAGTCTTCATGTCTTAATTTGTCCCCAAATGGGCCCCTCTGATTGGTTGACAGGTCAGCTCTGTGTGAGCTGGTCAGTCCAGCGCTGCTTTGTGCTTTATTGTCAACAACTCTGCATTCATTGTAACATCTATGCTCTGCAATAGAATTGCCCCTGTGGGTCAATGGGCTAAAAGTGGGGTGTATTGGGGGGGGGGGGGGGGTTATGAGACATTTAAAGCAACTGCTGGTGCCATATGGGGAGAGGGAGAAGTCCTGATGTCTTTTCGTCTTGTTCATAGAAGTGCTCTATCATTTTTTCATATAAATGAAAAAAAACATGAAAAAAGCACAATGTGGGCTCTTTAAAGAGGAGGGGCCTCAGAACATCCCAGACAGACTGAGAATACACGTGGATCAAGGGTACTCGGTGTATGGAAACCAGTACAAAGGATGTTCTTCTCACAGCCAGTCTGGACACAAAGCCAGCCTGGGACCTCTGTCCTGCATGGCATACCCCTCTCCCAATCTTCACCTTCTGAGATCTATCCACTGTCCTACAGTCTACAAAAAGCCCAAAAGAACAGATAGCTTTTTATCTTTTATAAGATCTAGCAATGCTGGATAGCTCCTGCGCTTACCAACTCTGCTTTAAACCCACTGAAACTCCTCAGTGCTACCATATGAGAGGAAAAAGACAGAGACATCAAGCTTTTGTCACCCTGCACTCGATCGATAGTGAAACAGAGCGTGGAGCAAACAAGATATTAAATGAGTGTGAGGGGAAAGGGAGGGTGTGGAGATAATCAATGGCGGCTACAGAGCGACGACAGCGATGAGGTCGTTTGTCTCCAGGAGAGAGTGGGAGAGTAAGAGGGGGAGGAGAGGAGCTTTGGGGACAGAGCTGTCTGCTGATGAAGCTAGCGTCTGGCCAGAGTCTGTGCAAGGGCGTCTGAACAACAACAGAATTTATCAATGTGACTGCTGGCCTTGTTACTGAAGAAGACATGAATCTGAACACGGGGAGAAAGTCGGGAGGGGATATCAGCCACAGTTCAAGCTAACACGTTAGACATGGCACACAAGAAATCCACATGTACTGGTTCATACTGCAGCCATTTGCGCATACATGCCTGCAGTATATACTCATTATGCATGGACCTGGATGTTTGAATCATGTTTTCTTTTTGAAAATTACTAAAGTCTTCAATACTGGAGACCAGAACATTGTTAACGTTTACCTGTAGAACATTTCTGATAGAAATACATGGGACACTTTGTGATAGCAACATCAGGCCCCATGTCCTTTAGCTACAAATGATTGCAGCTTGTGAACTAAATATTAAAAGCTTTTTTAGGGGCTTCAAAAAACTCAATCTACAATTATATTTTCTACCACATTAAATAAAGAATGTCTATGATGCACAAATATGTTGGCAATATTAGGACTTGGTGAAACTAGCCTGGAGCATGTGATGTGGAGATGTGCAGTTTTATATTTACATTTTTGTAGGGATGGTCAATATTACATTTTTGCTAATGCTGACATTTCTGAACTCATTATCACAAAAACTGATACCAATTCCAATAATTCCAAATCCTCCATTTAACTGAAATTGACCTGCTCCTTAGATGATTACAATCTGTTTGTGTTAGAAACAGATGTAAAATCAAGAAAAATCTATCATTTTGTAATAAATGAACATTCTGATCTATAAAAAGGACTTTGAGTTATGATGAGCTAAACCAGTGGTTCCCAAAGTGGGGCCCATGGGAGGAAAGCAAGACAAGATCAATCTTGTTGTTATGCAAAATAGTAGTGATTTTTGAAAGAGGACCTTTCTAGAACTCTGATACAAAATAAATGAATAAATAATATACTGGAGCCATATCTCGCCCTTGCCTGTCCCTGTATGAAGGCTGACAAATCTAAAAGTCTTCTAAAAGTTTCAAGTTGCAGTAACTGTTTTAATCATTTTGTTCTAAACTTTTAAAAAATAATTGAGATAAATTCTAAAGTATTAGGGTTTGTTTGTATAGGGATGACTCACAGTCTGTTTAATGTTTGTCGTTAAATTTATGTATTGAAGTGTATGGTGAGGAGTATGGGGGGCTTGACAAAGGGGGACACTGAAGGAAAAGTTAGGGAACCACCTAGTTAAACAATTATGGTACATTTGTACATTCTGACAAAATTACAACCAATATATGGAATATATATGCCCAATATGTGCTGCCAAAATATCCAGCTCTGTAAATATTAGCAAAAATTTCCATAACTGTCAGGATTCATGACCAGAGTAACCAGGAGAACAAAAGCAGGAGACCCAAATGCAGATTAACAAAAAAAGGATGTATTTTAACTAACCAAAAATCAAAAGTCCAAAAGTTCAAAGTACAAACAAAATCTCTAACAAAGTAACAAATCAAAACTGGACAAACAAAGTACAAATAAAAGTCTCTAGAAAAGCAACCAAAAGCAGACAAACTAAGAAAACTCAAAACTTACACTGTGGCTGATACTGTGACTGTGACTGTGCCACGAGGATGAGGACAAGAAGAAGAAATGGGCCCACAAAACGTTTAAATTATGTCCTGAGGACATCCCAGACCTGTTCAAATGTGTTTAAAAGGGGTCAAATGTAGAATCTCTTAGCAGTAACAAAACTGCACAAATAGAGAGGGAACATTTTGCAAAAGTGCACTTTTTCCACAACTTTGCTGAAAACTACCTGAAAATTGTCTTTCTGAATTAAAAAAAGTAATTCAAAAAGATGGAAAGCAATTGTTCTGCACTATCTTCATCGTTCAAATAAGTTCGCAATGTTTGGGCAAGCTGATAAAAAATGACCAGAATTTTTTTAATCAAAGCAAATTTAAACAACAGCCAAATTAATGTAACAGCCAATTGTGATGATACAGTATTTATGTATAACAAAAGACAACTTTCTTTTTCTTGGAAAGTTTGGATTTTTAAAATGCACAGATGCACTTTTCCCAAAACTTATTGAATTTTACAAACATTTTTTTAACCCAAGTAAAAGGGATCACTGCATTGCATAAATAAGTCAACAATGTTAAATTAAAGCAAAGCAAAAAGGCCAATGATTGAAAGTCATTCTCCTGGCACTGTTTCAGTTGTTCAGACAAGAAAATGGCAGTCATCACCAATTTCACCAACTAAGTAAAATATTGCCAACTTTTTTGTTAGCTCACGTACAATTCTCCTGCAGTGTCTCAATTGATGTTCAAATACGTTAACAGTTTTTAAGTCTTGCCACTTTCCCCCTTATTCAACCATTGCAAACCTAATTGTGGAATTTATATAGTGCACAGGATACTGGAAATTTCACTTTCAATCATGAAAAGGAAACTTAAACGTACCTTGTACATGATGATTACTAGATCTTGATGCCCCAGGCAGTTTACTTTTTTGCCAAATGTTAAAACTGCTTATGGACACCGACACCTTGTTTTCTTTTAGCCCAAAGATTTTGGCTTTTCGGACTCATTCTGGGTTTTTTTTCTTTACTTATTTCTGCAGCTTCTCAAAGTAAATACAGGCCTGCTTTTCAGATACAGTGTGCTGTCATCCCAGAGTAATTCACAACAGACCCTCAAGCATGGCTCTGTGCTGTGCAGTCCCCAGGAGTTTTGGAACAACATATCAAACAACCTTTTTTGTTGTGATGCCTTTGATGAATATCAAGACCACACTTGGATGCCATTTCCTCTTACATTCACTGATTTATTTTGTTTTTCTATGTCCTCTGCCTCGTTATCCGCAATCTTGAGCTCCAAAAACCTCTAAAATAGCCTTTTATTTCCCCTGAGGGTACACAAAAGTTGTGTCTGGTGTCGTGGCTGCCACTCCCTGCTGCAGCCCAGATGGCATCAAAGCCCTCCCCCCCTCCCTCAGCAGCAGAGGTCTGAGCAGTCTGCCTCGACAGCCGGAGAGGCAGATGAGGAGAGGAGAGGAGATTAGCATGCTAAGTGTTCGGAGACATGCTTGTGTAAATCTGAGACTGATCAATATCTGTCATTTACTTATCTAGTAGAACAACAGTCCAAACAAGCCTCGCTTGATAGAGCAATATGACAGAGAAAACACATTTTATGACATGTTATCAGTGTGTGAAGGTCTTCTCTGACCACTTCATTCTTAATCATTTTGATTACAGCTGATCAAAGAGCACCAACTTTGTGCAGTTTTCTCTTTGTTTTCACTTTGGCTTAAAATTCACATAATTTTTATAATCATGATCATTATATCATGCTGCTACAATCTTCACCAGTAGAGGTCACAACAGTATCACAGTGGATCTAGCAGAATCCTCATCTTACATCAGTCTGTGTCAGGCTAACAGGACACTCAGTACCTTTTTTATTTAGCACAGTGAGCCCTTCAGATCTATCCAAACATTATTCATTTTCAGTTTCATTGACATCTTCCTAATAGTGTTTATTTTTGTTCAATATTGAGGAATGAGTGTTGAAGTGGACTGCATCCTTTACTGCAGTAGCTCCCAACTGTTTTAATTTTTGATGAGTTTATGGTTTTACATGCATCATGCATAATCTTTTTGATTGTTTCTGATGTGCTAATGTATCAGTGAAATTGAGCAATGATCTGAGCATCAGCATATTTCTTACAATGACCTTAAATGTAAATTCTGTTGTACCTTTGAACCTCTGTTCAAACTATGCTACTTTTGAACTGCTGCAGTGGTTTTTTAATCAGCCATGGGTGATGCAGACCACACTGAAATGTAATTGTTACCAAAAAATCCTTAACTTTGATTGGTTTTCTGCTCATCAGTAGCAGGACTTAACTTTTGAATAAAGTATTTTGATCAACTCAACAGACTAATAGCAACTTTCTTTGCATTTAAGTGTGACACATTCATTGTCAGTTATCAAAACACTTATTAATTTCAAGCCCATAGCTGTGAACAAACTGCCCTCTTCTACAGCTAAATATGTCAAGTTTCACTCATCAGTCCCGAGCACCTGGAGTTTCTTTTCAGTTTCTGTTTTTGTGCATATGATTTGCTTAGCTTTGTTATCACGTTGGAAGTATACCATCTTGGCCGCAGTCCTTCCATTAGGACCACTTCTGGCCAAACCTAGGTGGACAGTAAATGGTGTGTCTGGGTTACTGGTTACTTGTTATTGCCAGTTCTAAGCTGACGGCACTGCTGGACATCTTTCAGTGTCAAGGAAAGCTGGTGTGATGTTTCTCTCATCAACCAACTTCCTTGACTCACCACTTCATCCAGGCCATCGGTGTTTCCTGTTTCTTTGAGGTTTTATAAAAGAGCTTAAGCAGCACATCTTTAAACTCCAGTCTTCTTAAAAATCATGGCCTAGATGAGACCTTGCTGATATAATTTTTGATGACAGCTAGGGTATATTCACAACAACATTCACAACCCTGTGAATGTTGTATTCTTTAAGGCTTCCTTCCTCATGTTGGCCTTGTCTGCTCTGTTTAGTTTTAAAGTTTACTCCGTGGTAATTGTTCAGTTTAGCATTGTTCAGCACCATATTGTCAACTCTACATTTATTCTAACATCTACGCTCTGCAGTGGGCTTGCCACTGAGAACCAATGGGCTTAAATTGATGATGAAGCAATGGTAGGATGGCACACTGTTAGGTCTATGTGGGGGTCAGGTAAAGAGATGCTTTAGGCAGCAGCTGGTGCTGCATAGAGGTGGAGAGGGAGAGGTCTGCATGCCACAGACTTTTTGTCTTGTTCATGGCAGACATGTTGAAAACATTACAGGAAATAAAAATGTTTTTTAAAAATGCATAAATTAAGCTCTTTATTTTACAGTACATGTCCACGTAATTTCAGCCTCATGAACTATTTAAAATGTAACAATGTGATGTTATGTGAGCATGCTTGAGGTAAAACATGGATTTGAAAGACATATGACAAAGACAGGACTCATCACACCCTCTTCTTTTATAGCACCGCAGCATCTGCTGTAGTGGAAGCTGGTTAACCTGCAGAACCACAAGGCACTGTCAACACAAATGCATAACACGCACAAAACCACATATCCAGATCATCCTCAGGGAGTTCACTGAAGCTTGGATGCAAACATTTTGTTCACAGTCTGTCATGTCGTTACATAAAATATGATGCATGTTCTGTTCTGTGTCTTTGAGCCTTGTGATGCCAGTTAGCAGATTGGTAGCTGCAGATTAGTCATGATGAGGTGGAAGAAAAGTGTCTGTGGAGGATTTTTCATGGGCCACTGAAGGGGTCTGTCAGAATATAATGTATCATGTCTCAGAGTTTAGAAAGAGTCCTCTGGTCATAAACATCTCTGCACTGTCTGGATATGCCCCAACTAATTAACCAAAAACTGATATTATGACCATAACACATGATGTAGTATTAATTAATGCTTTCATTTTCTGCCATTTGTTAGTCCGTCTGGATTTCCAGCAATAATGAATGTGAAACCTAAATCCGTTTGACCAGAACCAAGTTACAGACATCCTTTTTTCAGGACAACTCAGTTCAATTCAATTATTATTTATTGTCATTGTCATAAGAATATAACAACGAGATTATGTTCAGAGCCATCATACAATGCATAGCAAAAAGATATGAAAGTGCAAAAGCCCTATCTCCCAATCCCAGACCCCCCCACTTTGCAAAAAGAGCATACGATACCCAGTTAAATACATAAATAAATAGTTCAGTGCAGGCACAGATGAAATGGTCAGTCGCAGCATAAGAAGGGAAATATTCACACACTGAGGGGACAAACAGTTTTTGAGTGATGTTTCAGCACTGCAGCAATGCAAAGACCAGTTCACAGCTATTGTAATGATGGGATATGGTGAGTGTTCCTGGGTGGGGCAGGGAGAGGAGGGGGGTGACTGTTTAGCAGTCTCACTGCATGGGGATACAGGCTATGGGTCAGTCTGGTGGTTCCGACTCGTATGGACCTGTACGTCCTACCTGATGGCAGCAAGTGGAAGAGGTTGTGTGCCGGGTGGTGTTGATCCTGCATGATGTTGTGCACTCTCCTAAGACAGCGAGTGGTATAGATGGCACTGATCTCTGGAAGAGTAGTCTCAATGATCCTCCCTGCTGTTTTTACCACCCTCTGGAGTGCTTGCTGATCAGCCTTAGTGCAGCTGGAAAACCACACTAAAAAGCCATACGTCAAAACACTGCTGATGGTACAGTTGTAAAAGTTCACCATCAGCTGCTTTGGGATCCGGGCGTTCCTCAGCTTCCTTAGGTAGTACAGGCGTTGCTGGGCTTTCCCCACAGCCAAAGAGATGTTAGTGCTCACGGTCAGGTCCTCCGAAATGTTAACCCCCAGGTATTTAAAGTTTGACACCCTCTCCACCACCTCACCGCCGATAAAAAGTGGAGGGTGGTTTTGCTGCCCGTTCCTGCGGAAATCCACAATGATTTCCTTTGTCTTTTTGATGTTCAGGACCAGGTTATTGTTGTTGCACCATGTTGTTAGATGTTGCACCTCAGTCCTGTATGATGTGTCATTGTTGTTGTTGATGAGGCCAAGCTCTGTGGTGTCGTTTCGGCTATCAGAATATTTGTGCTGCAATGTTGTCAGATTGATGTATCATAAAAGTGGTATGCGCAAAGAGACAAAACAAAAATCAAATCAGAATTCAGCAGAACTTGATAAAAAAAAATCACAGAGATCAGTGATGAACAAGCCTTTTCACACTTGAATATGGTTCCTTTAAATCATGTAAGTTAGGATTTAAAACACAGTATATGAAGAAACTCACAACAAAAACTATGTACATTTTACATTCTTTCCTCCAGATGTTTTTTGTATTTTTTGGTAGCAGTTTCAGCCAAATTTCATTACTCACAATTTGTTTTTAAATTCTTTTAGGAAATGGCAGGTAACTATCTCTTCTTCTGCTGACATTTAGCTGCTCCTGACTGGATACTTCTGTCAAAAAACAAGAGAAGTTGGGGGAATTTGATTGGTCAATAGACTGATGGATAGTTTTACTATTTCTAATGGTCAAAATGGTCATCTAATAATATGAGTAATATATTTTTCACCCAGAAAATCTGATAAAAACTGAATTATGGATTTATTGTAATGGATCAACAAATGTAATGATTTTGAATTAACCCCTGTATTAAAAACTTATTGGTGATATATTTGACCTGATGCTCTCCATTGACTTTATTTGAATCAGTTACAGAGGTATAAGTAAATAATTTGAGTGTTACTGCTTGGGGCACTGGCAGGGGACGGTTAACCCCTTTATCTAATTTTAGACCCATCAAGGCTGTTTTTTGTTTTTTGTTTTTTTTGTTTGTTTTATTTTTAAAACAAGGTTGTTTATCTGAAACATTTTCCATTTTCAAGGGACTTGAAGTTGGACCTGTTTTACACTGTGGCCATCCCAGTCACTCAGTCTTTTAGCCAGGCTTATCCACTTTTGACACACTTAATGTCTAATTTACCCCCAGTTATATTCATTAACACTTGGGTCTCATTGGTCCTTTTTTGATGCTCATGTTTTTGTTTTTAGGTCATTTATCCAATGAAAATTCATGGGACTAGTAATTTTGCAGAGATGTTCATATTATTTTAACAAATATTGAATTTTGAACTCTTTGCTTAACTCTCCAAAAGTCAAACTTACATTGTTTACTTGCCTGTTTGCGGCCATACAAAGGATCTTTACAGAGACAAATGTGTCTCTCACTCTTCTGTCAATACATGAAGAACTTGAGGTCAAATATAGCTAAATATATCCCTAACAGATATTCTTTTATCCAGCCATGAAGTTCAGTCTCTTTTGTTTGTTTCTTGTAAAGTGTGGCCCTTTGTAATGTTCAGGGCAGAAATTGCTTCTAAAAGTGACAAAATATGGAGAAAAAAACATCTGGAGAAACAAATGCAGGTATGTAAATAGTTTTTGTTGAGGAAAAGTCAAATCAAAGGGCACTGTAAAAAATCTTACTGTTGCAGTTAGTCGAAAGCATAGCTTTGAGTGTAGCTTTACCCTAAAAGTGGGGTAATTATGAGGTTTTCAGTGGCACCATTAAATGTCATGTAATCAGCCAGCACCCATACCGGGCTACCTTCCCTCGGTGACAAAGCTGGCAAGGTGCTTTATTGGCAATCAGATTTTTACTGTTGCAATGGGTCGTGAGCAACCTCACTTCAGCATGACACACAGCAGTCCCAGCTTTTTTTTGTTGTATCTATCAAGGAAAACGGTCTCATTCCCATTAGTTCATACAAACCTCAATACATTTTTGTTATGTATGATAAGGATGGATGCGCATTGATCTATGGACAAGTGGAAAGCAGCAGGGCACAGAACAGCCATCTGCAGTACTGGACAGTAGGAGAAGGACCAATGTGCCCACTATGTACTGTAATGGCCAATCCTTCATGAGCCTTTCTGAGCCATTACCTCAACACTTCAAACAGCAGTTCACAAACAAATATTGAAGTGTCTGGTGAGAGAACAAACTAATTTCACAATCTGCTGATTTTGTTCAGGAAATTAACAATCAAATTTGTTTCCACATGTCACTGAGCAACAACACAATGATTAGAGAATAATGAGTATTCAAAGGGCACTGTTAATGATGAGGTAAACCTGCTAATAGACGGTGTCTGACGTGTTTACAGCAGCGTCCCAGACACAGACACACACATGCTACACACTACTTACAATGTCACAATTTCATTAAGCAGACACTTTATCCAAAGCAACTTCCATCTGAGAACAAGTGCTACACAAGCAGTAATCTAGACTGGAGGGAACAACATTAGTAGGTGCAACAAATGCCTTCAACTCCAATTGGACACAGGTGCTAAGAGCTAGAGGCAGTGCATATTTTTATTTTTTATTTTTTTAACCAAGCAAATAACAGAAAACCTTGTCAAGTAACCTCAATATCATCATCATTACTACCTTTATCATCATCATCAAGGGAACCACAGTTTAATACTATTATGCAACCTGTTGTGTAATAGCCAATAAACTCCCTTGTATCCTTGTATCCTCACATCAATGACATGGACATCATAAATCGAGTCAACATACTCAGTGCTGAGTTGCTCACACAGAGCTGGGTCTTAAACCTTCTGACTTGTTCTATTGCAGAGAAGAAGAATCAGACGAAGTACCTAAGTGTTCCCTAAACAGTTGAGTCTTCAAGTTAGTGTGAATATTAGGTTTTCAAAGATAAACAAGCGTAATGGAAAGTGTGAAAAATCCTTTTCATCGAAGTCCAGAAGAGTGAGCCTCCCCTGCAAGAATGTACTGTAATGTCAATTGTGTTCCCCCAACACCACCCCACACACACCTACAATTCATCAATCAACACTAACTCATAACAAACTGATGTTTGAACAATGATTAAATTAAAATAACAAACTGTTAAGAAATCTTGTTTGAATAACTATGTGTCATCCTTACACATTTCTTCAATTCTCTAAAAAAAACAACTTGTTTGTATCGTTTATCATACATATCACAAATTTTCTAAACTAAACAATGGAGAAAAAAAAAATCAAGATTCTAAGTGAATCATGACTTTGTTGCCTTGTCTTAAAAGTTTTTGAGATTTAAAAATCAAACAAGGAAACAAACAAACAACAAAACAAGCCTAAAATGACCATCTTGTGTCTTTTTTCTTTTGAACATAAACTAAATCCAAATACAGCCAGCAACTCTACGTAAAATACAGGCTGTGACCATGAAGTTCTTCCTGGACCAATTCACAAAAATCCACACTTTAAAACACCAGTGGTTGTCTATCTACTTCCCTCTCCTCTCTGATTGCTCCAGAAACTGTTTTCTCGAAAAACATGTCGAGTATATCTGTGAGGCAAATATTTAATATTTGCTCCATGAAATTGCAAATTTCCCAATGTGGGACAAATAAAGGTTTATTCAGTTTATTCTATCTTAGACCCATAGTGGATATAAATACAAGGTTTCAGGGTATTCCATAAAAGTCCACTTGGGATATAACATTCACAAGAACATCTGAGATAAACAAACAATAGAAAACATGTGGAAAGCACAAACACACAGACCTGACTTTTCCAGGCAAGGGTGCATCATAGATAATGCTATTAGCACAGAATCCTTTCCCCGTTTCCTTTTAATTTCCCACCCCTGCTCTGTGAATAACATTTGGCCTTTTAACACCCTTGTAGAGCTTCACCCCTCTTCCACGGATAAAGAAAGTTTCAGAAAAGTCATGACCACACCAGGACAAGCAGGAGTATTGACATCTGTGATTAATGTGCAGCACTAAAATAAATATACTAAGACCTGGACAACACAACAGGCACAAATCCAACATCAGTTGGCTTCTGATAAATATGAATGAAGATGGCATTAGGGTTGTGGCTTTGTTAGCCTGGCACTCACAAGTCTGGCATTGTCCTAGATCAGTGGTTCTCAATTACTTCCTGTTATGCCCCCCCTCAACATTATTTTTTTTGAGATGGGCTGCCCCCCACACCCCACTGCAGAGACACTGTCCTAGATGAATGTAAAAGCTTGTTTCAGTTGTTTTTTTTCACGCTGCCTATATAACACTGTGTACTACTAGCT
Source organism: Cetoscarus ocellatus (assembly GCA_037902135.1). Classification (NCBI taxonomy): domain Eukaryota; kingdom Metazoa; phylum Chordata; class Actinopteri; order Labriformes; family Labridae; genus Cetoscarus; species Cetoscarus ocellatus. The sequence goes on along the minus strand of JBAMNC010000462.1, from coordinate 100,087 downwards.
TAAGAGCTATACACCTAAAATAATTCCCCAGACAGTCCCAATTCCCTGCTGCAGTGTTGTTTTGAGCTACAAGCAGTGACAGCTGACATGTTATCTTTTGAGGCAAAAATAGAAGTAATTTAAAAGACTGTCATCAGACTTTCACAGCGAATTAGACAATTCATCATTCAAACATCTCAAACATCAGCAGAGGGTTTATTCGCACAGATAGCACAGCTTAAAACTGCTGACTCCAACGGCTTCCCCATGAACTGGTCCTTTAATTTCAATGTCTGGCTACAAATTTCTGCATTCATGCCTTCAGTTGGTGTATATAATGAAAAACTCTCGAGTCTTAGACTCAGATTCAGATGTCAGACCTCAGGTGAAAAAACATTATCTCTCATCTCTGTCACATGTCAGACTGGATGAAAAATCTGTAAAATTAACAGATGATGGACAAAAATTCTTCAAAACATTGATTAAAAAAATGGACCCCAAAAAGAAGACATCAGAAAAAAATGAAATGAGGAGGAGAAAAGAGAAAAAAGAAGCAAAAGTAAAATGGTCAGAAAATGGATACCAGAAAAAATGATTCAGAATAACCCTGTAAATAAGGGTCAGATAGCATCAGATGTAATCAGAACAAAAATAGAGTCTGAAGAAATGAGTCATAAAGATGTGTTTCAGGAAAAAGAGGGAGATGAAAGGAAGATGTCAGAGAAAAGGGAGTCGAATAGAATTTGTCAGAAAAAAATTAGTCAGAGTAAAAGGATATGGGAAAAAAAATGCAACACAACAAAAGTAGTACAATTAAATAATCCGAAAAATAGATAAAAAAAAAAAAGAATCTGAAAATAATGCGTGTGAAATATAAAGTTAAGAAAAAGGGATTCTGAAAAAAAGAGTCAGAAAAAGGGATTTAGTAAAACGTGAATCAGAAAAAACAAGTGAAAAACACGAAGACAAAAATGACACAAAATGAGTCTGAAAGACATTTAGTCAGAAATAATGGCATCAGAAGACGGATTCAGAAAAAAAGGCATCAGATGCAATTTCACAGAGCAAGGCTTTCTTGACTATTGATGTTAATGCCATGATGGTGCTTTTTTTGTTTGTCTTTTCTGCAATTTTTATCTAATGCCTTTTGTTCTTAAGACTTCATTTTAAGTTTGACCCTTGATCAAGGCTTTTCCTAAGACTTAGTGCTTTTTCATCTGATGTCTAGCACCTGACATTGAGACTTGAGGATGTCCTAATTGCACACTGCATTTGTGCCATGATCTTTAAGGTCCATGTGGTCTTGATAGCTCAGTCTTGACCATATGCCCTCTCTAACATCAGGAGATCAGACCCTCCCTGACAGAACAGGCAACACAGCTTCTAGTACATGCTCTGATAATTTCACACATGGAATATTGCAACTCCCTACTCCCAGGCCTCCCTGCATGCACATTTAAACCTTTACAGGTGATCCAGAATGCAGCAGCATGTCTGATCTTTAAGCCCAGAGCAGCACGTCACTCTGCTGTTAATCTGTCTTCATTGGCTGACAACTGCAGCTCAAATCAAATTCAAATCTCTCCTTCTGGCTTACAAAATAGTAACAAGAATTAAACAATAGTAAGTAACAATTTGGAATCCCTCATCCAGGTCTACACTCCCCTTCATCCGCTACACTTTGCCAGCAAAAGCCATCTGGTGCTCCCATTGTAACATGGCTCAAAAGCACTGGCTAGACTCCTCTGTTGTTCTCAAGTGACGGAATGAATTACCCCACTGCATTTGATCCGCAGAGTCCCTATCTAATTTAAGGGTACAAGGATGCTCTCTTGCAGGTTTTAGAGGTCATGGGTCAAAGCTCAGGATCATTAGGGTTTTTGTTCATCTCTTGCCTGTGAATCTTTTTAAATTTCTTAATCAGTTTACTTTTTAAATTTGCACAAGCACCCACTTTGACTTAAAGCTAACCTGGTAAGATTCTCAAAGTCATGGGTCAAAGGCCATTTGGACTCAAGTTCATCCCTTGCACATGACTGAAAAAAGTGGACTTTAGAGACTTCTTCAGACTGTCAAGCTGCACAAATGTTCACTTTGACTCGAGGATAGGCTGGATACAATTTAAAGATACAAGCTCAAAGTTACTGTATCCTTCAATCTTGTGAGTAAATTTTGTGAATCTTGTGAATATAAAAAAAAAGTCTTGAGGGAGTGATTAGATGTTAGAGGTAACAGGTCACTGGTGTTTCAAACTACCCCAAAAACCACTCCAGTCCTTGACCCAGGCATAAGCAGTGTCTGTCTTTTTTATCTTTCATCCTGGGTAGAGAGGCAGCAGGTAGTCCCTCAGTCAGGGGACTAGCTGGAGCATCACTCCCTCCTTATTTGTCCATCTCTGTCTGACGTCAGTGCTCCCACACCCAGGGGACAATACACAAAGGTGTCAGGACATTGCTACAATTTGGACTGCACCATTAGAGGCAGGCAAAGGGGGGATCAGAGAAAAGAAGTTCAGTGCTGACTGTGGATGCAGCTCAGCTACATGATACATCCCCCCCCCCGGGACAGGGATAAGATTAAGTATGCTGGTGCACGTCAGCATGTTTAATTTGTGACCTGGCAACCTCGCTGTCCTGAGGGTGGAGATGTGAGGGCTCTGCAGGTGTTAAACAAACTGGACATGAGGTGGGGGAAATGACATCCCACCTGTTATTAAGCAAGATTTCACACTGATAAATAAGTCTGTAACAACTGCTGCTCACATGTATTATAAAAGGAGTGCAGTCAGTCTCCAGCTGCAGTCTGCCTTTTGCTCTGTTAACAGGCTCTTTGGCAGTCCAGCTTCACTGAACGAAACCCTTTTAGATGGTATTAAAAAGCTCAGGAAATCACAGTTCAGTCTGATGCCTCATTACTCCTCCATTCAGAGCTCCAGTTAACAACATGCAAGATAGTAAAGCTGGATCCAAGGCCCTCTCTGTCATTTACCCTCACTGCTGCTGTGTGAGAAGAATAAAAATAAACGCAGGCAGCTCAAGGTCAAGATGTTTCAGGTCAGACTTGTAATGACTGAGAGCTGGGTGGAGTTTTTGCTCCTGAGGCACCATTTGTCAGATATGAAATGAGTTTTTTCTCTACAGAGTCTGCCTAAATGATTCAATAGTAGGGATGGGAATCGAAAACCAATTCCAGTTGAGAATCGTTAACAGCTCCATCAAAGTATATCACGAGTCTTTTTGCTAATCAATTCCCTTATCAGTTCCTTCCACTGACAGGGTTCAGAAGCGGTTAGAATTGTGGCTTAATTTTTTTTACAAAAGGCGTGAGTGGAAACACCAGATAACTTACAGAAGCAGTTATCTATGCTTTGACATGGATGTTTGACATTGTTGCCACTGAAAATCTACAGGCCAACATTTGCCCACACGGAAAATCTGCGAGATCAACAAGGGAATCGTTAAAGAATTGAATGGATTAGCAGGATGGTTAATAGCATTGGTATCAATAAAATCTTATCAATTCCCATCCCTATTCAATAGCATCTCTCTGAAAAGTTTGATCTGTGGAAATTCAAGCAGCTGAAAGATGAGCAACACCACACACATTGTCTCTCCTGATAAATAATTTAATGCATCAGGTGATAAAGCACCCAAGTCCAGTCACACATCTAAGTCAATGAACCACATGCATGAAAATACACTGTCTGATTAGTTTTATTTTGCACGTGACAGGGAAACTTCAGGGGCTCATTCATTCATAGCCATGCTGCAGACTGTCTCTAGGTGCTGGAAAAAATAGAAAGGAAGGAGAAAAAAATGCTTGCAGGGTAACATCATATCATATGATCAAGGGTTGCCATGGCAACTGATCTCAGCAGTCAGCCCTTAGAAAGTGAGTCACATGAGTGAATTGAAGGAGACAGGAAACATACTGTGCATACATGTTGCTTGTTGATGCAGTGCTGTGTGTGAGGAGTCGGAGGGATTGTGTTATAGTTTGTGTCTTTTTTGGTAGAATGTAAAACTGACTTAGGAGCCATTTTATCAGTACATCACAGTAAAAATCTAAAACTTAAACAAACTTTAGGCAAATATTCCATACTCACATGAAAGTAATTTTTAGAAAATCCCTCCTGCGGACAAGCATCAGTGTCTGTCACACAAGAAGCACATTCCTCCTTTAAATACCATAATCCCTCAAACAGTATCCACTGTTGGCTCACAATTTCTTTGTTTGATTTCTGTCTTAGCTTGTTCTACTGAGAGAGCTAAACGATCAAAGGAAGTTATTAAGTAACAAATGGAAATTTATGTGAAATGCTGGGAGGAAGCATTTCAAAGACAAAACAAATCAAAATGTTATTTGGCCCTAAACGGAGAATAAAATTGAGAGATTACCTGAACTCTGTCGAAGATACGTCCTTTAGCGACCACAGATTAGTTGCGCTTTGATTAGCAGGTTGTTACAAAACGAGCTGGCTCCCAGAAGAGGGCAGATTCTGTCCTCACAGTGACACCCAATAGAGAGAGACACATCTCTACTTCCTCACACCCTGCCCTAAATATCAGACTGATAGAGGAGTACTATCCTCAAAGAACACACACACAGTGTAAAGAGCCCATTTTTGTCTTCAATCAGGGTCAATTATGTGATTTTGATGTCTGTTAGAGATCACTAATGTTCGAAAATCATGTTTTCATATACTAAATACCCTTGATAGAGCGTTATTCTCAGTCCATCTGAGATGCTCTGTAAGAACTCCTGCCTCTTTAAGCCCCCCTTATCACGTGGGCCTACTCTGCTCTGATTGGTTGACCGGTCAGCTCTGTGGTAATTGATCAGTTCAGCGCTGGTCTGCATCACGTGTCAGTGACTCTGTATTCTGTCTTTGTTCTCGGTAGAGATGTTCCCATACCATTTTTTCCCTCTTGATACCGATATTTGTGCTGTGGGTATCGGATGATACCAGGTACAGATCCGACAACAGTATGTTATAAAAAAAAAATCATACTATGCCTACATGACTATGATATGATCATCATTGTGGTAAGGCCTGGCTCAGGTTAAACCCTTTGTAAAACATGAACAAATACAGCAAATTCAAGCCACTTATTTTCAAATTTATTTTTAAATAGAACAGTATAAAAAACAGTAGTGAAAATGCAATTTGATTAAATAAATCTAGGAATAATTACCTAAAAAATTAAAGTGCAGCCACAATATTTTTAAATAAAAAAGGCATTTAAATACAACAGTATAAAACAATAGTGCAACAGCAACTTAGATAAATAAATCTAGGAATGTATTTCTTTAAATTAAAGTGCAGCCACAATGTTGTAAAATGAAGGCATTTAAATAGAACAGTATAAAAAAATAGGTGCTAAACAGTAAATCGATTACTGTTACTGTTACTTATTTAATACATTATGTGGTATCGGATGGTGCCTGGACTCCAGTAGTCACCAATACCAGCATTTTCCGCAGAATCAGGGCAATTTCTGATACTGGTATCGGAATCGGAACAACTCTAGTTCTCAGCTCTACAGTGGGCTTGCCACCCTGAGTCTACATGCTTAAACTGCAGATGGAAACAATGACAGTTTGTCATTCGAGTTTTATAAAATTTGAAAAAAAGAAAATATGGGCTCTTTAAATATACAAGGGATACTCAGAAAATCCCATATTTACAGGGAGAAATGCAAAGCTGGGAGATAACTGCAGGCAAATACATAAAAGTTTGTGAGGATGTAAGGACAACCAGTGGAATCTGAACACACACAACCACAAACTCACATTAAATGTACAAACATGCACACATTTAAAAAACACACACATTTATATTTCCCTTTTATTTTAATCATTATTTCATATCTCATTCATATCATATTGAGTTCACAGTACAGAGAACTCATTGGCATGTTGAAGGAATCAGTTTGAGATTATTTGAGTTTTGTTTAGAGAAGGGTTACACAGTGGTCATAAAGGGATTAACATTTCAGCAACGGTCTGAAGTAGGCTTTGACGTTTTAGTGATGGTCATTTGATACTAAGGGGCCCAAAGTGTGCCAAGAAAATATTTCCACGACATAACATCAGCACAGTCAGCCTGAACTATTGACACAAAACAGAATGGATCCACGCTTTCATGTTTGTGACATATTCTGACCCTATACCATCCAAATGTTGTAGCAGAAATCTAGACTTCCCAATCTTCTGTAGTCTAATTTGATTGAGCCCGTGAGAATTGTAGCCTTAGTTTCCTGTTATTAGCTGACTGGAGTGGGACCCAGTGTGGCTTTTTGCTGCTGTAGCCCATCTGCCTAAGAGCTGATGTGTTGTGTGACAGAAATAGTCTTCTGCACATATTGGTTGTGACAAATGGTTATTTGAGTTACTGTTGTCTTTTTAACTTCTCAAACCACTCTGGTAATTCTCTTCTGAACTCCAGCATCAACAAGACGTTTTCATCAAGAGAATTTCTGCCCACTGGATATTTCCTCTTCTTTTGGCCATTCTAGAGACAGGTATAGGTGAAAATCCAAGAAGATCAGCAGTTTTTGTAATACTCAGATCAGCCGGTCTGGTACCAGCAACAATGTCATGTTCAAAGTCACTTAAATCACCTTTCCACCTCATTCTGTTTCTGGAACTCCAGCAACTTGTCTTGACCATGTCTTTATGCCTCAGTACATTGAGTTTCTGCCATGTGATGGGCTGATCAGCAATTTGCATTTGCAATGGAGCAGTGTACCTGGTTAAGTGGCCAGTGGGTGTATTTAAACACGTTTCAGTCTGTGATTTGTATAAATTCACTGTTGGTGCATTATCTCCTCCCCTTCTGTAAGTTATACATTATTCATTTCAAGATATTTAAGATATTTTTTAAGAGGGGTCTGGACCTTGCTGTTGTTGCCAGGGGACCTCCACAGGGACTTTCTTGGATAATCTGAATCAATTTTGAAGCAGTTCAATTCACTCTTATCCCTAATTTACATAAATATCAATCACTAAAACTAACCTTAACTCATTTTTGGTGCACACCCACAATGGCTCTATCTTAAGGCCCCTTGGAGCACAAGATCCCAGGCAAGCGCCCACCTTTTCCTAATGATGAAACTGCAAATAATAATTTGAGGAAATAAAAAGAAAACCTAAGCAAGACAAAATAGAGTTAAATGGCAAAAAAATACATGTCTATTTTTGGATAATAAAAACAGTCACTGAGCCAGCAGAAGAAATATTGAGTGTGTAGCAGACAGAGCCAAGGGCACGATAAATTGCTTGTGTCAGAAAGAGAAATGACTGCGCAACAAATTATCTACACTTGAGAAACGTCCATTAGAAGTCTCTTTCGTTTTCTCACTTATTCTGGTCTACATCACTGTGGGCACAGCTGCAACACTTGACAGGTATATTAGCCATTAAGAGAAAGCAACACCTCTGTAATGGAGGTAAACGTTGTAGGGCGAAGCAGCTCTCATCAGTTTAAAAAAGGTTTTAACTACATTTGCACAAGGGCCATTTTTTTCCTAACAGACAATATGGGGACCAGATCATAAACTACACGTGTAATAATTGTTGGGGTCTATATTTCTGTTTTCTTTTTAAATATATGTAATCCTTTGCCTTTGAAAGTAAGATCAGTCTCAATACCCCATCAAGCTCACAGCCAAATGGAGAAGCCTGAGATATTTCGTCTACTTATTTCTGGGACTGTCATGATGCCCATCACTGGGTTTGACTCTAATGTACACTCCATGGTGGTTGTTCACTAATAATGGCTGACAGCTGGATCTCTGTAAATGTAAAACTTGAAGTCATTCCCAATAAAGATGTTTTATGTCCCATTTGTTTGGGGGGTTGTTTTAGTGGCTGTAGGCATTTAACACCAACACGTTTGGAATTTGATAATATACTGGAGGGCAGATGGGAAGCTGTTGTGGGTCTGATGTGGCCCTGGAGCCACCAGTGAATGATCTTTGGTTTACATTAGTGTGGGTCAAAGTGAACAGATGAATCTTTTTTGTTTCTTGTGCTACTGCAAAGTTAAAAAACAATTATGAACAAAAGTTGACTTTGAATTCAGTTGATCTGTAATATGTTGTGGCATATAAACACAGACTTTCTTTCTAGATAGATTTATTAACTAACAGGTTCTGAGTAGGTGTCTTATTAATGGTCCTTGAGAGGTTTCAGATTTTTCATTGTATACGCTGCTACACTAGCCCCAGCTAGAGAGTAAAGTCTGTAAATTAGAACCTTTCCCTATATGATGCAAACACAATAAAAGTGCTACCCTAACTTTTCTGAATAAGTACCAAACTCTCTGTAACAGACCAAAAGCTGTCTCCATCATTTATGTTGTTGGCTGTTGTTCAGGTAAGGTGCACCTTATATCAGTAGGGCTCTGATGTGTTATCAAACAATAACGTTGACTCAGTCTTTCAGTTATCTCTGTAGATTGTTCAGGGATGAGGTATTCTGTAGGCCAACCCAGCTGTAAGCATCGTGCTGATTTTTCAATTGGATTTTGACTTTCACGTCAACATAATCAGTGAGAGTAAAAAGCTAATGTTAGGCCGTTGTGAAATGACCACATGACCACTATGGATGTTCCAGTTTTATATGACACTTTAAATTCTTGTATGCATTTGTCCTCCAGTTACAAATTAAAGGTTAAACCATGAGTTTATCACAACTTGTTATTCACCACAGGGATGACAGGGGTGACAGTAGGTCTTGCAGCAGCTGTCAGGTTCAAATCTAACATGTGTCTCTCTACCACATTATTGCCAACCCTCTATGTCCAATTTCTAACTCTGTTCTTTGACTCAAATAAAGGCATACAAAGCCCACAAAAACACATCAACAAGTTTATTAAAAATAATAAGACATGCTTGGTAATTAGGGCCAGATCTAATAAAGGTTTACGTGTATAAAAAAATGTATAAACTTGATCCAAATGAGGATTGTGTCAGTCAAATGAGCAAAATAGCATACACAATCCATTTAGCGTGTTTGTCTTCATGAATATGCAGAATACATGCAGATTATTAGAACGCGCAAAATACTGGGAGGAGGAGATGCAAATATAATCATTTAGCACCCACAATGTGATTTATCAAACCCAAAACTGATTGCTGACGGTGTTTTTGCGTCTATATTTAACACGTTTAAAAAGCAGGTGCAAACTGGCACAGCGTTACGCACAGATGGCTGACAACGGAGAGAGAGAATCTTTCGTGTGTGTGTCAGCATGTTTGGACTGTCATAGACAGCATTAACCAAATATTTTCCGTCGTTTACCATTTTTTTATGAATGACGCAAAAATTTGGAAGCTGTCTGTCATTATGATGGACTGGAAAAAGAGGGACGATCCAGTGTGCCATCATGCTCATGCAGACACATGTAAAGTAAACCCTCTTTACACTCTTAATACATCGTGGAGGAGGTTAGCCTTTGTAAAAAAGATTCCCTTCATAGCCAGAATCACTCCATTTCTCACTCAGAGCTCACTGAATCACACTCCACGCTGCAGATTTTTTTTCTTCCCACTGCAGCATGTGCTTGCAATCACAGTAAATCATGTATTTTAGTTATAGGTTAGAAGTGTTCTTCATCTAATTACCTTATTATTTTCTCTGTGCAGATAAATGGATTGTGCGGATTTTCAGTTAAAAGATGTCACAGTTAAGTCTGTGTGTGCGTAACTGTAAGACTGCTCTTCACATGAGAGGTTATTGGTAATGAGGCTGTGTAACTATGTGAATGCTGTCATTTAGATTATGTTTAATTGGAATCAGAAAAGGAAAGTTAAAAATGAAGGCTAAAAATATGGCATGACAGAAAAGCGAGGACCTTGTGACAGACAGCAAAAAAAAGGTTACCGCAACCTCTGATCAGAAATAAAAATAGTAGAGACATACCGTCTGTCCAGCAATGCCAGTTTTGAGCTGTGTGCTTTTCACAGATGACCTCCCAAACTGCATTTTTTCTGGCAACGCAGAGATGTCTCTGCTGGAGTTCTCCAGTGTGTTTATTTGCCTCAAACTCCATGGCTTCAAACTTCATTTTTTGTTTTCGGTCACTCTGCTCTCCCAGACTCTCCATGGTGACAGCCGGTAGCACAAGCAAAATCCTCCTTTAAATAGGGCGGTCTGCATCACTTTTGCGCATGTTATCAATTACACAAGCAATCATAGTAGATCACCTGCAACACGCCCGCTAATGTCACATGCAATTTTTTAGTTTGCACACGCCATTTAGTGCTTGTTATCAGGCTTCTGGGCCTGTCTCAGATTAGCTTTGGAGCTGAAAAAAAACATGCCCAGGTCCTAGCATATCTACACACACCAACATTGAAATGCTACCAGTCAAGTTCAATGGTTTCATCCACAGCAACAATTTCACAAAAATAAGGACTACCATTTTATGAGGAGAAGTTTACATATTGAAATTAAAATGTACATTTTTGGTTCTTTGGTAAATAAGGATTGAAATAAGTTATCATCTTTGTTTAGTTATCAGATGAGCCATGTCTTAACCAATCTTTAAGGGGCCCTTCCATGACTTGGGGCCCCAGGAAGCTTTATCCTTTAAAGGCAGCCTTGCCCCAGCCAAGGATGTTATGTTTTTCCAGGATTTGTCAGTTAGGTTGTTCACAGGAAAACTCAGTTGTGAACGGAATTTCATTCATTGCTTGAATTGTCCTTGGCCAAGGTTTCTGAACCAATCGCCAAGATTTTGTTGGTGATCCAAATCCAGTTGCAGATCATTTTTTCTTAATGATGTGTTCACATTGTGAGATAGGGCAGTTTTCCGCATTTTGGTTAATAACTCAATTAGTTTTAAATGGAATTTGATCATATTTTCCGGTAAAGTTGATCATGGCACAAGGGACATGCGATTAGATTTTGGTGGTGATCTGAATCTAAATGTGGATCCAGGAATTTCTTAATTTGTTACCATATGGGGGCAGTTTTCAACATTTTGACCATAACTTGCCTGACAATGTTCAAAATGCCTTGGCAGAGGTTAAGCCTCTTGGAGCAGGTCTAGTGTTTGACCTTTGAATTCATGGTGTCATGTAAGCCCATGCAGGATGGGCATAAAAGTGTGCATAAGACAAAAAAAAAACAGCACTTTAAAACAAAAATTAATCAAAAGTAGTGTTGAAAATAATTATAACAACAACAGCAACAACAACAACAACAACAATAATAATAATAATTATTATTAGTAGTAGTATTATTAGTATTATTATTATTATTATTAAATTACAGCAGACAAATAACTATGCCTTTTTTTACTTGTTTAATGTACCTCATGTACCCTGTTGATTCTGTTATTTGCATCTTGTGATCACTGCAGATGGCTTTTTTAAAGGGGGGAGGGGGTCAATTGGTGACGTGCGCACGAGCGGGTGAGTCAAACCTGCGTCAGACTTCGTCGTGACTTGCCATAGTAATTTCTCCATCCTATGGGCAGCTGCTTTTTATTCCACAACAGTGCAGCCAGAACCACGTGGAAAGCAGCAGAGGTGTGGGCATGTTTTATTTCTGCCCCTCACTCTCTTTCTCTTCCTCTCGTTCGCCGAGCTGTCTTAACGAGGGCTGACTGGAGACAAAATCAGAAGCCGTAACCTGAACAAGTTAATGTGATTACAGGAGCCAAAGTTGTGGCAGGCGTAGAGCTCCTGCGTCAGACTTTACGCACCATGCGCTCTGTGTGACTGGAAGCTGTGTGATTCCGCATCTCTGTGCGCGCAGAAATGTTGCATCCGGAGACAGTACCTGAATGAAGAGAACCCACGCTCTCAGTGGATCCGTACTATCAAGTTGAATCCATCATACCCCATTCTGCACACTACAGAAGGTAAGGGGGCATTTTTTGTGACAGTTCTTTCCTTTAGGATGCGTAATTGTTTCGCGTTTACGAATGAAGATGTGTCGTGAATCGCTCGGTTAACCAGCGATCATTCATGCCTGTTAAAGTCTGTCACGATGATTGAAAAAAGCGGAGTTCAGCTTTCACTTTATCACCTGATTTGATGGTGATTTCACCGCAGCGTTGACTGTGCGTCGCTCTCTGGCTAATCCGCCGCATTTGACGACGTCGCGCCATGTGAGTCCACATTTGGCACGATTATGGCAAAATCTACAGGGCCTATGATCACCTGCTGACTTCTGTTGGTTTTGTCTGCATCCCCACCTTTACACGACAGAGTCTAATTAAGGGATTCGTTTGACCTTGACGAGGCATCAAAGGTTAAATGCAGAGGAGTGAGCCTCAATCTCTAGTTTGAGGGCCTGTCTGAGCGATGCTTGAACATGGCAATGCAGGTGTGCTGTACCTGCCACAGCCTCTGATGTTTTATGATCAATCCATATTGAGAGAAAAAAGCACCTGCTCAAGCAGTATACTTTGAAAGGCTCCATTTGCCATGTTCAAATGGCTTCAGTCTCAAAACAAGCAGGCTATGATGTCTTCCTGATCCCACAGCACCATCAGCTCCAGCTCTGCCACCATGCATCGCCCTCCTCTCCGCCCTGTCACAGCAGATACTCCGTTTTATTTGCAGAGTCGACCCTCTGGGGGTATCACGTCTGTCCGTTTGAGATGCTCAGAGTAGAGATAGGCCACCACTGAAGCTGCAAGGATGGGATTTCAATTTTGCAGGAGGAGCCATTGCTTAGCAACCAGACATGATAAAAGGAGAACCTGCGCTGTTACATCATCCAAAGCAAACTGTGTACAGAGCCAGGGGCACTTCCAGGAATCTGGAGGCCTCGGGCTAGGACCAGTATTAGCCTCTCCCCACATCCAAAGAGGTCTATCAAACTATGATTTGCTTGATTTAAAGACATTTTAGGTTTTTGAGGTGCTTTAAAATACAGAAACTTAGTGATAATAAGTCAGATTTTTGCTCAAAAGAGACAATAAGACAAACTGTTGAGTTCACTCACTTGTCCTTGCATTCCCAATATTTTGTCCAAGAAAGACAGTGTTAGGACTTTTCTCTTTTTTAGAAATATATTAATGATGACCAATAACTAAAAAAAAATTATTACGCATTAGTTCTAAAAAAGTAACATAAAACATATTACTTAGTATCAAACGTAAGTCATTTCTGTTCAGTGATTTGTTACTTTGCCGTTTTCAGTAAACTGATCTCCAGCAGATTAAAAAAAAGAAAAAAAGTACAGGATGCATGAAAGTGTACTTTATATTACATTATATATATATGAAGAAAGAGACAAAGCAGTCTGCATTGCACAAATAGGTTTGATATATTGAATTAAAGGCAAATGAATTGTTTAAGATGCTAAAAAAAAACTTAAGACAAAAACAATGTAATTTCTTAAAATTTTCTCAAGATTGCAAGTACTGCATACTGTCTTCATTGCACAGATAATTATGACAAGGTTTAGATGTTTTTTTTATTTTTATATTTTCTATTTATTGACAGTTGCTTTTTTTGAAACTTTTGTGTAATGTAAGTAGTGCCCCACTCTCTTTTTTGGTAAAAGATATTGCAGGCAGTTTTCTGTGCACTATCTAAATTGCAGAAATAGGTTGGCAACATGGCAGCATTTTCATTTTTAATTTAAGCAAATTAATGTTGAAAAACATCATTTTACAACTAAAAAAATCACTAGAAATTGCAGGCAAACCACTGGAACTTTATACATTACACAAAATAGTTGGCAATGTTTTGAACAATTGATATTAAACATCAGGCAAACAGAATCCTGTCGTTCAAACATTACTCTTCATTGCAAATCCATATGAGCAACGTAGACATGTAGTGTATAAAATACATGTCTTACTCACTACTTTTATACATAAACCTCATGTCTGATGATTTTCTATGACTGTATCTTGAGGCTCCAGCCAGTTGCCTACTTTGCCTGAGTGTAAAAGTGGTTCAGGCTTTATCGTAGCAGAAAATGAGAGAAACAAACACACATCTTGTGCACATGTCGGTCACAGGGGAGTGTTGGCAGCACTCCCATATCTTTCATGTTAATACACCCTTTATTCCTTGGAGCATGTTCCCATTTTAGCTTATATCTAAGAGTTCCTTGACTTTAACCAATACACTCATTTACTTATGTAGTCAGAGAGGAAAGGACATCTTCCCACTCATTATGTTCTTTCTCACATGTTGACTGAATATTGAGTCATAATCTGTAACTGTGTACTGCACTCTATGTGAAGTCCTGTTGTCTCTGTAATGTGCCATCTGTGTCAGCACGAACACTGAAACCATCAAAATAAGCCGTTTTTTTTTTCAGAGGCAGTTTTATACCACAAGGCAAAGGTACGCAACCTGCTCAGGTTTCATGCCTCAAGGGGCCCTCTAAAATTCTGTTCATAACTTAAGATACATTTTAAGATTTTTTTTAAGTGCCACGAGTGACAAAATAGCAACAAAATGAATTGTGATTGTTCTGTTTAGAAGATATTATACAGGTAGATCAGTAAAAAATATGCAGTCCATAAAACAGTGGAATACTGCGTGGTATATTTGCTTAAAATAAGGTTTTAAAAATGTTTTTACAGCAGATGAACAGGTACTACAGCTCTGTTGCCCACATGTTAACCCATTTATTAACATTGTTGGTCATACATGGTCAAAGACAGTGGTTATGTTTTAATATGACTTTCTTAACCAAAAAGATTAAAGGTCTAGGTGTGTCAAAAATGTTCTTATAATCAATGCATCGTGAGGAGGATGTAGATTGAAGATGCGTCCATGCAGGGAGTCAATAATTGTTTAATCTTGCAGAGGCTGCTGTTAGACTGCAGCATCAGTTTTGTTTTGGAGGAAGAAAAATCGAGTACAGGAAGATGAGACCTATGAAATTTAATTATTTTGGTTTACAGTAAAACAACATTTTTGCTGCAGTTGATCTCAAAAGCCATTTCTAAATAATTAAAAGAGTTCATTTTTATCTGACTGCTTGTATTTTTTTAATATTAAAAGTAGTCTTGTACAGTAATATAGTCAAACAAGAATATTACTCACAGCGTTGCATCAAATCAAATAGTTAACTTAATAATCATAATGGAATTGAATCATGAGTCTAGTGAAGATACACAGCTCTATTAAGGTCTTCACAATATATTACTTTCCTCTAAAGATGCGATGTAGGCATGTGCAGTAACCACAACACAGGCTGTGCAATGTTGGTGCTGTGACCTGAGGAATGTCATGCAGCCACTTCAGCATTGGTTAATGAAGACTTAACTAAACTTAGCAATTAGTTTTCTTGTTTTTTTGACTGAAACTCAGTGTGTCTGTCTGTCATTAGCTTTAGTAATGTGTTTTTCCCCTGCATACACGGTCAGGCTTTTTATAACTGCTGTCACAAACACGCCATTTTGACACTTGTGGCAGACGCTAAGGTGTGTGAGGTGGCTCTTCAGAGAGCTTTCTTGCTATCGGCACTTACCTTGTCCTGCTGCTTGTCAATGTTCTCGAAGAATATACATGATGTGTGTTAATGGGCCGCTGTGAATGTTTATTTTACAAAAGTGGATGAGCACTGATATGCGTGAGTTACAGGCAGCTCAATACAGTGAGCCGTCATTTCATTCCAAGTGACTGCCACGTGAACTAAGACAAAACATTAACATCTTTGGTGAATAGGGAACCAGTTTATTTGTTAAGTTTACTGTCTCTCCACCTTTCCACCTCCTACTCCTTGTGTGAGAGTGTATGCATTCTTGTATGCATTCTAAGGGTGTTGAACTTTTAGATTTAAAATACAAAGTCACTTGGCCCTTAATAAGAGTGCCAAAATATAATTCTGTATTGAAATTTTAATTAATGTACATAAAAATACAAAAAAACTGCATGATGAAGTGTTATTTTACTTGTAAAAGGACAAAAGTCACATTGTCAGTTTTTTCCAAAAAAGTTCAGCACTACATCAAAAGTGTTTTATCTTTATTTTTGAGAAAGGCTTTGATTGTGCTTTACTTTGGGCCTCTAAGTGACTAAACCACCACTGCTTTTTATTACATCATTTAAAACTTGTAATTCACTGCAACAGAAAGTCAAAGAGAGAGAGACCTGAAAAATTGGCCACTTGTATTCGACAGGCCATTACATCCTGACCTACAAGTAGAAAGTGGAACAGTCTGTTCCTAACTATAACCAGTTTTTCCATTCCTGAAAAATAAATAGAGCAAAACTCAGTGGTGACTTTCTTTCAGAGCTCAACACCCACCGGTCTTGAAGTCCCCTAAGCTCTGCAGCTTGACCAGAAAGATCCTACATTTTTGTTTGCAAAAATGCTCGTCGTGGTTTCACACCTCGTCGGGCTGTTTTTCAGAGATGATTCAACTCAGTGCATTTGTAGACTGCTGTGGAAAAGGTCACAGACGCTCTCGGATCTGTGTGAAGCTCCTCTGTGAGCCGCTGTGTGTCGTGACTGCAGGGGCTTATTGCCACTGTTGAGGAATGTGATGTGCGTGCTGCTGGTGCAGCCTCTGGGTGGGCTTAGTGTCGGGTCTGCTGGCAACCGTACTGGAGGAGTCACAGAGTAAAAGTTCAGCTCTGATTTTAGTTCAAGAGCATCTGTTTTCAGATTAAAGGCCTTGTCTCTGGATCTAACACCTCTGGCATTGATTCTCCTCTATTGAACTAAAAAGAATACGACTCAGATCTCATCCAGTCCTGCCAGCTGAACCTGAAATTTGTCTTCATGGCCTAGTTTTTACCATTTTCTGCCTCTGTGGCTCCTTTTTTGACATTTCACCAAGGTTGTTAGCATCACTCATTGTAATGTTGACCTTTAGTTAATGAACCAGTGTGGCCCACTGTACATTCTGAATCTATGACCATGTTTTAGTGTAATTTTCAAACACTGTTCATTGAGCATCAAAGGTTGTTTCATGTTGCAGCTATAGATTTTTATTTCAACTGAAAAGGTCTTATGAATTAGGCCAGAGGTTCCTATGCTGTGGCCCTGGGGCCAACTGCAGCTCTGGGTCCATTATGACTTGGCTTGCATCAAATTCCTCACAGTGCAATTAAACACATACCACAAACACCATGACCTTCTGTTTGATTGCTGAATTAGGAAGAATGGATTAGAGTAGTCAGCACCTCCCCTCCATGCTACATGAGGCGTTGTTCTCATCCTGGCTGAAGCAGATCAAGTGCTAGCCATGGCCGACCAGGAGCCATCTGAATTCTGATAGACCACTCTATTTTTTTGTTGACTTAAGTAGCAGCCCAGTTATTTCTTTATTTTTTTGAACATGCTTCTCTGTAGAGAGCACTTTCACTGACGTTGTTGAAAAGCAGTTCTATGTTTTGTGGCATACTTAGTCAAAGGGGAACTTCTTTAAATTCAAGCATAAAACTGGACAGCACTTGAAGAGCCCAAACCTCCGCCCAAGGTAGCTCACATATTGCTATTTCAACTATAAGCAATAGTTCCATGATGAAGTTACCCTTATGATATGGCTCCTTGAACCCTAGCACTTCGAATCATGTTAATGTAATTACTAATTTGACAGTTATTGAGCAAAAACATTGTTCAGTCATGGTGATTATCCAGATCAGATCACCACCAAAAGAACAGGACAGTTACAGTAAAATAAAGACTCTGTATTCTTGATACAGGTGTCGGCTAAAATGCTGTTGGAAATATTTGCGTATCTAAGCCACAATATGCAGTCATGCATCCCTAATAGGAGTGAGATAAATTAAAAACATGTACCAGGGTGACTTTATCTATCCTGGTAATATTAACACAAGATTATTTGTGTCAGGCTCAACTACAATATTTCATATAAACCCACACATTAGCAGAAGATTTATTTCTTACACACTCCAACACAGTGCTGTAATCATCAGCATTTTATTCAAGGGTAAAAGGGCTTACTGGACAGATTTTTAAGTGTAGGTTACTGTTACCATTGACATTGGCAGCTGAGATGATAGCTCCATCTTGTAGGCCAGCCATGCATAATATAAGCTGTTGGGGCTTCATGACCTTTGGTGCCTTGTTGCTATCAACAGTTAATATGAGGAAGTTTTTGATCATCATCCACTCTTTGACTGAAGAGACACAGTTCTGAGTGTAGATAGAGAACAAGCTGCACTCACATGCTTCCCTAACCAGAGGTTAAATTTTTTACTCTGCTGGATAACGTTCCTTTTAAAAAAATACTTGTTTCTTAACTACATGACTGCCATAAAGAAGCACCATACAAACCTGGTCTGTAAGCTGCAGTAAGTTTTTCCTGTCTCTCAGAGGGAAAAGGAGCTTTATGTGTTGTTCTGTATAATGAAATATAATGTGTTTATGTCAGTCCAAAGCATGCATATATGCTTACGCAATACCCATGTAGCCATGTGGCTTTTTATTAACCATCGGCTTTTACCATGTCAACCTGCACTTCCGCTACCACCTAATTTTGCAGTACAGTTTTGTCTGATTGTTATCTTCAGGAGTGGTTTGATGACTGCAGAAGGATGTCAAAAATGTGGCAGAAACACTGAATTTCAGGGTTCATTTGTGATCTTACTGTGTTACACATGAGCTTAAGTGACACATTATGATTAAATCTATTTGGAAGGCATATTACACACATCATGTTATTATCCAGACAGCACACAGCCTATAAATGTTCATTTGCCTGTTCATTTACCAGCCTACAGTCATTTTACAGCCTAATTTTAAGCTTTGCTTATTCTCAGTTGATTTCAAACCATTATGAATCAAATGTAACCATTTTAAATCTTTATATGACTCAAGAAATGGTGGAGCAATAAAAACCTACAAAGTGTTAAAATTAACTCTGTGGGAGTTAGTTTAACACTGGACTTTTTGCTGTGCAATGACCTGTTAAGCTCCTTTATATGATAATCAAATTTCATCTAAAAAAACATAAAACACGAGCTGTCTAACTTATCCTTAACTTATATTCTGTCATGATACTGTTCTTCTCCCTCTTGATACCATGCATACAGTACATGTCTACACACACACACACACACACACACACACACATATATATATTTATATATATATATATATATAGAGAGAGAGAGAGAGAGAGAGAGAGATACATACATACATACATACATATATATATGATATATTTGATGCTATGTACAGTATCATGAGACTTACCACGGTAATATATTGCAATATGTAATTGCTTTTCTTGACAGCAAAAGAACCAAGTTCTTTTAACTCTAATAAGAAACATATATCAGTAAATTCACATCACTTCAGTCATTTTTATTAAAAACTGAATTAAAGCTCACAGACTGATGTCCACATATCACATGTTAATGCAACCAGCTCTGCTGTGTTCAGCCTCTCCTCAACCTTTTCTTTCACTGCTCTGTAGAGCTTCAGTACTGCTGTGGCACACACCTGGGCTCCAACCAGCAACTAACAAAAACTCTTCTTTTCCAGTACATGGTAAAAGCCTTAAGTCTGTGCACATGAAGTAAGTCAGGGATTGAGCTATTTCCTTAGCCAGAATTGGGGAGTAGCTTTGACAAGCTAAGTGTGTTAAGTGTTGGCTTGTCTGTCAGCAGTGTTAACTTAGTATTACCTTTGCTGTCGTTGGCTTTTTTTTTTTTTTTTTCAAGAGTGCCAAGTGAGGTAAGCTGTATCTCTTGTCACGTCCATCTCTTGCACTCCTTTAAAAGTCCAAAATAGACCCACACAACAGATTTAAATGCCAATATTGAATCCATTTTTTTCCTCTCTCATGTGGTGCCACGTTTGATTGACTCTCATCTGCACAATGAGCATCACCTCTGCTGACAGCATTGGCTCATCAGTAGTATTCTGCGGACTTAGAGTATTTGATTTAATTTACATTGAACCAAAAGCTTTATTAAACATTAAAAATTGATACATTAAAAAAATTATTGATACTTTGTGGCTGTGAGTGGAAATGCTGTAGCCAAGCCAAAGGTAACTATGTAGTTGATGACTTGAGTTGCAGAACTAACATGTTACATTACTTTTTACAACAGAATGATATCTGTTCTCTTATGGATTACTTTGTTATGAACTACTCCAACACTGCAGATATTCTATTAAGGGTGAAAACTGTTAATTCTAAAGAGATGGACACATCGACTTATGGATTTTGCCTTATTATCTATAAAAACAAAAAAAAAAAAAACAGAGTGCACTTCGTAACACTGAATATATAGACACTTAAGCTGATGAAACCCAGAGGTTGTACTTTCACCAGCAACTCCTCAGACAGACCACATGCTGCTCTTCATGTTTATTACATGAAGTGTAGTATTGGGTTCTGCTGTGAAATGGTGTAATTTAATCAGTGACTCTAATTACCTATCATGAAGTTGATTACTAAAATACCTCACTTAATGCTGCTAAGTACTGCAGTTTTACATTGAACTCAACACAATCACTTTACTGAAGCTAACACATTGCACATGATTCTGAACAAAAATGTTCCAGCAGTCCACTGAATGTTTGTTTCAGTCAGAAAATTGTGAAGCATGCACTTCGTAGTTTCTCTGAGATAGGGTTGGCACAAATGTCAAATTTCTCGTCTTCGGTCAGGAACCTCAAGTGCTCTCAAGGGAAAGTCTGACTAACAATAGCAATATTAACAATATTCTTTTTAAGATGCTGTAAATAAACAGGTAAGTCATCAAAAAATCATGCATGTTTGATATGAAGCCGTTTGCAATATAAATCATTATTGACATGTTTGAGGACACACAGCCAGTCACACATAGCTGAAAAGCTGTCTTACTTTTACCAGGGTGGAATTAAAGTCTGTGTCCTTGTTGCTATTTTTATATCCCACCAACAGTGTAGATGTTGTGCTGATGGCTAAAATAATATGACCTGAAAGAGTCCAACCAACAGGGGCTTACCGTACTTTTTGACAGGGGTGCTAAAATGGAATATTGACTTGTGCAGGGGCAACAGATTGTGTGAAGTTTGCTTGCACATAATAACACCTTTAGCTATATTTTTTCTTTACAAATTAAATGTAGCTTGAGAAAAACTGTAATTATGTCACCCTTGTTGAAGTCAAGTTAAAGTGCCCACTCACCACTCTGAATTTTAGACCAAAATACTCAAATCAAAAACTTGCAAAGATCCCAATAACACAAGCCATTAATCATTTTAGGAAAGCTAATCATTTGATTGCTCTGTTTATTGTTTTGGTAAAAATGCCACGTGACTGAGACCTGAAATGTGTCCTTTGTTTGTGTCTTTCCTCCTCACAGATCTGAGAATAAAGCACGTATCTCCTCCTCGGGTGTTCTCCCTGCCTTTAGTCAGTCACCTCAGGCTCCCACTTTCCTCACTCTGAAGAAGCACCTGGTTTGCAGCTATGCCAAAGAACACTAAGGTGACCCAGCGGGAGCACAGCAATGAGGCGGTCACAGAGTCGGTGGCGGACCTGCTGTCCTTGGAGCACCCTATGGACTACAAGAGCAGTCAGATTAGTATGGGTCTGAGTCCCAGCTCTACAGCACCAGGGAAGGCCCTGCTGCCCTCCCCTGACCCCGACGCCGAGGACGGCAGGCCAGCCTGGAACAACAAGCTTGAGTACATCCTGGCCCAGGTGGGCTTCTCTGTGGGCCTGGGTAATGTGTGGAGGTTCCCTTACCTGTGTCAGAAGAATGGTGGAGGTAGGTGGATACATGTGCCTGCCTTATTCAAATGCATTTCAGTAGATTATTCGATGGGCCACCCATGATTACATGTGTCGCCTCAGGGTGCTGAGTAATTATTAAAAACTAATGAGCTAAGTGAATGTTGTGAATGTGTTTTTTTATTATTATTTCTTCAAAGAGATCAAGTAAATCAGCTCCCTGATGGATAAAGATAACTTAAAAAACTTGTAACCATTTTGATTGTATCATGTTAATCCCTTTGTATGAAAATGAGATAAGTACTTTCCTGTCTACGGTCACATCCAGGATGTGCGAGCCAGGCAACAACTTGATGAGACGTGATTTGATTGTCGAAGCCCACTGGTCTCTGTGATGGGCTTTAAATTTAATGCTGTATTGCTCTATCCAATAAAACAACCATTAGCATCACAACATAAAGAAATACTTCAAAGACTTCTGCACACACAAAATGTGCAGGTACTATTCAAGCAGGCTTAAAATCTCACCAGAGAGCAACAACATTTTGATGACAGTTTCAAACACCTTGAAAATGTGTTTGTTCAAATTGTAACAACACATCGACAGCTTTGTTTACAAGTTTTCTTCAATCTGATGTAAATCATTCTTATTAAAATTTACAAATTCACTGATTACATGGAAATAATCTGATCATGGCATATGTACATGCATCAAACTTTTAATCTGGATAAAAGCATTTAGGCATGCAAAGACATGTCCCTATAGTAACTCAGAGACAGCAGAAAAAAAGTTGGTCCTTCCTGTCAAAATAAATTAAAATATGCTCTAACTCGTCAGACAGAAAGGATTTCTTGTCATTTCTTTGTTAAAACAGTAGACAGTAGTAGCTAACCTTGCAGTGTGGCTGGATCCACCTGATTCAATGTCTATAAACAAGCAGATCTGCCTTGAAAAGGTTCAAGCTAAGGACTGAACTGCAGGAGTTGATGGTTTAACTAATGTCTTCTGTAAACGCTCTGGTGTTGTTTGAGTCCAAACTGTTGACGCACAGTTGAAATAGGGTGAATGTTGTCTTTGCCCTCTATTAAATTTAAGGTGGTAGCTGTTAGCGACAGCCCACCGCTATTGTGTTCAAACTCACAGAAAATTGTGCAACAGGGCTGAAACTGTCACATGTGTGTGCAGTGCGAGTTTTAAACTAGTGCTGTGTCATAAAGTGATTACATGAACTCATTAGTGAGTGACCTTACCACCCACAAACGATGTAGTGTGAAGCTACAGCGTACCGCTCTCACTCCGACACCCTGTTTCTATTTTTCTATAAGTCACTTGCATCAATGCCGACAAGGAAAGAGGGAGCTCGGCAGTGTGCTGGAGAGGTTTTCTTTTTTTCTTTGGCTTGTCTCACTCAGTAGAGCTCAATAATTTGTTTTATGTAACAGTGGTGCATTTATGCATGTTCTTGAGTAAAACGTATTACTTTCACTTTCTACACCAAGAAATAAACTTAATCGGGGTCACACAGAGCAGTGTATTGAAGAGCCATTGTGTTGGCAACTTGTCAATACACAACACTACACATTTGCATCTACAATCAGAGCAGTTGATGTACCATTAACAAGGGGAAATAAAGACCACAAAATTAAATATTTATTGGTCCCATCTCATGCAAAATCAATTTCCTCTGATTTCAGTGTTGATAGAAGGAACTTGGGGAACCAAAGAACATGACATGAAACTCTTAAAAAAAATCCCCCTGAAAACACTCGATTTTTTTTACTCCCTGGGTTTATTATGTAAAAGATATACAGCCTCCATCTACATGTGTTTCTTCTGCTTATCACAGGTAGACATCATGACTGTTTTGAAGGTTCGTTCTGCTGCCTGTAGCCCCTCCTTCACCCTCCCATCAGACATTGTTTGGGCAGCCAATCAGCACAGAGCTCATTATCATAGCCTCTTCTAGCCTCCCTGCCCCGTCAGATCAAAGTGTTTTCAAAGGGGAGAGAAAAAGAAGGGGCTCTGTAATTTTTCCAGCTTGAGACCCAAATGAGAAGTTTGCTCTCTCCCTGGGTCCAAAACTACCCACCTACATTATATTATCTAAACCATAACATACAATCATAAGTGATTTTATAAATCATTTTTGGCCTGATCAAAAGTATTTTATCATGACTGTTTTTTTTTATAGGTGTTTCTCATATAGAACATCCTCATATCAAGTATCATTTACAGGTTGGTTTTATGGTTTTACTGCAAAGTAATGATATGTTAAATAAAATAAAAATCTGGTATGTGATTTTTAATTCTTTAAAAACATTTCATAAATGTTTGCTTCACATAATCACATCATATACCTTGTTGTGTATGTCTTAGATCATAATAACTAATTAATGTCCTTCTGCAAAATACTTTTGATCCAGAAGAAGAGTATTTTAGACCTTTAGGATGAAGATATATGTATATATATATATATATATATATATATATATATATATATATATATATATATATATATATATATATATATATATATATATATATATATATATATACTATTGTTTCAGCTCTTAAACAAGGTCAGGCTTGGTGTTGGTCTTACTGTTAAACTGATGAAAATATCCATCTCTAGCTCTTGAGAATTGTATTTTTTAAAATGACAGACTGTGTTTTTGTAATAGAGAGAATCAGTCAGCATGATGGCTTTTGGTGATATTTGATGAGCATTTTTGAGATTTGTCACACATTTCCCAAGTTGTTTAGCTTAAATTCAGTGTATAAATAAGTCACAATCCACACTGCACCTTTTACCACCAATGTCAAATCCTGTTTAGTTCTCCTTCTGTTGTGTCTGCAGCTGCCTGCTTGATAAATTGCATCCTGTCAACCAATTAGCAAAGTAACCATGGAAGTCAGAGGGGCTGTCTCCTCAGCATTATTCGTTAACTTCTGCCATCAGCAGATACAAAACAAAATCATTTCACCCTCGTAAAACCAGGAAACACTGCACAGCCTGGCGTGTTGATGTGTTTTAGTCTGTTTTTGGTTTATTGCAGGATTTAAAGCCTTTACCTCTTTGGTATTTTGGTTCACCAGTATTGTAGAGAGATTAGAGGGTGGCGATGACTAAGATGGAGGAAGAGGAAGAGTAAACGTTGATTTCCTCGGCTCTCAGACATTGTAAGCTGTGCTTCGTGTGGGCGGTATGTTTACTGAGGGTATTTGAGATGCGTGATATAACAAAGTATTATCAAATCATTTTAATCATTCTGTGTGTGTTTCCGTGTGAGCGTGTCAAGTAGTGCTGTGTGTATCCTTAGCTGGCTTTGGACTCAGTGGGTGGTGTTGCATTGTCTTGTTTGGACTTGTTAAAGACACAGGAACAAATGGTCTATGTCTCTGGACTTCCACCATTTTTTGCTTTTATGCATGCATTTGTGGTGTATATCTTTATTTTAAAGTAGGGATGGTGCTAGTCACTAATAAAACATGATCACGGAGAGACAGCATTGGGCAACAACATACATAATCAGCATCTGCACACACAAACACAGGTCTCAGTATTCTCTCTCATACAGTTTTGCGCACTCACATCAGGGCTTTCCTCAGACATATGGACTGGTCAGCTGGTGGGAAAAAGAGGCCAGCTATGGTGCCCACTAGTCACCCCCATGAAACCATAAAGGTCAAGTTTATTGATTCACTGTTGAACAATTGTTGCATAAAAGGAACTTCATAATGTGCCAGAATTACAAACTGAGGCTTTGCTACCTGTTAGTGCAATGCTAGGTTCACCACAGGGGTGAAAGTAAACAAAACAGGAAAATAATTTTGTGTTTTAGTGTGTGTTATGATCATGAGAGGCTAAATTGTATCATAGATCAGTTTATCCCCTAGCACTACTTCTGACTGTTTTATCTTCACACCATTACAGAGAAGCCTGGCACATCTAACAACATACTATGGTCTAGTTGTAGCTCCACTGTCTTAAGTTCTTGCCCTGTCTCTGGATCAATGATGACTATTTGGTTGCCTAATGAAGCCAATATTGGCCTGTTCAACATGTTGGACATGTCTATGCTGTTTGACTGGCATGGCAGGTCTGAGTTGATAGATAGTGATATTTAGCTTAACCAACTTGTACTTCTGGTGCACACTGACCAACTTAAAATGTTTTGTGATCTTTCAATGCAAATAACGATTCAGAAAAAAAGACAGAAAGATGTGATTTAGAGTTTTACATTTACTTCTTCCTGCATAAATTTCACTGTCTATTTACCTTTTTACCTTTTTACGTTTTCACTTGGTAATTTTATTCCTAGGTTGTTTGATGTGACCCATTTAAAAAGTCAAACTTAATGAAAAGAGAATACTGTAATGTTTAACACCTGAAAAAACTTAAAAATAACCAGACAAATAAGAAAAAAATTGGTCATGGATTCATCAGAACTGGAGACTTTCAGTATTTACGCAGCTGATGACCTAACTCACAAACCAACCCAAACACCTCTTTGAAACCAAGATGTTTTAAACCGTAGAAGAGTCTTTTATTTTTGCCAAAAGAATCTGTAATATTTTTTAAGTAGAGAAATGCAAATAGCCTCTACACCTTGATTGTGTGGGTATACAAGAAAATGAATCCTATTGACCTACTATATTTAGTTGTGTATCCTCCATTGACATCCCCAAGCCTGAAAAACATGCATTTAAATGTCAGGCTGTTCACATGATCCCAGGAATCCTGAATGTGAGAGTATGAACTTTAACCTGTTTCTCTCACTGCCTCAGTGTTATGTGTTCTAGTTTAAGAAGTAAAGAGCTTTAAGCTTGTTTATTCAAACATTTGTATTCATATTTACACCTCACTTTTAAGAACTTCAAACAAATCAGTCCATGTAGAAGCTGTCGTATCAATAAGTAGCCACAGAAATCAGAGTGTAAAGATTAATTATTTAGTTAATTGTTGTTTGTGTTTTTATAATACTTTTGGTTATTTCAAGGGAGGGGGGTGACTGCATTAATAACATTGCATTTTTGTTTGCATTCATTCATGTTGCACAAAGACATGTATAACTCAGTGGTATCAAATATTGGTGTTCTTAATTAAAACTCCAGTGCTCTAAACAAATTTGTGTGTCAGTTTTACACACACTTCTGTACTTAATGACTCCTGGTCACAAATTCAGTCATGGACCGTGTGGAGCTTACTACAATTATGAGAGAGGTTATCCGAGAGGAGTTTGGTGTGGCATTTGTTTTAATATTGCAACCTATAAAGCAGTCAATTAACATTGTTCAAGAAATGTTTAAGGACACTTCATCCAAACTGCAGGATGTGGAGGAGGCTGTAACACATAATTAATGCCAACTAGCTTGGGTGCCGATAACTTTGGGCAGCAACCATGGGTGAATATTGCTGTCATGATTTGTAAACCCAAAAAACTAACAAAAACAATGGTGAAGATCCAAATGCAGATTTAACAAAAACTTTATTATAAACTAAAAAAGGGATCAAAGTCCAAAAAGAAATCCTTTACCAAAGTCCAATCACAAAAACAAAGTACAAATCAAAATTAAAAAAAAAACAAACTGATAACTACCTACTAAAGCTGAAGGAACTCTGGAGAACAGAGACAAAACAGTAATAAGCCCACAAAGACAAGGGGAGAACACGAGGGTTAAATACATGAGGTGATTGGGGTAAACGAGAAGCAGCTGGGGAAGAACAATCAGGGATCAGGTGTGACAGGACGAGACAGGAAACAAAACCAACAGCAATACGGGGGGACAGGAGAACTTTCAAAATAAAACAGGAAACACAAAGACATGAACGTGAACAAAACGGGTAACTTGACACTTACCAAGAGAAGAAACACAAGGGACACAAGACAAGAGGTCAAAACCGGAAATAAGGAGTAGATAATACAAAATAAAACAGGACAAGGAGTAAAACAGAACACAAGGAAAAGGCATACAAAATAAAACAGAACCGGCAGAATCATGACAATTGCACACCTCACCGGCCCCCAATCCCCTTCGGCCTCAAGGAGCATATTAACTGATAGTTACTCATCAGCACTCCACAGTGACATTTACTGACACTAAGACTTATTATGAGACTCAAAAAAGTCCTTAAAAATGAGTCCCTTAAAAAAAGGGGAAAATCTTGTTGCATCTTGAAGAAAATAAAATCGATATAGCTTATTTACAAGAGACTCACCTCTTAGCATCTGCTCATGATCAGCTTAAATCTAGGTGGTTTGAAAAAATGTACGACTCCTTATTTACATCTAGTTCAATAGGGGTAGCTACTCTTATTCATCAGAGTATACCCTTTTCCCCTGGAGTTTTTTGTTGTTGTTGTTGTTGTTGTTGTTGTTGTTTTCTTTTTTAGCACATAAGGAAGCTACTTTAATAAATTCATACAGTCCCAAGAATAATGATCCCAGTTTCATTAATGATATTTATCTAATGTTGCTTCAGTGTGAAATGTCAATATATTGGGGAGGAGATTTCAGTAGCATTCAAGATGTAAAATTGGACAAATCATCTCAGAGTAAACACACATTATCGAATTTGTCAACAGCTCTAGTTAGTAGCATGAGAAATGTAGGACTCTACGATGTTTGGAGAATTTATCACCCAGACGAGGGGGCTTTCTCCTATTATTCAGATTCGCATAATTCATATTCAAAAATAGACTTCTTATTCATCCCAGTTAAATATCTTTCAGAAGTTATAAACTGTTCTTACAGAGCAAGGATACTTTGTGATCACTCTCCTCTCACATCTGAAATAGAATTTGGAAATCTGACATCAAGTCCAAATCTCCATGGAGACTGAATATTATACTGCTTTCATAGGTGTGATTTATGACTTATATGAATGCTTATTTAGGAACTTTATTTGACACACATCAAAATTACTTAGGATGTCCATCAATAATCTGGGACACATTGAAGGCCGACATTAGAGGGTGTGTGATATCCTTTTCATCTTCAGTGAAAAAGACAACCAAACAAGAGTTGAAATGTATTGAGCATGACATCATTAAACTGGAGAAGCAACATTGTTTAAGTAAGGATCCTAATATTTAATGAAGATAGATGAACTTAAGTTGATACATAAATCTATTAATACACATGTTTGTGAAGTGTCGTTTATTAAATCTAAATTATCTTATGTGGAACAAGCTGAAGTGGCAGACAAATTATTAGCTAGATGCATTGAACAAGGAATCAGAAGACAGAACAATTCCTAAAGTTAAAAAACAAGACAGAGGTATTATTATGGGTCCTCTTCAAATTAATGATGCATTTAAATCATACTACAGTTAACTTTATACATCCATTTCCCAGTATGAGCCAGATATATGCAAATCTTTCTTAGATAATGTCACTTTACCTTAACCTGACACGCCAGATGGACAGTTCCATATATCTGCCACGGAAATATTTCACTAGTCCATCTGGAGAAGAGCCGATAGAAAATGTTTTCAGAGGGCAGAACCTTCAAAAAAAACTGCCACTGGTGATTAATCGATAGGTCTGCTCGTCACAGTCATCACAGACCAATCCATATCTAGCCACACTATGATGTAGCAGGTAGACCCTGCTGTTAGCCATTAGCTTAAACTACGTTTTAGTCCTTAGACTATCGTCTTACGTTAAATTATACAACACAGATGTATTATTTACCACTTATATGTGACATGAACCTCATCAACGACAATACTCACCAAGTTCTCCCAGTAATTTAAGTGACATTCTTTACTCAGAAGAAATTGTGTCCATTTCTGATAATCATATATTGCCACATCCATGGGGACTACTTCAGAAGCCGCCATTGTTTCCAAACTTCCAGTCACTTCCTGCTGTCGTCACATCTTCAGCTTCCGCCTCTCTTCCCTGATTGGGCCGTCCAGCTTTTGGCCGAGAAGTCATTGGAGCTTGGAGCTTGGCAAGATGGATCTACATGATTTCAGACACTGAATCAGGCAGGGCCATCTGCACTGCAAGGTTAACTGTACCTACTTGTCTGAAGTAGATTGACTTGCTTAGAAAAAGAGATTTCCTTAGAAGATCTGCAGGCTGCAATGGCTATTCTTAAAATTGGTAAAGCTCCAGGCTTAGATGGTTTGCCAGTTGAGTTTTAAAGACACTTTTCTAAATATATGTTACCTCTCTTTCTTTACATGTTTTAGTAAAGGATATCTTCCATAGTCTTTATTTTTAGCTTCTATAGCCCTTCATAAAA
The DNA here is from genome assembly GCA_037902135.1 of Cetoscarus ocellatus. Classification (NCBI taxonomy): domain Eukaryota; kingdom Metazoa; phylum Chordata; class Actinopteri; order Labriformes; family Labridae; genus Cetoscarus; species Cetoscarus ocellatus. Next base: position 70,217 of record JBAMNC010000462.1, on the reverse strand, counting down.
AGGGCAAAGACCCTCTTCAATGCACCTCTTATAGACCAATTTCAGTCCTCAATGTTGATAATAAAATTATTGCTAAGGTCCTTGCGCTACAGCTTGGTAAAGATCTGCATTGTCTTATTCATCCAGATGAAACTGGCTTTGTTGAGGGTCATACATCAACTGACAATTTACGTAAGTACTTTGCTGCTTTGACTGTAAAACAAATATCAGCTATAGCGAACTCTTTTTATTTTCAAGAGGCACGAGGCAGGGCTGATATAGAGCCTTTAGCTGCTGCCTTCAGCTGCTTTGATCAGATCCCATGAAAAAATTAAAGGTGTAATGATTGTAAAGGAGGAGCATCTCATATTGTTGTATGCCAATGACATTTACTTATATCTTTATAACCCATTGCATTCAATACCAGTAATGTTTACTCTTTTTAAATATTTTGAGCTGTTATTAGGTTAAAACGTTTATTGGTGGAAAACCAAGATAAAGTCAGTTTCCAATTTTGATGTCAGTCTTTTGAAAAGTAAATTCTAGTGGAATTGGTCCAATAAATGTATGAAATATTTAGGCATTTTTATCCCTAGACATTTTGAAGACACATTCAGTTTGAACTACCTACCAATAATTAATCAAACTTTAGAGGATTTGAGAAGAATAGATTATCTCTATTATGGGGAGAGTCAACATAATTAAGATGTCTATTGTGCCAAAGTTTTTATATGTATTTCAAAATCTTCCAGTCATCCCACCACCATAATTTTTTCAAAGAATACTGAGTGTGATGTCAGAGTGTGATAACAAACCTCCTCGAGTTCAGTTACAAGTTTTGTATTGGCCATATGAATCTGGTGGCCTGAAGCTTCCCAACTTTTATTATTACATTTTATCAGCTCAGCTTACACAATTAAATCCTGGTTTTCCAACACCTCATGCTCATGGAAAAGAATAGAATATTGGATGTTTGTCTATTTAGGCCTGGAGCACATATATTGATATCAAAGCAGTGGTTGAAGTCACTACCAACCCTGTTGTATTAAACAGCCTTCACAGTTGGAAACTGTCACATCCAATAATAGGCTATACTCTCTCACCTCATGCTCCACTACGGAAAAATCCAAGCAGCTTATGTTGTAAAGATAAAATGTTTTTTTGGGATGTAGTTAATACTGAGCTAGGTTCTTTGCAAGAACCAATGCCATCAAAAAAAATTTATTTTAAATAATACTGAGAAGAATAAGAATAAAGGATTTTCAAGAATTATGAGTCACTTGTAAAGAGTTCAATGGTAAATACAGAATATTTGAGGAAGAAATGGGAGCAAGGTCTTTGTATGGAACTTATGCAAGAAGACTGGTCCATTATTTGTTGGAAAGTTCATAAATGCTTTTATAATTTAAGATACAAACTAGCACAATTTAAGATAATGCACAGGGTTAATTACATTCCAGAGAAACTAAACAAAATGTACAGTGAGATGGCATGTCTGTGTTGGCGTAAGAAACACAAAGATACTCTTTTTCATGTTTAGGTCATGTGACTTACTATTTATTATTTATTATTATTTTGGGAATCTTTTCTCAAAGTAATATCTCAATGTTTACATGTAACTGTTACCCTTTCATTTCAATTATGTCTTTTAAGAACCTTGCCTTGTTAGCTGTGAGGAAAAGCATAGTTTTAAACTGGAAAGCATCTAAGTCACCAACAACTGTCCAATGGTGGAATGAGCTCTCAAGCCCACTTGTAATGTAGTGAAACTTACTACAAAAACAAAGGCAGAGCCTCAGACTTTACAAAAATTTGGTATCCTCATATGACTTTTGATTTTAAAATAATTTATATCAGTACAAGGGACTACAATAACAGGGGTCTGACTGCATTCCCTGTGTTGTTTTGTCTGTATGTTAGTGTAGTTTTGTGATTTTGTTTAATCTGTTTTCTTTGTTTCATTTCATCTATTTATCAATATATTTCTATATTTTGGGGGTTTGTGTGCATCTGTTTTGTCTGTTTTTTTTGTTTTTTTTTTGGTGTGGAACATAAATTATGAGGAAAATGTAAATAATGAATACAAGTATCAAAAAGAAAAAAAATGTAGTGCTTTCTGCACCGCAAATGATCAATCAATCAATCAATCTTTATTTGTGTAGCACCAATTCATAACAAGTGTTATCTCAAGGCACTTTACAGTAGAACCTATATATGTATATACGGATATATACACATATCCAGAGATCTAACAATCCAGGCAGAGACAAAGGGACTTAAAATAAAAACTTATGATAGCGACAAACTCATGGATGCCCAGATCATAAATCTGTCCTCATCATATTTGTCTCTGCTGAATATAGATTTATTTGAGGTAAACCCGTTGAGATGTTGCATCTCATTTTCAAGAGGGGCCTCATGTCTATGTGGTTGTAAAGGTATTCATTTGGATGGTATGATCAACAACAACCATGGAAAGAGAGATCAATTCAATATTAACATTAAAATCTACATTGATCATAAACTGGAGACAAATGATGTTGATTAATATAGCAGCATCTAGTTGAACTGCCATTAAATAGGTTTAACTGGTCTAAAAGTATTAATTTATGTTAAATTATGATATTTTTGTTGATGGATGATGCAGGATAAAGCACATGGAGTTGAGTAGGTTCACAGCAGCAGGTCATCCATGATCTTTTGTCATGGCCATGCTAATACATATGTGTGCTGTTTGCAGAAACTACCATGCATTTAATTTTGTTGATCTCTCTGAAGTTAATATCTGGAACTGTAATGATAATGGAATGCAGCTAAAGGAAAGGCAAAATATTTGTAATTGTAGTAATTGAGGCTTTGTAAGTCCACAGCAGCAGGCCGTCCACACCAGCAATTCCAGGCTGCTTAAAAGACAACAACCAGAGACGAGTACAGGAGCAAATAAAAAGGGGCAAAGAGATATATAGAGAGAAAGTGATAGAGAGGCATATGCAGCTCAGTGTGCCAAACCCTCCTGCAGTCTAAGCATACTGCAGCTTAACTATGAGCTGATCCAAGCCTGAGCCGGCCCTAACTTAAAGCTTTATCAAAAGGAAAGTTTAAAGTCTAACCTTAACGGTAGAGAGGGTGTCTGATTCCAGAGAAGAGGAGCCTGATAACCAAAGGCTCTGCCTCCCATGCTACCCTTAGAGACCGATGGTACCACGAACAGGCCAGCATTTTGCGAGCGTAACATTGTAGGGGGGGTTGTACTAAAAGCCGTAATTGGTAAATTGGTGCCTGTCCATTGGGAGCTTTATAGGTGAGAAGAAGAATTTTGAATTCTATTCTATATTTTATGGGAAGCCAATGCAGAGAAGCTAATACAGGAGTAATGTGATCTTTTCTCCTAGTTGTAGTCAGAACACATGCTGCAGCTTTTTGAAGCAGCTGAAGTGTCTTAAGCGACTTGCTGGGACAGCCTGATAAAAGAGAATTACAATAATCCAGTCCAGAGGTAACAAAAGCATGGACTAGCTTTTCAACACGTGTGACAGGAGACAGGAAAGGCCTGATTTTGTTTGAATGTTATGAAATTGGGAACATCAACCTCACATTTTTTTGTTATTGTTTTTGTTGTATATGGGAAATCCACATCTGTCAGACTTGGCAGCCCTGCTCAGCTGGGGACTGCCCGGGGATCTGAGTCAACCTAGCCTCATAATGGTGGTACAATGGAAATTGGGGGTTAGAGTCACAGTGGAGTGCTTATCTGCATTAATCCACTATTTGCTCCTATCTTGGTTTTCACTCTGAATTGAGGCTCTGTTGAAATTAAATTTGCACATTAGTTTATGCATCCAGTGGGAAAAAAGGATTTCAGTCCAAAAATTTCCATGGATTAAACATGTAGTTGGCACAGAGATTAAAAATTTCTCCTTAGTGCACAGAAGAGGCAGGCGTTTATGAGGCCATACTTCACCTTTTCAATTTTAGAACCTTTGTCAAAGTAACCATCTCAGTTTTATTCTCTGCTAAGGTGCTTGACAGACTCATCAGTCAACTGGAAACCTCTGTTTGGGTATTTCAATTTCATTTTCCAGTGATGCTGAATTCTGATACCTTTAGGGGAAAACAATAAGCTCATTTCTGTCTAAAATATTTTGTTTCCCTCTCTTGTGTTCCTCCCGCTCAGAATAGACTTCAAAGGATCAGTGAGAGTGTTCACTTCGATCAGTAGATAATAACAACACAACGCTGTGTGTTTGTCTTTCTGTTTTAATGCTCCCATCTCTAAAAGCTGCTCCTGATGTGACCAGTGTTTCTGATCGGGTCAGACGTCACACTCTTTATGTTTGTTTCCATAAACAGGCCTCTCCATCCAGCTGTCTGTCTGTCTGTCTCAGTTTGTGCTCCCAGGCTGTCCTGGATGGTTTTGTCACCATGGTGTCCCTTCATGTGTTGATGTAAGTGGGACTGGACGTGATGGGTTGTCTCTAAGCACCTGCTGATGACTCTTTGTTGTGTTGTCTGCCAAAAAAAGACAGACGATCAAATCCGACAAAGTGGTGGATGGGAGGTGACATTACTTAAGATGAAGAGGGAAAGAAAGAGACACTGTTAGGAAATAGAATAGAGGAAGTGAAATGAAAGAAGATACAGGAAATTGACACCAAAAATAGAAACAATAAGAAACTATACTGTTTTACACTTTTGGCTTGCATGGATTTTAAAAAAAGAGCATGGATACATTCAGGTAGCAGAAGCTGTACACTGATGTATACCTTTATTCTCTGTTTCAGGTGCATACCTGGTTCCCTACTTCATTCTCCTTCTCCTCATTGGCATCCCTCTGTTTTTCCTGGAGCTCGCTGTGGGTCAAAGGATCAGGCGGGGCAGCATTGGAGTTTGGAACTATGTCTACCCACAGCTGGGAGGCATTGGGGTCTCCAGTCTGATGGTAGGTGTGCTAACATGAAGCTGTGGAGTTACTAAGGGGGTTTTACATTTACACATACAAAATGGTTTGGAATTTGACATAAAGGGCAAAGCAGGGGTCATCAATTAAAATTTAACTGGGTCAGATTTCAGAAAATTTCCTTAAGGGGGGAGTGTGTAGAAGTTGGCAGCACTTCGCCGAACAGAAAAGGTGAATATAGGAAATAATGTTTCTATTTGTATGTAAAGTCTGTCCAAATAGGTGCACAATCATCCCCATAAAACTTTCATTTTCTTTTATTAAGTTAGAAAAAGCTTTTTATATTTATGTACCCCGTGTCTCCCCTTTCTGGAGGCTGACATAACAATCCACCATGTTGTCTACTGGTGGGTTTTGGGGACAAAAAGAGCGAAACACGATTTTTGAATATGCGTCTGGTCCTGAAATCTACCTGGATGGCATGCAAGAAGAAGAAGATAGAGAGCAGGTATTACAAGAGAAGAAGACGGCATGGTGTTTGTAACTGTTGTAAATGATGCCCTGTTCACGATCTCTTTTGGTCTTCACCGGCTCTTGTGGCTTAGTGATGTGATGTTTTAGTAACGGACAGGCTCATTCCAAAATCTGAACGCTAGATGTCACTAAAATGCCAATTTCTACACACTGCACCTGTAAGCAAAGGTCTGGTGCTTCCTAATGTCTGACTTATGATGTAGCGTATTTTAATATGATACACATACTAATCTAGAAGTGCTCTGAGAGCACAAACTTCTGCCAAGCCATTTCCAACATTGTTGGGCTGGTTATTATCCATTCACTCGTTTTTAAACTATCCTGTTTACAAACTAACAAACTAACAAATGCTGGCAAAAATATAACGTCTTTAGCGGAGGTAATTACATATTTCATTACATCAGTGGCAGCTGGTGCTAAAAAGTTTTAAGGGGGGCGCAGCTTTAGGAAACAAACCAAAGAAGCACTCCATGCTACAGTGAAAAAAAACTAAAGACAAATCTATCCTAGTCCTATCTTTAGTATGTTTCTTTGTACTTCAGACTTTGTGTGTATCTTTTTTTACTCTTCATTAGTGTGCATTGTTCCTGCTTTGCTATGACTTTTAAAAATATATTTTTATATGTCCCTTTATATAATATTTTCAACAAAATAATGTATCAATTTTGTCAATTAAATTTAAAATGAACTTCTAGTGGGGTAAAAACAAATGTAGCCACACATTAAAAGCCCCAATTCCTTCTAAAATTATGTTGCTTTTGTAAAAATATGCAAGAATTTTAAAAACTATATAGATTTTTTTAGAACTTAAGTCTGCAAAAGGATAATGTTCTACTGAGCAAAGAATTTCTATCCTCTTGGCAAACTCATTTTGTAGCTCCTAATCTATAGTTTAGTGCCATGCGTGATATAAAATGGAAAATTTTGCCCCTGAATTACGTTATGTCTACTAGGAAAGACGCATCCTAATCTAATCTTCAGTGTAGCATAGCCTCTTACTGATTTTTTTCTCCAATGCAATCTCACCTCTTCTGCGATCCTCTGATGGTTCTCTGGGCCGAGTACCTGACGCCTCTTTGGTGCATGGGAGCGTTGATCAGACGTGTGAGATGGCTGCGCATGAGTAAATCATATCTGATGCAGTGACGTGTTGATATGATTGATAGCGCTCGTTGTCCAGTCAAATGAGTAAAAGAAACACCAGAACAATACTAATTCACTGCCAGTCAAAGTGGGAGTGTCCGGGGCGCACTTCTCTGCACCCCGCAGGCAAAGTTGAAGCAACCAACCACAAAGAAGCCTCAGGTCACATGCTGAGCAAAAGTTGGAGGCCTTGCATTGACTCTCATTAGACCGGCGCCCCTCCGTACGTAAACTATGTATTCACAAAATATAGTTATTTTGTAATACTTGTGAAACCCCTTTTATTGAACGTTGACAGGTGCTGCTGACAGACTATTACTGTGTGGTAAAAATAAATGTTTTAATCCATTATTTTTTTATAATTTAATGACAAATTATGTTGTGTTTAAGTAGACTTCCTCTGTCAATTTTGGAGGGGGCGGCGCCCCCTACTGACAAACCGCCACTGCATTACATGCTAAAAAAAAATGGTGATAGCATTTTCAAAAAAGAAAGCATCATTAAACATATAAATAAATTCTCACTTCAGGAAAAGGTTTGTCCTTAATGATATTCAGCTCTTAAACAGGCTTAAAAGGCCTATTTACAATAAATGTGTAGTCTGAATACTCCCTTTTCTATATGTCTTTTTTTATTGTAATGTTTTTGAACAATCTTTGCTCATTATACAAGCTGAACAGCTTAAGCAAGTGCGTCTTTTCCTTCCAACTCTCTCACTTACTCTTGTCTAATCAGAGATGAGCCTCAGTGCTGTAATGTTTTAAGATTTGATTTTAGCAGACAACCCTGTGTCTTGTAGGATTAATATACAGATATAAGGCAAAAAGTATAATTGGTGGAAAGTTGTTGGTCAGAAAATAATGATGATTCACAACAATTCAAGAATCAACCACCTTGTGCTCTCAATGTATTAATTTTCTTATATCAGGGGAAAGATTTTAGTCATTTAAACTTATTAAAGATGTGTGTTTAGTCTGCTATGACTACATTTAATCCTGGGCATATCAAAATATATGAAGTGATACATTCTAGCTTGAACTGCTGCTGGAGAAAATATACATGTAAAAGTCCATCTTCCCTCAATTTAAAACTTGTTTTGATTGTCTTTATTTCTCATTTAAAACCACTGTGTCTGTTTTCCCATCCCCTTTTTGTTTCTCCCACTGTGTTTCTGATACTTCTGCGTGTCTTTTCTCTCTCCACTCATGTTTGCACATACTGGCTTGTCTGAGTGATTGGCTTAGAAGCATCACATGTATATGTATGGGTTGTCATTTTACTTCCTCTTGGTGTCGAACAGTGAGCGGCATGTAAAGACCAGCACTGATCACTGTCATAATCTGTCTCCATCAGCTACAGCAGCACTGACCCTTCACATCTCCATCCTATCCGACAAACACACTGCCAGTCAGCAGCCGCTTCACCTAGCCATTGACCTCCTGCCTCAGTCTTTCTGATTGAGATTTCATCAATCTCACGTAAAAGAATGGAGGGAGAGGCCTGGCATGGGGCAGTGAGGCGTGTGGCAGCCAGGATGTGGCAGCCAGAGATTCAGCAGCTATAAATACCTCCTCATAGAGGACCCCAGCCTCTGCTGCTGAGAGCAAACAGCTCAATAATTCATACACACACACATAGACTTCAGCTGTGTGCTCAGCAGCGTTGTCCTGACTGAAGGAGAGGTGTTCACCTGAACAAACTGCATGTGTTTAGGACAGTGTATCTTATGTGTTGATACAGTTTGTTGATAGTAGTGATGACTGCTGCTGTTTTCTCTCTTTTCCCCCTCAGGTTTGTGGTTTTGTGGGCCTCTACTACAATGTGATTATAGGCTGGAGCATCTTCTATTTCTTCAAGTCTTTCCAGTATCCACTGCCTTGGGCTGAATGCCCCATCGTTATAAATGGAACCCAAGCCAGTGAGTGCAAACACAACACACCTGAACATAAAGCCAAGATATAAAAGTGAAGACAAGTACATATAGCACAGAGGAAAATGAATACTGCAGAGTCCAGCAGGGCAGTTCATCATTCTTAAAAGTATCTGGGCAGATATACACAGACGCAGGCTCAGTGCTTAAATCTGCAGAACATGTCTTTCCCATATGGTCCTGCTCTTTATCCAACAGGGCATCCCTGTTGGTGAGGCCTATCAGATGGTATGACCCTAACCATGTCAGAATCTCAGATGGCCATCAGCTGTACGCCTGTGGTAGGGACTCATGCAGATTCTGTCAGAGGAAAGGGCATCAGTTTTCATTAACATTTGAGAGCAGCAAGCCGACTCTGTTTATGATTATGAGTGCAGTGGGGGAGATGCTGTGGAACGTCAAGCAGGACTCTACCATAGAGTTTTCGACTGGTGTATACACACACACGCACACACACACATATGTATATTATGAGCTAAAGTGATGTAAATATTTTTATCAAATTACCCTTTATTGGTTTTGTACATGTGTTTGTTTTCACCGAAATGTATTAAAAGCATTAAAAGTGAGGTAACCCAGTCCTTATCACCCGTACTGCCACCAGATGGATGGGTGGATGGGAATCTGGTCAAAGATTCACTCATGATGGATCAAACTTTATAAGATAACTGATTAAACTGTTTTAATCTAAATTGTTTTTTCTTCACTTTTACAAATGTAGGGACTAAAAAGAGGACACACTTAACCACAACATATTTTATTCCTCCTCACATTATCTGAATTTGATAATGTCTTGGGGGCCAAATGAAACACTGTGGGGGCCTAATGAGGCCCTGGAGCCTCAAGTTGTTAACTACTGACATATAGCGTAAAACTTTATTTCATGGCCTTCTCTGTCCTTTTTTTTTAGTTGTAGAGCCAGAGTGTGATAAGAGCTCAGCTACCACCTACTTCTGGTACCGTCAGGCTCTCAACATCACCAGCTCCATCGATGACACAGGCGGCCTTAACTGGAAAATGACCCTGTCCCTGCTGGTGGCCTGGATCATGGTGTGCCTGGCCGTCATCAAGGGCATCCAGTCATCTGGAAAGGTACAGGGTTTCCACAGCTTCACTGCAGGGGCTTTGACATGATTTTTCCATATCAAAAAGCATTTGATTGTCTCTGCTAATGCCAAAGGTAGGATGCTAAAGCCCGTCATAAAGACTGCTCTATTTTTGGATCTCATCTATATTATGGAGGAGACACATGCAACATTAATAAGCTTAAACTAAAGCAAGCAAAGAGCAGTTCAGGATGCAGATGGAAATTGTTTTGTTTGGCATCAACTGCAACAACATCATATTACCCTCATGCAGAGAGTGAGTCATTTACCAAAGCGTAACATCCAGCCCACATTCTCTACAGGAAAGTACACTGCTTGCCAAGGTCTGACACATTTTTTTATGCACCATACTCAGTGATCTAGTCGTCATCCTCAGGGCTGTAATATGATGAAGAAAAAAAACAGCTGAGAACTTTTTTATTTCTCTCTAAATTTTGTATGATTTCACCGACTCAGCGCCAACAAACACAATCAGTTTGAGATTGATTCATTATCTGTGAGTGCCGTCTGTGTCTTCTATGTGAGGCCTCAGAAAAAGCATATCCATGGCAACCCAGTGTAAAGTACTTGACTTTATCAACCTCTCTCTCTCTCCATCCAAGGTGATGTACTTCAGCTCTCTCTTCCCGTACGTGGTGCTCTTCTGCTTCCTGGTGCGAGGTCTGCTGCTGAAGGGAGCTGTGGACGGCATTGCACATATGTTCACCCCAAAGGTGAGAGAGTAAAGTGGTGATCATCAGTATTTCTAATGTGCAGAGCTTCAGCAGGATAGAAACTGGTGTTGATGGAGGATATATTACAGTTTGGAGTTATTATTCTTCAGTCCTCTTGACTAATAAAGTATTGTTTGATAGAGGAAATATTAGGCTTTTACCTATTTCCATTTTCATTTTGGTCCTGATCACTGTTGAATGAAACATTTTGCAGAACCAGACCATTGCCACTGCTGTCATGAAAGTAATTAGCAATGTTCTTGAAGCTTTGGACAGTAGGCAGTGTAGTCTGGCTCCTCTGATTCAATTTTCTAAGGTAGTTTTCCCTTGTTGATCATTTAGAAGAGTTGCTCCAATACAAGAGGGCATTTCCCGTTCGGCACATTTTGTTTGAATATGTATGAACGCAGCAACCAATCCCTGTTTCTTTACAAACAAAAAATAAAAAATTACAAAAACATAGCTAGCCAGCCCACAAAAAATGCCACCACAATGATCAGTCTCATGACTCAAACTTTGTAACAAAAACTCAGTGAATCAGCAGCGGAAGAAGAAGAACAAATCACAACATGAAGCCTTTCTTGTCTTACCGTTCTTGTTTGTAGGCTGGAAACATTTATTATTATTATTATTATTATTATTATTATTATTATTATTATTATTATTATTGTTATTGTTATCTTTATTTAATTATTTGAGTAAAATGTGGCAATGGATGGATAATCTGGGTCATGACCTCTTCTTCTTCTTTGGTGTTTCATGGAAGGGTTCAATTCTGCTACGTTGCATTTACCACCTCCTGTACAACCTGCGTACGGCCATTCATTCTTTTTCCTTCTTTCATTAAGAAAATCTGAGCAAATGCCAAATCACAAATCAACATGTCAAAAAGAAAAGCAACCGACAGAGCTTTTTTCACAAAGCAGAAATGCAACGTAAGTGCCATCTCACACCAAGCACTGTTTTGGTACAGTTACTGGCCCCTTACATATATTTATTATGTGGGATAATCACAGGGTTAAACAAACAAACAAGTTTCCTAACTCACCACAGGTATTATCAGAAGAAAAAGCACACTCTGGGTCGGAGCTTCAACTTGACACAGATGCAAATTTACAGCAGCTGCACGTTTTTTTTTATTCTCGCGAAGGTCCGCTGCATTTCTCTGCAACTCTCGGACGAATGTGGATGGTGCGTTCAGGAGCATCGGAATTTTCTATTATACTGAAAATAACTGGGGTTACAAAGGCTTACATGTGGAGGATTTGTGTGTGGTGGAGACAGAATGACCCCTGACAAAAGTGGGGGGGACACATCCCCCCTGTCCCACCCCTAAACTGACACCTATGGACAACATAATAATGTCTGGATCCCATAGGGTCACTTACCGTGCACATGTAAACAGCAACAGGATAACAGCACTCCCTGTCTCTACAGCACATCATTACTGGACAAGGCAACATGGACTGCTGCACAAACTTTTTTCATTCAAAAAGTTCAGCTCATTCAAGCTGGAGGATTTTAAAGCTGTTCTCTACTTTTCTGCACCACTGACACTTCTACAGTGTTTTAGCATAGTAAGTTACCATGCTAGTTCATGTCCTCTGTGGTCAAAGAAGTGTTATACTGTAAGTTCCTCTTCTTTGTGTACTCTGGTTGTCTCCATTCACATCCCAAAGCAAGATGAACATGGATAAATATATTCATGTGTATAATTTTTCATAAGAAATGTGACCTTTATTAGGACACAAATAGTTTTGTAGATAGTTTTGCCTGCTAGCTTCATTTCCATAATAAGCCCAATTCACACTGCTGTTTGAAGGCGTAATATTTACACCTTTGTGACGTTTCACCTCTGCTGTTAATGTCATGGAGATCAAGTGGGGGGAACAAGTTGATCCCCTCTTTGCTCCATCTCGAGAGTTAGTAACAGATGATGATGATATTGGGGAGAGGGAGGCAGTGGGAGACAGGAGTGCTGCAAGTAAGCATCTCTTTGTATGTGGGGGCATGACCTATGTCACGTACATCCATCCGTACTGCAGTGTGATCAGCACAGATTTTACGGCCCTGTGGAATTAATGTGAATGTCTTGAGCTGTAAATATAACAGAGCTTTGTTGTGGCGCTTTTGTTCCAGTGTACTGTGAATTGGACTATAGTCATAGCAAAGCTGGTTGTGACGTTGTGATGTAAGGGCAGCCCTGCCTTTTTGTGTGATCTTGCCGGATCTGGTTTGCCGAAATTTACTGCTGTGTGAACATTAACAATCCAACATGCAAATTTGAATTAGTTTGCTTTTTTAAATGAATCGGTACAAAGCAACCAAGCTGTAGGTGTGAATACCACCAGGGACTTTTGACAAATCACTGCATCATGTTAAATCACTTCAAAGTCTCTGGTTTTTCAGCTCATGCTGTTGGATGGTCTGACGTCTCATATGTTTGGGGACTTTGTGTCACTCAGTCTTCTGCGTATGTGTTTCATATTTGCTGTTTGTAGGGTTCAAACTCACTTAAACTCACACTATTGTTTTCACTTCATTTGCCAAATATTTGTATTCCTGTGTTTGAAAAAATAGACATAAAGAAAGACTGCTGGTCAATCAGATTTGCAGCTTAAATGACATTTTATCTTTTCCCACTCTTTAACAATAAATGGAGATGGTTTTAGCTGCTGTACCACCAGGGCCATTAGCCTGATCAGAATAATACAGTCATAAATACGTTGTTTCATGTTCTGGGGTAATGCTTTCCTCTAGTGGTCAAAGGGTGTGACTACAAAGAAAAATGCAGTGTGAAAATGCAGTTTAGGACAGGATGTCCACATGGAATATAATTAATATTATCATGTGCATCACAGTAAAGATGATCATAAGAATATAATCTTAATTTTGTATCCTGTTCATGTGTTTGCTGTTGTGTTATATTTTTTCTCTGTCAGAGTTGATTTGCTGTTTGCCAAAAAAACCTGAATGAAATGTTGGCACAAATGTTACAGTGATCAGGTTTTTGTCAAAGCAATCCAGGTAAGGTACTTAGATTTCATGACAGCATTGCTTGGGCCTTTCAAGAGTCCTACTTTAAGAAAAAAAAAACCCATAATAATATATGTATATATATATATATATATATATATATATATATATATATATATATATATATATATATATATATATATATATATATATATATATATATATGTATATATATGTATATATATATATATATATATATATATATATATATATATATATATATATATATATATATATATACACACACATATATATATATATATATATATATGTGTATATATATATATATATATATATATATATATATATATATATATATATATATATATATATATATATATATATATATATTTATATATATATATATATATATATATATATATATATATATATATATATATATATATATATATTTTTTTTTTTTTTTTTTTTTTATTGCATGCTTATTTCCATTTTTCAGTACATGGCAAAGAGCTGAACATAAAACAAACCAACTCTGACACATGTGTGATACTAGAAAAGGCAATTTGAGTGAGATTAAACTTGTTAGGTACATATTCCATCTTAGGTTCAACCATAACTTAAAAATAATAAAATAAAATTTTTCTATGCAGCAAAGATTTGCGAGATATATAGACAATTAGGTAGTCTCTTTTTTAACTTCAGTATAATGGAGACCAAGAAAAGGCACAATATGAGTGCTAAAAATAAGATATTTGTTAAAAAATATCAAAAATATCCGTGCAGCTCAATATTAGGCCAAAAATAGGGTCATCAGAGTAATTATGTTAATGGCAAATAACTTCCTACAGAAAGTTGATTGTTGGTACTGACAGCTATGAACATTTTTTGCTAATATTTATAGCCAATATTTTTGCCTTACATATTGGCCATTTATTCAGTATTTTGGCTGTAATATTGGCAGAATGTATAAATGTACTATAATGGTTTGTCTTATTATCACTGAATGCCGACTTTTATAAATCAAAGCATTATTTATCACAGAATAGTTGTTTGTTTTTCTTGCCTCACATCTGTTTCTAACACAAGTAGACTGTCACCATAAAAGGAGAAGGTGAGTTATAGGCAAGTGGAGGCTTTGTGCTCTTGACTAGGAAAAGGTATTGGTATTGGCAATTATCACTTAAAAAATATTTGCATATCGGATAACAGAAAAAATCCTAGATCATGCTTCTTTTACCAGAACTAATGAACATATTTATCAATTTTATAATCGAGCTAAGTGCAGGTTCATTAGTATACAGTATATTATTTGTTTAAGAGCAGAAATAATGGACACAAATACAGCTGTTAAGTACGCTGGAAAAAGTAATCTCCTTATTTATTTTTGGTTTGTTTGATGCAACGCGTTTATATTTGCAAGATATAGTGTTGACTTGAAATGTCACAGAACACAACATAAAGAGACGACTCTGTGGTTTTATTGTTTTTGCAGTCAAACCAGGATCCATTTGGCCTTGTTGGGGCTCCACTAAAGCTGCAGTAGCAGTGTTGAGATAATATATAAGTCTCTCTGTTATAACCAAATATTTAATTTGTAATGAACTATCGGGTAGTTTATAACTATCAGGGTAATTGATGAATAGCCTGTTGAGATGAGTCCTCTTGTTTATAAGGGGGTCCAGCTCAATGAACACATTATGTGATGCAACCATGTTAAACATACGTACTTACAAAGATCCTCATGAACCAGCCCACCCACATTATTCCCACAAGCCTGCTACACCCAAGGTTCACCAAACAGACACAGTAATACGCAAGTATTAGTAAAATTGGTAATAATTATGAAAATAACAATGATAGCATGAACTACACTGTGATAACGCTGAATATTATAATGAAGTGTCCCTTTAACCCCTTTTGTGTCTATTTTCAGAACTCAGTCCCCCAGACTTGCCTTGCGTCTCTCCACTGATTGTTGTTAATCCATAAAAAAAAAAATTAGTCTTCTTTTCAGAACTGCAATACCTAAATTTGAGCCAGAGGACATATAGTATATCATCAGAAACAAAACCACCTTTTTTGTATCTGTTTTGTTCAGCTGGAGAAGATGTTGGAACCTCAGGTGTGGAGAGAAGCAGCCACGCAGGTTTTCTTTGCCCTCGGTCTTGGCTTCGGAGGAGTCATTGCTTTTTCCAGCTACAACAAGCGAGACAACAACTGCCACTTCGACGCAACGCTCGTCTCCATCATCAATTTTGTCACATCCATTCTGGCCACTTTAGTTGTCTTTGCTGTGCTAGGATTCAAAGCCAATGTCATGAATGAGAAGTGTGTCGTGGAGTAAGTATGTCCCACTTAAAAATGAAAAAAAAAAAAAAACATCTGATGTACCTCTGTGTGCCTGTTTTATTTGTCACTGAAACATTTCTTTTCAATCTTTAATGTACAGTAACGCCGAGAAGATCCTGGGTTACCTGAACACCGGTGTGCTGAGCAAAGAGCTCATCCCTCCTCACATCAACTTCTCCCACCTGACGGCCCAGGACTACGCAGAGATGTATGGGGTCATAAAGACAGTGAAGGAGGACAACTTTGGACAGCTGGGCCTGGACGCCTGTGTGCTGGAAGATGAACTGAACAAGGTAACAAGCCAAGAGGATAACATGATTATAAAAGGAATTTAACTTTTTATTCTTCTTTTTTTTTTCAGAAAATGTGTAGAAGATCTAGTTCATGATATGTAAGAATTACTGTTTTTTATCTGTTTCTATTCTAGTTTTTGGTCAAATATTACCCAATACAATTATATACACAACACAGTATAACACAAAACAAAAGCAACATATGATACATCACAACATGATACAATACAGTTAGTTATAAAATTATACAGTATGGCATGATATGACCCAACAAGAGATCACAGTACTGTGGTGCAATAGAATTTGATACACCTTGATTCCCTCTCGGTACTTTGACTTGAAATAAAGTAAATAATACTAAATTAAAGTAGCAACAAGTTTCTGCCATTTAAAAAATTGCAACAAATTACAAGTTCTCTGGTAGTTTTTTTTTTTTTTTTTTTTTTGAGAAAGTATTTGGGAAACAAATGAAGACTGAAAATAAAACATACAAGCTAAATTGTGAAGAGAAAAAACATAATAGACCATTTTCATGTTTGCACACAGTGGTGATGTATTTTTGGCACCTTTCTTGAGTTTAATCCAGTCAAGATGCTTGAGATAACATTCTTACAAAACAGTGACATTTTCCTTCCATGTCTGGTAGGTAGATCCACTTAAGTCCATAAAATAAACTTCATTTTCCATCTCCCTTAAAACTGGCCAAGCTCTTGGTCCACTTTCATTTTCAAAGGTATCAGCAGTTTCATTTGCGCACAGTGTGCCGGCCTTCAGCCAACCATCACCATGCAGCTATCAAGACGTCATTTATCTAGACCAATAATAATACTTTATTATTTGATATTAAGTTTCTTATTCATAATTACACTTAAGAACACTGACAATTGTGATCAAAAAAAGAAAGAAATACCCCTGGGCCACATTGTACTATATTTTAACAGGGGCTTTAGATATTACTTTAAGTCTTCAAAGCTACAGAAAGACTGAATAATCATAGTAAAAACAGGACATGTCTTGTTGTGGCAACGGCAGTAATTGAACCAACATGACAGAAACAGCATATTTACAGATGCTGTGGAAAGACTCATGCCAAAGGAAGCGGGCCCTGTGATTTAATTTCTGCCGTTCTGTTTCTGTTTTTCATTCATGTTTATGCTGCTTACTAATGTTTGACAACAAAGACTCTTGAGCTGTCATCCATTTTGTTGCCCAAACTCCCCCCATAATAGGTTGCCTCACCCTTCAACTCCTGTAGCAGAGCAGCTGTGCTAGACATTTCCCAACCAGGAAGAGAGATGTTGTAACCTTCTACTGCCTGCACTCTTGACTTGTCATTCTACACTGAGGACTCCATTCAAGGTGTGCTTGCTAAAGAGCAAACCAAGGTCCTTGTTTTGTTGATAGATTTCACTTAAAAAGGGAGAAAAGCTGCTCAAAGTGGACTTCATGAGTCATGCTGTAAGTAATCCCAACATGCTTAGCGTAAAGGTCATAGCGCAGATCAGGAAGTCTTTTTAAGTCTTCTCTCTGATTTTGTGAAATGCATCCAAGAAACTGAAACTCTGATTTGCCTTTTAGTAAATATTCTATATTGAGTGCTGCGTTGTTGAATAGAGTCCTCAGTTTAGAACAAAAATAAAGAGTGGAGGCAGACAGAGATCATGACCAATCATTTTCTATCTTTCTGTAGGCTTAGGTTCATCATGTCTTGTAATTGCTGTGGTTGCAGATATTTGTCTAAATAACCATGATTACACAGACAGAATATGCCACATAGGCCAGAACAAGTTTGAGGACGAGGCTTAATTAAGCCTTAAAAATCTTACAGTCTTACAAATGCTAAAATATACATAACTAGACACAATCCTCAACTTTCACAGTCTTTTCTAAGAAAGTGAACCTCATTGTTCCCATCACATCACTCTAAGTTACATGAAAATGGCAAGCTATTGCTTTGCATTATGTTAGTATGAGACATCATACTCGTTTTTATTGATTTAGAGAGTTTTGTCAGGTACATTTTTAAAACAGAAAATAAGCGTATTTGTTGTGTTAATGAATAGAGCTGCAGGCCTGTTTTGCATTATTTACTCAATATTACATCAAAGACACAGTCACAGAAAAAAAAGGATAACAGAAAGAGCATATCTTGAGTAGAGAAGAGTCACATCTCATCAGCCTGGTCATGCATTGTTTCATGGTTACTGTCTGTGAATGTGATATTTTCTCCATTAATGGTACAATTATGCAGAGCTGGCCCTACCCAATGTGGTGCCCTAAGCAAGATTTTATATGGCGCCCCCTTCCTACCATTGTCTTCAATTTATAAGATAACATGTCACCTAATTTACGTGCTTAACAAATTACATATCAAAAATCTGAAATACAATATAAATTTCCTTACCACAAAATAAAAATCCTGTTAACAAGTGAATAAATAATAATAGTAGTAATAAATTATTAAAAAAAAAAAATCAGCATCAAACTATTTCAATAACACACAGTTTGCAAACAGTAATTCAATACATAATCTACATTTACACTATGCAGTAACTTTATATAAAAATTAAATAAAATAACTATAAAAGTCATATAAATTACCTATATACAATCATATGCAAAACTATAGTTTGGGGGCGGGGGAGACTTATCTGGTATTATCATTTGTAGTAATATTTATTGGGCATTGCTTTACATTTGAATTAATGCAAGCTCTTTCATTTTAAGAGTAATTAGTAATCAACCCTTTTAATACTCTAACAGGCCACCAGGGTTTTTTTTTGCCTTTCTTTTGTCAGTAACTATGTTCTTTGAGTAAACTTTTTTCGCCCCTTTTTCATGAGAAATAAAAGTAAAGAGTTCTGTAAAGTATTTGTCATTGTTATGTTACAAACAATTGTAAATGAACATATACAATTTTTTTAAGATGACCAAAAACACACCTCACCTTTTTACACACACTCAAACATTTTTGTTTGCCAAAAGCATTTCATGTTCATGGTACAGATTGTTATATTGGACCATGTCAATACGATTTTTTACTGATTATAGTCCCTGAAGCCTAAACTTGCACTCCTCACACATCCAAGAAGTGCTATTTTTGCACACAGTGCACTGCTACCTCTCCAGGCTAAACAAGGCAAAAGAACAACCAGAAAACACTCCAGAATGATACGAATGCTATTATTTACAATATTTTTACATTATTTACACAAAAAATACTGATAAACTTACAAGTCTTTCTTCTTTTAACTTTCTGCCGATGTGTGAAACCTCGGTGCACCAGAGACACCGAGCACGGATCATCTGCTACTTTAAACACTTTTTTTCGGCAACTTTTCCTCGCGTCTGTGAGCGGAAATGGCTCCCATTGTTTACAGTAGGGATCAGCTGTTGGCCCTGCGTAACACAGCTGTGCGACCGGAGGAGCGACCTGATATCCCCCGAGAGTTACGGAGGAGGATGCGGGGATGCCGTGCTGGGACTAGACGCCGTGAAAGCAGGAGAGCCTATAGACTGACTCTCCCGTCCATCATCATGGGGAACGTAAGATCTCTCCCCAATAAGATGGATGAGCTGGCGGCGTTGACTCGGTATCAGCAGGAGTTCCGGCGGTGCAGCATGCTGCTGTTTACGGAGACATGGCTGAGCACAACGCACACAGACGCGACCGTAAAGCTGGATGGATTCTCCCTCATACGGGCAGACAGGACAAAGAGGAGCGGTAAGAGAAAAGGAGGGGGGCTGGCGGTGTTTGTGAACGACAGATGGTGTAACTCCAGGCACATCACTGTCAAAGAGCAGCACTGCTGTCCGGACATTGAGCTGATGGCTGTTAGTTTGAGGCCGTACTATCTGCCGCGGGAATTTTCACACGCCATTGTGTTGACTGTGTATATTCCTCCCTCCGCTAACGCCGATGCAGCCTGTGACGTCATCAACACCGCGATCCACAGGCTGCAGACTCAGAGCCCCCAGGCCCTCTTACTGATCTCTGGGGACTTCAACCATGCCTCTCTGTCCTCCACTCTGCCTAAATTCATCCAGTATGTCACATGTGCCACCAGAGAAAATAAAACACTGGACTTATTCTATGCCAACACCAAGGAGGCATATAACTCATCACCTCTCCCCCCTCTGGGAAAAGCTGATCACAACCTGGTTCATCTCCTGCCTGTTTACAAGCCCCTGTTTAACAGGCAACCAGCTGTGTCCTGCACGGTGAAGAAGTGGTCTGAGGAGGCTGAAGAGGCTCTGAGGGACTGCTTTGAAACTACAGTGTGGGAAATATTCAGTGACTCTCATGAGGAGGACATCGACAGTTTAACAGACACCATCACGGACTATATAAACTTCTGTGTGGAGAATACCGTACCCACCAGGACAGTACGGTATTTCTCTAACAATAAACCCTGGATTACTCCTGACATTAAGGCTCTTTTAAAGGAGAAGAAGAGGGCCTTCAGGTCAGGAAACAGAGAGGAGCTAAAGACTGTCCAGAAGGAGCTGAGGAGGAAAATCAGGGAGGAGAAGGACAGATACAGGAAGAAGATGGAGGAACAGCTGCAGGAGAGAAACACCAAGGGAGTCTGGGAAGGCCTAAAAACCATCTCGGGCCACCAGGGGTCCAACTCCCAGACAGCCGGGGACCAGAGGTGGGCAGATGAACTGAACACCTACTTCTGTAGGTTTGAGGAAGTGTCTGCCCCTCCCTCAGCTGTGACAGCCCTGCAGCAGCCCCCGTCCATCGCTCTCCCAGCACTCTGCCCAAGTCCGGCCCCCCCCCCCCCCCCCCCCCCACCTCCCCCGCTACAGTACCCAGCTCACCACCACCACCTCCCCCCCCAGCCCCCCCTCACCTCCCCCCCCCCCACAGTACCCAGGAGACCATCACCAGCCCCCCCTCACCTCTCCCCCTACAGTACCCAGCTCACCACCACCAGCTCCCCCCCAGCCCCCCCTCACCACCCCCCCTCCAGCATCCAGCCCCACACCCCAGGACACATGGCCCCCCTGCTCCACCCTGTCCCTCACACCTCTCCAGGTGAGGAATCAGTTCAGGAGGATAAAGACCAGGAAGGCTGCAGGACCAGACGGCCTCAGTCCCAGACTGCTCAGGTCCTGCTCAGACCAGCTGAGTGGGATTGTTGGACACCTGTTCAACCTGAGCCTGAAACTGGGAAGGGTACCACGCCTCTGGAAGACATCCTGCGTGGTACCAGTGCCAAAGACCCCCCATCCCAAGGACCCTAGCTGCTACAGACCGGTGGCCCTCACATCCCACCTCATGAAGGCCCTGGAGTGGCTGGTCCTTGCCAACCTGCGCCCCCTGGTGAGCTCGTCCATGGACCCACTGCAGTTTGCATACCAGACAGGAATCGGAGTGGACGACGCCATCATTTTCCTCCTCCATCGAGCTCTGTCACACCTGGAGTCGCCTGGGAGCTCTGTTCGGGTCCTTTTCCTGGACCTCAGCAGTGCTTTCAACACCATCAGGCCGGCCATCCTGAGGGACAAGCTGGAGCTCTCTGGTGTGGACCAACACCTCACATGCTGGATTGTGGACTACCTCACCAACCGCCCACAGTATGTGAGGACCCGGGACTGTGTGTCAGAGACTGTCCTCTGTGGTATAGGGGCCCCCCAGGGAACGGTGCTGGCGCCGTTCCTCTTCACCCTCTATACTGCAGACTTTTCCCACCTGTCACCCACCTGCCACCTCCAGAAATTCTCTGATGACTCTGCCATCGTCTGCCTCATCACAGACGGGGACGACCAGTCGTATAGAGAACTCATCCAGGACTTTGTGGACTCGTGCCAGCAGAACCACCTGCACATCAACTCTGATAAGACCAAGGAGTTGGTTGTGGACTTCCGCAGGCGCCCCCACTCCCCCCCATCACCAGTGAACATTCAGGGAAGGGACATTGAGATGGTGACATCTTATAAGTACCTGGGTGTTCATCTTAACAATAAACTGGACTGGACTCATAATACTATCGCACTTTACAAAAGAGGACAGAGCAGACTCTATCTGCTGAGGAGGCTGAGGTCTTTTGGGGTGCAGGGGGCACTCCTGAAGACCTTCTATGACTCTGTTGTGGCCTCGGCAGTCTTCTATGGAGTGGTCTGCTGGGGGAGCAGCATCACAGCAGCTGACAGGAAGAGACTGGATAAACTGATAAAGAAGGCCAGCTCAGTCCTGGGATGCCCTCTGGAACCAGTGGAGGAGGTGGTGGAGAGGAGGACTACAACCAAGCTGTCCTCCATGGCCTAATGAGCCAGAGGGCCAGGCAGTTATGTCTCCCCAGGGTGAAAGTTGAACGTGATGGGTTTTGTTTGTTGACAGCAGTAGTGTATATGAGGTAACTGGCAAGGTATAAGCTAATTTAAAACTACAAAATGTAAATGAATTGTTAACACAGTTTTACACATCCTGATAAGAATCTTGACTTCTTGGTTTGCAAATAGCCCATTATA
The DNA here is from genome assembly GCA_037902135.1 of Cetoscarus ocellatus. Classification (NCBI taxonomy): domain Eukaryota; kingdom Metazoa; phylum Chordata; class Actinopteri; order Labriformes; family Labridae; genus Cetoscarus; species Cetoscarus ocellatus. The sequence continues at coordinate 47,793 of JBAMNC010000462.1, read as the reverse complement.
GCAAGACAGTCTGGCTGCAGACCTGCACCGTCAGGAACCTTCGTTGCAGACCTGCACTGATAGGACCCGCTCCACTGATAGGACCGGAAGTTGATTCAAAGCATTTCAAAATAATAGCGGATGTACCGGAAGTGCATATTTCTCGGAAGCTAAAATAAAAATGATTATACCTGGAAATGATAATTTTTCGTCTCGTGTGAATATACTTTATTATGGGGGCTTTATTTTATGTTTACATTTTGAATATGATTTATTTGTGTATTCATGTGTTCAATTAAAACAATGATAAAAGAAGTATACGTTTCCCGTTCAACAGGATAATAGGAAAAAAAGACAAGTAAATATCAAGATAAAAAATACAGAAAATACAAAACAGGATGACCACTTTGAGGGTAATTTTACAGATAAATAATACAAACTAAATGTACATATTTTGTTATTATCCCCCAAAACATGAATTGTTTTACACCAGTATTTTAATTTATTCAGCAAAATGGGTAGCTGTTAATTTGGTTAGCGATACAAATTCATTTAAAAAAAATATGTTAAAACACCTTATGTGTAATTTCATTGTGCTTCTACACTCCAACCAATTGCTGATTGTTCTTTGCTTTTATACCAATATTTACCATTGAAAATGAAACCTCACGCACTTTTGGATTAATTTACTTATTGATTTACACAAATCTTGAACACAGACATACCTTGTGTGTTTGCAATTGTTCCACCTTATCATAATTCATAAATAATTACTCAATATTGCTTTCTATACTGCTATTTTCTTACCTGTGCTGTCGGACCACCTGTATTTCCCAGGAGGGTGTGAGGGATGATGATTTAAAATTAACTTCACTTTGTCTATTCAAAGTGAATTACTGAGTACTGAGTTACATGAGCCAGACAGCCAATAACATCTGTTACAGGAGAAAACAGAGTAGACACCAAGCAAACTTTCAACGATGTCTTTTTATTTTTTCTCCTCTTTGTATTTACAGTACGCCAAGTACCCTCTATTGTCCATTATCTCCTCACAGAACATCCACATATCTTTAATATTATAAAAGATAAACTTAAAGGCTCCAGCATGGATTCTTTCTTCATGTGGATCCATGGTGTCAACAAACAGCTTAGCTGTTTCCTGTGCAGCCTCCCCAGTTTGTTTACTGTCCATTTGTTAAATGTCAGGCATCTCCACTTTGACTGCAAATGTTTGTTAGCCTGTATCCATTCTGCAGCTTTTTACAGTGATCCACCACTCGGCCCACCGCACTGGTCTAAGGAAAAAAAAACATTATTTGCATTTGTTTAAATAAGTTGCTTACACCAATCAAGTAGTCTGATCATACAGTGATAATAATGTGTGTTTTCATACATATCAAAATGCCAACAACAGTCAAAGCCTTCTCATGTCAAGTTTATCTCACAGATATATCTAAATAATACATCCATGGCTAATCCCAAAGTTAGCCTAGATAGCGCTAGCCACTGTTACCATATCTACGATAACAGCGCTTAATTTGTTTATACTAATCAAGTAGTCTGATCATACAGTGATCATTTTGGGTGTTTTCATACATATCAAAATGCCAACGACAGTCAAAGCCTTCTCATGTCAAGCTTTTCTCAAAGATATATCCAAATAATACATCCACGGCTAATCCCAAAGTTAGCCTACTTAGCACTACCCACATTACCATAACTACGATAACAGTGCTAAAAAAACACCCAAAGGTCCAAAAGTCATTTCTTTATAAGGTTACAGGGCAATACATAGTGGTAAACGCAACGTTCTAGTGAATAAAGACTTCTTGTGTTTCTTCAAAAATGACGAAAAGTACTCACTTGACTTTTACTCACCTTCTCTCCACACTCACTCTTTACGGGAAAAACTCACAGCACTGCATGAGAAAAAACATCAATTCGGGTCCTCTCAGTGGAGCGGGTCCTAACAGTGCAGGTCTGCAACGCAGGGTCCTATCAGTGCAGGTCTGCAGCCAGACCCCTCTCTATTATAGGCCTGTCTGATGAAACATATACATGAACTTCAGCATGACCAGCATCACTAACAATATTTTGGTCTTTTGCCCAAAGCATTTAATGCCATGTTCACATTTAGGCAGGTATTTTTGAAAATACGTTTTATGTGTTTTTTGGCCTTCTGGCCTTATGTCTTAATGCAAACAGGATTTTGGGTCACTGAAGCACGTTTTGGAAAACTCCAGACAGAGTGTTGATTTTCTGAAACTCTGTTTAAGGCATCTCCATGTGAACAGGGAAAACAGCATTTTGGGGCCAAAACAATACTCTCTGCTCCAATCTCTCCTCTGTGTGATGTCACACTCTGCAACATTATTGCTTTTGTTTACTTTCTGAAGTCAACTGCTTACGCAAAAGTAGAAGGTTTGCTGCAAAGGTCGTAGCAAAACTTTTGCTGGTTTCAGTGTTTATATCGCTGAGTGGACCTTTTACACAATTTTACATAGCTTCAGTTGCCCCCTTAGAAAGATGCTGCTTCAAACAACACTGACAAATCAAATGCTTCCAAAGTTTTGGACGGGACCTGTTGTTAAGACTTCTGGCTACCTGTGTGGTTGAAACTGACAAGAGCGGCCATTAATGCTTTTCAAAAACAGGATCTGATGAAGCGCATTTAATATCATTTGGATTGAAATCCAAATGAAATGACGAAATATTTGCTCAAACAGCCCACACTAATCAATTAACATGGTTACATGTTAAACTGTAAGACCAGTCAGACATGTGGTTGGAATAGAATTGAAAGTTAAGCCGTTTTCTAGGGCATTGCAGGTCACAGACATCATTACATGCTAATAAACAACATTTATCTGTACATATATGTGTTGTTGGCATTTTCAGCGAAGGCACTTTTTTTTTCAAAACTTTTCATGTATGAAAAGTATAAAAAATAGCATGGCCTTAGTCTGTGGTGCCTTCAGGAAAAATTATTTCCCATCGCCTCACCTAGGTTGTTTTTTTCTTAAAACAGATATTCTCTACTCCAAAACCCCAGTTTTCATATTCAATTTGGATATGTTTTCTCAAGTTTCTATGGATTAAACAAATCCTTATTATTACATTTTGTGAACTTAACACAGACTGTTGAGGTTGAGGAGCTCCAGTAAAGCTGTTTGACCACTGTGACTATCAGTTGAACATGTCTTGACTCTTAACTGGATCTTAATGATGTTTACAAGTAAAATAAAGTAATATCCTTATCACTCACAGTTTAAAGTACTTTGCTACTGTAAACCAAACTGTACATTTTGGTAAATTTTACACAAATGATAAATGATAAAACAGCATATTTGCAGCTGTAAGTGAGTTTTAACTTCAATCTTCTTCTTTCCTTCCTGCAGGCAGTTCAAGGCACTGGTCTGGCCTTTATCGCCTTCACAGAGGCCATGACACATTTCCCTGCTAGCCCCTTCTGGTCTGTCATGTTTTTCTTCATGCTTATCAACCTGGGTCTGGGAAGTATGATCGGCACCATGACCGGCATCACCACACCCATCCTGGATGCTTTCAAGATTCGCAAAGAGATCCTGTGCGGTGAGCTTAAGTGTTTTAATTTTAGTCATCAGTCCAGTGTGATTTAATGAAGCATCTGAGACTCTTACTGGATGTACTTTGTTCTCCTCCGCAGTGGTGTGCTGTATCATTGCCTTCCTGTTAGGCCTGCTGTTTGTGCAGCGTTCAGGGAACTACTTTGTCACCATGTTTGATGATTACTCTGCTGGTCTACCTCTGACTGTGGTGGTGATCCTAGAGAACATCTCTGTGGCCTGGATCTACGGTACCAAGAGGTAACTACAGTTCAAACTGTTATGTAGGCTGTCGCTATGCTATCAGATATAATAACTTTCCGGGTTGTCAGTTTGACCTGGTGGATGTCTAAAGGATCCCTTTAATTTCTGACAGGATTAAGTGCAACCATTGTGGCTGATAAGAAGACAGAAATCTCTAAAATCTTAAGTCATTTCAAACTTTCAGCCAGCGTTGCTTTGTTCTGATCCAGTAAAAAAAAAAAAAAAAACACTACAAATGTGCATATTTCCTTTGGTAGTTCAGAGTCCAAGTGTCTTATACACATTTATACAGATGAAGATATTTATTGGTGTCTGGCAGACTTTTAGATATAAATGTAAACCAACTTAGTGTACAAAGAAAATGGGCTTTTAATGCTCACCAGTGTACATAGAGGACCACAGCACACCAGATCGCATGCTAACTTATTACACCGTAATACCTTTAAAAGTGTCTGCAGAGTGACTGTCAGCGATGCGGAAAAGTAGAGAGCAGCTTTATAAATTATATTGACTCCTGCTTGAACAAACTGGACTCAATCTAGGAAACTTAACAAGTTTTTGAATTGGTGTTGAATCCTGTGATAATCTGCTGTATAGACAGTAAGTGATGTTAACCTGTTACTACTTTCATGGTACGCTGTGCCTGCTCACAGAAAGTGACTCTGTGGGGTCAAAACATTATTAGGAAGTTGTTATCTGTCTGGTAGCCATTATGCAATTATTATCACCACTACTGTTGCTTATACTTCTACAGCAGTATGATGAGTTAACTTGTCAACCTCACCGTTGATTGACTGATTGTGTCCTCACTGCAGACAAACCGACATAGGGGTTGATTGGAAGCAAGCTGAAACCAACTCTTTTAGGCGAGCCTGGCACAGTTTTTTGTGTTGAGACAGGGGTTAATTGCTGTGTTTCATATATATATATTGGACTGATATTTTTACAAGAGAACCACCTAACAGAGAAGGAACATGCAAACCCTTGTGACCATCAGTTGAACAGCACTGTACTGCAGAAAGTCCTATGTTACTACAAAAATGGCACGAAAAAGGCAATTAACAATGGAAGAAAGACCATCATAACACTTAAAAATGTAGGTCTTTCTTACAGACAAATTGCAAAGAAAATCAAGGTGTCAGTGAGTACAGTTTTCTTCACCATCAAAAGGCACTCAGAAACTGAGGGAAACTCTGACAGGAAGAGGTCTGGCAGACCCAAAGCCACAACTAAATCAGAGGACAAGTTTCTGAGAGTAACAGTTTGCGTGACAGGCGTCTCACAGCTTCAAGCACAGCTTAATAGTGGTCGTAGTAAACAAGTCTTAGTTTCAACTGTGAAGAGAAGACTTCGAGCTGCAGGTTTGACAGGACGAGTTGCAGCAAGAAAGCCATTGCTAAGACGTCAGAATAAGACAAAGAGGCTTGCCTGGGCCATGAAACACCGCCATTGGTCTACTGAAGACTGGAAGAAGGTATTATGGACTGATGAATCAAAATTTGAAATCTTCAGTTCATCATGAGGGATCTTTGTACACCGTCGAGTGGGTGAAAGGATGGTTCAACAGTGTGTGACATCAACTGTCAAACATGGAGGAGGAAGTGTGATGGTCTGGGGCTGTTTTGCTGGATCCAGGGTTGGTGACTTGTACAGAGTGTGAGGCACCCTGAACCAAAATGGCTGCCACAGCATTCTGCAGCGCCATGCAATACCCTCTGGTATGAGCCTAATTGGTCAGGGGTTCATCCTACAGCAAGATAATGACCCAAAACATAAGTTCAAGTTATGCCAGAACTACTTCAGGAAAAAAGAACAAGATGGTAAGCTTGAAAACATGGAGTGGCCAGCACAGTCTCCAGACTTGAACCCCATCGAGCTGGTTTTTTGATGAACTGGACAGAAGAGTAAAAGCAAAGCAACCTACAAGTGTCACACATTTATGGGAACTTCTGCTACAGACATGGGAAGATCTTTCTGAAGAATATTTGATTTCTATTGTAGAAAGAATGCCTTGAGTGTGTTTAGCTGTTATATCTGCCAAAGTTTGATGCTACTTTGATGAGTCAAGAGTTTAGAATACATTTTGGCCTATAAATTGATTTCGTGAGTTCTTTTTTTACTCCAACTGCTTGTTTGTACTACGCTTTCATTTCAGAGTGCAATGAGATTAAATTTAATACTATTCGGTAAAAAAATGGAAAAAATTGGGGTGCTCTAAAACTCTTGACCAGTAGTATATATATATATATATATATATATATATATATATATATACACACACACACACACACACACATATATATATATATATATATATATATATATACATATATATATATGTGTGTGTGTGTGTGTATATATATATATATACTCTTATTTCTGACCTGGGCCTCTTTAAATCTAGACTGAAAACGTATTTATTTAGGTTGGCTTTTAACACCCAGTAGCGTGCTGACACTTTTACTTTATTTTATTGTATTTTATTGCTTTTCTTGTTTTTATTGCTTTTATTGTTTTTATTGCTTTTTATTGTTTTTATTTATTCCTTTTTATTTACTATCTATTGTAAAGCACTTTGGTTCACTGAAAGGATCGTTGTAAAGGGCTGTATAAACAACAAATAGAACATTTACATTTACATATGCGAGTCAGGCATATATATATATATATATATATATATATATATATATATTTATGTTGCTTTTCCTGCAGTCAGCTAGTTACAGTGGTGTAGGTCAGAAACTCCACCTTCTCCATTTAAGTAGATAAAACATGCACAATGTACTTTATTCTTATTAAGTGATTATGTGCAAGTGCTGGGTTACCTAAAAAAATGTGCTTTAAACAAGTCGTTTGATTTGATAAAGAGTATTTTACATCATAATTGACTGCTCTTTTGACAAGTACTGTTTCTTCGGTGCTCTTTACTTGATTGATCATTGATGGTTAAGCCTCACAAAGCAGCTGAAGCAAGGACTGGGAAGCTTTTTCCTATATAGTGCCATGTGAGAATTTTTCAGCTCCCCAGTGTGCCATCTCAGTGTCAAGGTGCATGAAGTTTAAATAAAAAAAAAACTGAACAAAGTTAAAACCAAACATTGAACTGTTTTTTTTCCCCATTACTGGAGACAAAACACTCAATGACATAATGAAAAATGTTTCTCTCTAAATATGGGTAAAAAAAAATCAAAGCTTCTATGTATAAGTCATGTCAAGAGTATAAAAAAACTTTACATACCACATACAACATGTTCATGCACGTTTTCTTAATACAATGAATTTGACAAATAATGATTTTGTTAATGTCATTTTGCCTGCCTACCCTTTCCTCTCTCTTACAGGTTCATGCAGGATCTGGAGGACATGCTTGGTTTCAGGCCGTACACTTTTTATTACTACATGTGGAGGTACGTGTCTCCAGCTATCCTGGTGGTCCTTATCACTGCTACTGTTATCGAAATGGCCATCAGTCCTGCAGGATACAACGCCTGGGTGGAGTCTGAGGTTAGTCTGAAGTTTAGCATGTGTTTTAGTTCTAAAAATAAGAGTAAAAAATATTTTGTTCTCTTTTGGAATTTGTAAGACAGAAACCTGTCAGGGTTTTCAATAGGGGTGAACAAAAATAGGAAAACTTAGATATTTATTTGCAAAACAAGGGATCAAAAACAAAAAAGACTTACAAAATAAACCACTGGAACCCTGGAGAACACGAGGAAACACTGGTATGTGGTGCAGGGATGAAACAGGGAGTAGAAACACAGATTCGCGGGGTATGAACACAGATGAACTGACAAAGACATGCAGGAGCACAGACTTTTGCCACGTGCCAGGGCAATTGTTTTATCTGTCCTTTGAACTTGCTTAAACTGGAAGAAGTTTCTCAACCGTCATGTTTAGGACTGTCCCATGTCCTTAGCATTGCTTGGAGGATAGAGGATTGAAGACAGAGGATCGTCAACTGTTGGTGGTGAGCAAGGGCATGTTGGACTTGACTCTACTATAGTGAGATCCAAGGAAGAGACACGCCACCTTATTGGATATCAGTCACTGATGGGACACCACAATGCAGTACAACTACACAACTAATGAGTGAAGGAGGAAACAAGGGACATCAAAACAAACAATAAAACAGACCTAATGGACATTTAAACTGACATTAACTTTAGTAAATCTGAGCTGACAGGCTGTGACCAGCTGAAATTATAATCTTAACAAAAAATACATAGGTGTACCACATCAGAGTGAACATTTGATTTGTTTTTCTGAAGCATCTAAACAGTGTTTATTTGAACTTTTAAACTTAATGAAATCATAAACAAGCTCATAGTTCTATTATAGAAAGTAATAAAAGTCAGACAGAGCGAAGGTCAGGGAGAAACATGTTTAAGATCTTCAACATAGAAATACACTTTAATTTAAGGATGATCATCTAGCAGAAGCATTCTGATTGATATTTGTTGTGATTTGATTATTTTTTTAACAAACTTGAAACCCATAAAATAGTTTTAAAAATAATATTGAATATTTTTTGACAAACTGACAAACCAAAAAAAGTGTGTGTGGACCATTTTTAAGGCACGGCAACTAAAAATCAAACTACAATAAAAAAATCTAATGATCAACAAACAATTTTATATAAACACAATGTTTCAGAAGAAATCTTTTTTTAATCAGCCTGCAGGTTGTTCTTCATGTGCAGGTATTTATAATCAGGTCAAATAAAGAGAATAAAGATTAACTTATTTTATTAGAATTAATACAGCCTGTTTTTGTTCATAAACAATAACCTCCTCACACGAGACTGTCAGGGCATTGATGATCAGTTACCGTCATCACAAACAGATCTTGCTTCATGTGACACTGCAGAGGGAAATATGTCTTGTTCGAAATGAATTTTTCATCTGCCCTTAGCTTTGTTTCCTGCATCTAAGACTGAGGAAAAGACTAAAGTGAAAGATCCCTGAACTCAATTTGAAAGACATAGGAAGGAGCCCAAGAAATGTCACAAAGAGGTCAAACCTACAAGATAAAACAAGAAACACCAAGGGCTGAACTAAAGAGAAGCAGAATATAGAAAGAAGAAGAGGAAAGTCTGAACCAGTAAATACTTAAGTAACACACGAGGGAAGGCACGTAATGAAGGAAAAATGATATAACAAGCATGAATGAACTTAACAGGAGAACTCTCTCTAAAATAATGTAAAATCAAGGTTATCTTATGACAAACATTGCATATGATTACAAAGTAAACAAGATTGTAGATTGCTTAAAACACAGTGCAACAGTTGAGGTTGTGTTATGTATCCTTAAGAAAGACTGTGCAACGCCACCAGAGGGCGCAGTTGTCATCTTTGTTTTCAGTGTGAGTGGCGCTCTCAGTATGAACACATTCCTGACGCTGAGCTCCAGTATTCATTTTTCTACCACTTGACTTACAAGTGATGTATGGATTCGTACCAACTATTTTGTTTGTATGATGAAATAGTAGCCATATAACCGGGCTTGGTAAGGTTATGTCTGCCTTTTTAAAAAAGAAAAACATTGTGGAGACCCCAGACCTGTGTGGCCGTGCACTTTTGGCTATCTTCCAAGCCTCCAACGCTCTCAAGCACCACTAAATACGGAAATACAGATCCAGACCATCACAACAGCATACACAATAAAACAGGAACAGTACAGCAGCAACATGAAAGTAGACCATCAGATTTTTGGTGAATATTGGTAGGATGGGTGCATAAGCCAATGAGCACTGAAGCCAAATTTTACCTCTATAAAGCCCAATTTTAGAGAGAGCCTAGCAAGGAGCAAATAGTGGATTAATCTTGTCAGGTGCTCCACTGTGTCTAAACAGTATCAGTGAACAAAATTCTCTTAATCCTGAGATATACATTTTTATAAACTTGGTATATGTGATGTGTGATGCTGATGTGCTTGTATACGTCAAGCACATCAGCACAGTACATTTAATTCAGGAGAACATGTCTTACTTTTTCACCATGGACAGGAATTGAAAACTCTGGTGACTCCACAACATACACATAAAAAACTTGCCTCTTGAGGAAGAAAAAGAATCCACATCTGCTCCAAACTGCCATAAAAAGCACATCCAGAATCTGTGCAAAGTTCACTTGGTTAAAACATTTTACCAATTTTATATCCTATAATAACAGAGAAAATATAACAAAGAAAAGGAAAATTAAGTGTTTGTCTAAAAACTTTAATAATTCCAGTTGTTTGGATGTCATTTTAGGTTGTTTCTCTTGCATTATAAAAAACTTAAAAGTAATTTTTGCAATGTCTTTTGTCATCATTTTTCTGTCTTTAACTGCATCAAGGATGTTATGAAAATGTCTGTTTTGTTTTTGCATAAAAAAGCACTTGTCATGGAATAAAAAAGTAATTCTTTGCTTTTAAAAAGAAAAATCCCAAAATGCTTCAAGTGGACAATATTTTTTTTAAGTGGTTTGAGTCACCAAGTTGTCAAAACCAAACCAGAACCAGTGACCAGAGAAAGGGGTATGTACCTTATTGTGGGCTAAGTGTATTTTTGCATCTCTTATATGCACTTTTCCTGTTTCTCTGTTGTTATTTTGTTGAAGGGACATAAATATGTTTTTTTTTTATAAAATAATCATAAAGACTGTATTGCAGCTCCAGTTGTCAGTGGTGACAAATGCTCTTTTAGCCCTCAAGCCCTCTACCGGTAACCTTGCAGTGCAGATGGACCTGCCTGATTCAGTGCCTGTAATCAGGTAGATCCATCTTGCCAAGCTCCAAACTACAACTATGGTGAGCAGCCAAAGCTGCACAGTCCAATCTTTAGAGCAGGAAGAGGGGGGAGCTACGAGCAAGACGACAGCAGGTAGTATTATCAGATCTAGACAGTATATTTTACTTTCCTTCCGACATGTTTTGCCAAGAGTTTGTTCGACGCAGTAGCTCACATTCCATACTTTACATCGTGGCAGTAGCGCCTGCCTACTCCATTATCTGATGACCCATAATGAATGTCATTGACAGAGCGATCATCCAGTCACCTGCCTGATATGCTTTTGAAAGGTTCTGCCCTTCCCAAACAATTTCTATGGACCACTTCCCAGATGGACTAGTGAAATATATTGAACGGTTCATCTGGTGTGTGAGGTTACTCTACCAGGATTGTATGACTGAAAGTTATTGATATAAGGGTAAGGAAAGACAGAACTGATACTTTTCTTCTCTCTACCTCCTCTCTCCCATCTTTCTGTCTGTCATTGTCTTTCCCTCAGGGTGCAGAAAAATTCCACAGCTACCCTCCATGGGCATTAGGCATGGCCTACGCCCTCATTGTGACTGCCATGCTGCCTTTACCCCTTGTCTTCATTGCACGCCGCTTCAACCTGATCTCTGATGGCTCTAATAAGCTCTCTGTCTCCTACCGCAAAGGCATGATGAAGGATATGTCCAACCTGGAGGAGCAGGATGAGCAGCGCTTCATTTTAAGCAAGAACCCCAGTGAGGCTCCCTCCCCGATGCCCCCCAAACGCACCTTCCTGGGCCCAGGCGGAGCCCACGAGATGACCAACACCAATTACGGCACAAGCACCAAGACGGGATACCAGAATATTGGCTCGCCAGAGTCTGAGCTATGATCCACTAACCTCAAAGATTCCGCCTCCTTGTCTTTCTAAACCACCGGCTTACTTGGAGAAAAGGAGACACGGTGGGAAAGGGGGGATCAGAGGAGGTCAAGAAGGAGAGAAAATCCACTGTTGCTCTTCTTCTCTGCAGTTTTCTTCACACCTTAACCCTCAGAGCCCGGTCCAGCCCCTCCATTACACTGTTTTTGCTCCATCGCTAGTGATTCTTCTCTTCTTCCATACTGCAAATCACACATCAAGTTCTGCTGAAATGAAGGGATCATGGGAATCAGAGTCCCACGTGACTTTTCCATCTTTCAACAGATTGCAGAGAGAAGGAAAGAGGGAGTTGAGGAAGGAGTGAAGTATATAAAGCTGACTTCAAGGCTCAGGTGCAAGCTTTGTTTTCTAGTAGGCTCTGCTGAGGTTTAGGTGTGTACAACACTGAAAATTTACTTTGTCCTGAACCATAAACGTCAAAGGTTACTCTTAAGACAGCTGGATGTTCCTGAATCTCAGGCATCATCATCTTACTCGGGTTTAGTTGCAGAAGATTGTTATGTGCGGGGGAAGGATGGAAGGAGACTCACCATATGTGCTTGTTTCTCGTCTGGAAAACACAAAAAACAAATCAGCATAGGTGCTTTTTGACAGCAGGAACTTCTCTCAGTTCATTTTAACAGCAGGAACAAGGGACAAAATTTGGTGCTAACAATTAATATAACATTTGAAAACGAACAAGGCAAGCGAACCAAAAAGCAGTGAATTGTGGCTTGAATTTGGCAGAATACAACTACAGCAAGAAAGTGGAAGACTATGAGACAAGATAAGATAAGATATCCCTTTAGTAGTCCCACAGGGGGAAATGAGTGGAAGACTGTGACAAATGGTGCTTAAAAGCACAATCAAAAACAGCACAAGCTGAACATTCAGCAGGCTTGTTGTAATGTCGCTTGAATGATGACTGCTTGCAAGACTGTCTCGGCATAGAGTGGTGAGCTGATGAGTCATGTAACGCTGAAGTTATCTAGCATTTAGTATAAGCAGTTCCCTTATCCAGTGGAGTTTTGGGTGAGTGTTTAATTAGCTGTCTACAATAAGTAGCTTCAGAAATTTTTACCTTTTCTTATGTGAACAATAAACATCTTTAACTGCCCCATGTGTGAATTTTAATGCTTAATCATGTACTAATGGTCTAAAATTGTAGAGAGAGTCCATTTATATCTTCACTGTACATTCTTAGGCTGACTTGTATGATTCCCCTGGGACTTAGGGCTGCTGTGGAAAAGCAGACAACAGTGGGTCACAAAACCATTTAGTCTTTGAAGTTCCTGGAACTTGAAGATACACATCATTTTAGTCAAAAAGCACCTGATGAAACACATTTTCCTGTTAACCAGTGTTAAAAGTACATCTTTATTGTGCCTCTCATGCATCAGCAATAATAATGATAAACAATGATCTCCTTCTTTTCCTCTCCTGCTCCTGTAGAATAATGTAACGGTTAATGTAATGTGTTGTGCAATCGTCTAAGATGTCAAAGTATATTGAGTATGTACACCGCACTTCAAATCAAGGGAGAAAGCTTTTCACCTCTTCATTTTCCTCTCTGTGATCACTAAAAGCACAGATGTCACGCCATGGTTAGAGCATCTCTGAGCCTTAAAATAGAGCAGCACTTTTCTATTTAGACTACCCCTCCTCATGTCATATCTGTGCTGTTCCAGCCACAAAGCTTTTACATTCTAATCAGTCATTTCAATCAAGTGTTTCTGTTTTAATCATTGCCTTCGAAGGGGCCGATGTGGCAGCGCAGGAGCAAAGATAAGCTTAGGAGATAGGCAGAGCTAGGATGAATTGGAAATGTGAGTTTTTTCCATAAGTGTGTGTTATACGTGTGCACTGGTGTGTTGCCTACCACTGAATGAGAGCCCTTGGTAACCCTGCCGCTTTAAAAATAGAGCAGCATCACCCAGGGGAAGCCGTGGCAACAAGGAAGGCACAATAGAGACGGATCCTCTTGTGATGTGGAGAAGGACAAGGAGATCGGACAACTTGTTTTCCACTGGCACATCTGTAAGGACGAAATATTCAAGGCCCTATGTGAATAATTCTCTGGTAAAGCTACAGTGCACTGAACAGGAGGTTCACTGCCACATGGATTTATCACACATCATCCCCAAGAGGATGATGATCAGTTTAATTGTTGTACATTCCTAAAATCTGATTCCTGAGCACTACAACTACACTTTGATGTCTTCTTGTAAACTGAGTTGTGAAAAATGAAGCCTTTTTTTTTATTTTAATGCATAACCTTGTAAGGCAATGTATGTTTATGGGCTTATTGTTCTGTGATAGATGTTTGGAATAAGTGGTAATACACGTTTCACCACTAAGGGGCACTGACAGCCTGCAGAGCAGGTCCTCACACAATTTCTCTCCCTGACAGCCCCTCCCTGAGACAACACAGATACTTGAGACTGAACAGATGTAGTGAAGCACAGTCGGTCACATTGTTTGGTGCCTGAACAGCATCTCTATCATCTGGTAGCCTTATGCTTTTGTCACTTTGTTTTCTTGGTTATGTAGTGTTTGTGCAAAGTTTGGACCAACGTCTTGTCTCATTCACTTGAGTACTTTAATTAGGTGGAGACCCTGGAGTTGAATTTGGAAAATTAGGGGAAAAAATTTGTAAAGTGATAACATTGTTGTCAGAGGCTTTCTGTTGTTATGCAATAGTTACAAACAAAGTTATTAGTATAAAGCATAAAGACGAATGTGTAAGAAATGGAGGACGAACTTGTTAATGTGTGGCAACAACATGAGTGTTTGCAGCATGTGTCCTAGCATAACCAAACTGACAAAGATAGGCGTCAGACTGAAATTTCTACCACTGTGGATGCCCTAGGAAGCTAACTGCTAGCCACATAAAGCTTCAATTCTTGTTTATGTGGACAATTACAGCATTCTCACTTTTCGTCATTCAACATTTTTGTTTGCAATGAAGTCGCATTAGACTGCACTTGATTATGAGCTCTGAGAGTTAAGATCCTGGTTGTTTGTAAATGGGTGTGAAGTGTGCTGCACACCTTATTTGTCGTGACTGGGGTCTCACACACTTTCATAATCTGCTTGGATTTTAATAATATTCATGTGTGTGCCAAGCTAAACACAATTCTACACTGAGCTACTGCTACACCCTCAGATTAAACCAAAGTTAGCTTTGGTCAGCATTTTCGAAATTCTGTGGAATGGATTTTTAGGTCCTGTTCAGTAACCAAACAGCTGACATCTCTCTGGCTTTACTATGTCCTAAGTTTTTCGATGCAAAGAAGTATGGATATACCTGAACAAAATGCACAAGGAAAGAGATTTTTTAGGCTTGTTGACCTTTATTAAAAACAGCACATAGGATATGATTTGGAGTTAAAGCGCATTTACAGAAGCACAGGAACAAGAGCACAAAGGAAAGCAATTCACCAGTTAAAAAGTAATGCACTTCTAGATTATGTAAGTTGTGGTCTACTTCCTGCACACTCTGAGGGGTCCCCGCAGGACAAGGCTGCACACTAAACAGCACTGTAACTGCACAAGAAGCACCCTTACTTTGTTCTGCACTTAGACTGTAGGTACAGATTTACCTGCACAATGAACACGAGAAAACATGAGAGCACAATGACAAATGTCAGTGTCATTTGGAAAAGCAACACAAAGCATGTTCTGAAATCTAAACGTCTTGCTCTTTACTGCTGAAAAATGTGTAAATTAGGTATCCACTTTATTGTTGTTATTAATATTTATAATGAAGACCAACAACTCCAGGGTCTCTTTGTCTCGTCCATGTGTCAACTGTGTTGCATTTAGCACTACAAGGCAACTTGTGGAGGTTAACTTGGTGAAAAAGCTGAGATTAACTTGGCAAAATAGAGTAATATTGTGTTTATTTAGCCGTAAAATAGTCTCTATGTGACCAAACCCATAGTTATATTTATAGTATTTAAGAGGATGTATTTAATCTGTACATATTGATGTACATTCAGATCAGTTCTCACTGAGTATCTATAGTAAGAGTGACAGGCTGTATACTTGAGCTGTAAATAATAAATGTATATTTTGAGATATTTTTTGATTTTTGTACTGTAGGTAATGTTTCGTTGGTGTCTGTTGGTTTGTGTGTTAGTGTGTGGTTGTTCTGATTGTGTGTGTGAGTGTGTGTTTGTGTGTGAATGTGTGTGTAATCAGTGAAGGTTTATGTAGGTTTTTGGTGTTTAAATGTGTGTTTCTTTCTCCTCTCTCAGTGTTGTGAGCTGCTGATCTAATCTGGTAGATAAAAAATCCTGTTGTTTCAGAGAACGGGGGCCACTAATGTGAGCAAGCAGTTTCTCGCTGAAACTACAATGGCTTCCAGCACAAAACTGGCCACACAATGAAAAGGAAAGTGTTTGACCAAAACAAAGAGCTGAACTTGTGTTTTTTGGTTGAAGACAGTGATGGACTGACCAAACAGGAAATTAAAGTAACCACTTTTATGAGACAGAACATGGTTGTGTTTGTCTTTTGTTCTGATTCAGTGGTATTTTTTTTTATCCCTGTTTGTGCTTTTTTATAGGTCCCATGTCCTGGTGTGTGTGACTGTTTACATCATTTCTTGGATGTCTATTAAGCAAGGACTTAATTGATTTTTCTTTTTTTTTTAATCAAGAATTTCATTAAAGTAGAAGAGGAAATGCAGCTCTTTTATTCTCCCCTCTAGAAACACTCAGATCTGAGGGGGTGGGGAGGCTATGAGAATGAGCTCTGCACTGATTGGCTGCTTAAACAATGTCTGCAGGGAGTGAGGAGGAGGGGTTACAGACCAGGAAGTGGACAGCAGCGTCTGCCTGTGATTAGCAGAAAACATACATGTAGGTGGAGGCTGTATAGCTATTACATAATAAACCCAAGAAGTAAAACACAGTCTGCTAATATGACTACTATGTTTGTTTGTTTTTTTAAGATTATTTTTGGCCATTTTTGTGCCTTTATTGATAGGAGAGAGAGACAGTGGATAGGCTTGTGAAAGGGGGCAAGAGAGAGAGTAGGGGAGGACACTCTGCAAACTGGCCCCAGGCTGGATGCGAACCGGGACTGGCAGAAGCATGTATATGGGTGGTGCCTGGTTGCTTACCACTCCACCAAACCAGCACCCTTACTACTATGTTTTCATCAAGGAAATGTGTCTAACAAATTACCAATTACAGACTTGTTGCTGTAAATCCACAAATAAAATGTTTTAAAAAACACTAAAATTCATGGGTGGATTAAAAACTTTCTTGACAGGATCCACTTGACCTGATGTCCTCAAAAGACTGACAAAAATGTGGGCTCCTATAGACAGTGCTCCCTGTAATGATCTGTAGATCTGTAGAACATTGTAGGGTTTCAGGGATATAACATGAGTGTTAATGCTTGGGAGTGCCAGATCATCCCTGGAGTTGAAAAGGTTGAATAAATGTACAATTTTGGCACAAATGCCAGCATTTCTCTTCTTTTTCGTATCAAGGCACCCTTAAGACAAGTGAAAAACCTCAAGTGACCCCAGCCAAAATCTACTCATTAAAAAGACAATTTTATGTCTTTAACTACCAACTAAGGCACTCAAGAGGTGGTTATCATACTTTTATTTTATTATTTTACTACAGTTTATTATTGTAAATTACTTTTAACAGAAATATTGGCCTGGAACAATGCACACAACCCAGATATTGTAGACAAGGGAATTTACCTCTAGGTCTTTCCTAGGTAATTTAAGGTAATTTTGCAAATCTCATCATTACTTGTCAGTGTTTTTGACTTTTTAAACAAATAACATATTTTTTCTTCCATCATTGCTGGAGGACCTCAACATGCTAGCTTGTTTTGCTGCAGCTGGCTGCCAATGTTTAATGTGCGCTCTCCTGTCACCTGAAAAAGGTATGCTACTGGAACAATGCTCATTGATGTATGACTTATCATTCACTGATCAGGCATTAGAATTGTGATTTCAGGAGCAAGAAGATATGAGACAATTTTGTCTGGAATCAAACACTACAAACCTGCAGATACATAATACCTCCTGGTTAAGTTAATTCACGCTTTAAAGGCACCCCTGACAAAGCCAGAAGGCATCCCTGTTGAGAGAGGCTGACCAACACAATAAAATAAGTCAAAAAGAACAATCCTGTTCTTAACATTTATAAATTATAAATGACATCATCATCATAAAAACATCATCTTAAGGTCTATAGCCAGATATTGATTTCAACCTGCATGTCCCATCAAAAAGTCACAATTAACACACTGTGCCCAAAAAGTGGACGCAACAGAAAAGTGCCATGAAACTATTTCATTTTTAAGTTATTTATTGTTTTGTCTTGCATCAGATATTTATACTAACCTCAGTCCTTTTCAGAAAATTGAAATAATAATTAATTCGAGAACATTAACACTTTATATGCCAGTTTGTGAACAAACACACAAAATACCAGACATATTTCTTTAGTATAGTTTCCGTATTGAGTATTGTGATACTAAGTTTTTTTATTAGTTTTGAAGTAAAAATGTTGGTATTGTGACAACACTTATTTATGAAAAAAGTTTTATTGAGTTATCTTTTTATTTTTTTATTATTATTTTTTTTTTACTCAGTGTGATGAACTTGCTCATGGAGAGATGAGTTCGCTTGACAAGGTTTTGGCACTTCTGCATGGGCGTCTATTTACAGCCCAGGTTGCTACCTGGTCACGCTCTCTGTGGCGCCATGTTGGATTCAGACTCCTCCCATATTTGCTTTGACTCACATCTGTCAATCAAAGCAATAGCGATCCAACCAAAAGTCAGAAATGCCATGAAACACAGCAGCATGATATTGTAAACCAAACATCAAAACAAAAATAGAGTATTTTTTAAGGTACATTTCTAGTCTTGATTGATTTTTGTTTGATTCTTGGCCTGCTGTTTGGGGAAAACCAGACAGCTGGTTTTCTGGTTTTCCCCAAACAGCAGCTAAGTTTACTAAACTTTGATCTGAGTCTTTTCTGAAGAGCGCCTCTCTGAACTCTTTACTCTCATTAAGTGAGTTCATGTTGGTGGAGGGGTCCCCGGTTCGATTCCTGGGTCCGGCAGGGCCTTTCTGTGTGAAGTTTGCATGTTCTTCCCGTGCATGCGTGGGTTCTCTCCGGGCACTCCGGCTTCCTCCCACAGACCAAAAAACATGCTCATTAGGTTAATTGGTCACTCTAAATTGCCCTTAGGTATGGGTGTGAGCGTGAGTGGTTGTCTGTCTCTACATGTTGCCCTGCAATCGACTGGCGACCGGTTCAGGGTGTACCCCGCCTCTCGCCCAATGACTGCTGGGATAGGCTCCAGCCCCCCGCAACCCCGAAAGGGATAGTCGGTATAGAAAATGAATGAATGAATGTTGGTGGAGGATGGAGGCTGTCTTGTGTAAGAGCTGGGCCATTATAGTCAGAGACAGGAGGGAAATAACACAGCCATTAGTATGTGCATTTGCTCCACTCTGCTTTCAAATTGTGGGTCCATTTAGACGCATTCCCATGCAGTCATTTCCTGACACTTTGAAAGGGGATAATTAAAACATGGATGACAGAAGTCAAAAGCCGGGGCTCATGGGTATTTCTCCCTTCTCCGGCCTCTCTAAAAACATTTCTTCACTAGTTGTGACATTAAAAAAAAAAATCTCTGTAGAAACACTGCAACTAAGTGTATAGATACGGCAGGCTGCTCTTTATTTATGCATAATGAAGTCTTTACATCACTTTTAAATAGATAAAGAGTTAAAGAAAGGCAGCATGCATAGTTCTGATCAGAGCCCACAGCTCTTCAGCTGTCATTATGGACAGCCTGATTCAGAGCTGCATTTCAACACTATGGTTGAACGGGTGCAATCATCTCCTTTGACCAGGCTAACACTCCCTTGATGGCTAATGCATTTGTGATGAAACCTCCCTCAGGTATGCAGAGTATCATTCAGGTGCCAACAGGATCAAACAAGGTCTCTTTGTGCTACCTTCAAACCCCAAGTATAAAATTAAACTTTTAAATATTTGCTTATTCATAATTTTTTGATAATCCAGCCCTGTTTCATTGACAGCATATGAGTGGATTATCAGATTTCCTCTGGGCTTAAGGAGACTCAAGAAGGCTTGACAAAAAGACTTAAATTAAGTGTGGTCTTGAACCATTAAAAGTTTGCCAAAGACTGAGAATTTACAGCTGACAGCAGCTCTGTGGAATTACAGTGGCGCTTTGAGCTAAATGCTAATATCAGTATGGCAACAGGTTCGAGATGGCTTAAAAAAGAACTTCCCAGCCTTGAATGGGCTCAACTAAATTTGTAATCGCAAATTTGTATATCTTCCCACAAGAATGGAAAAAGATGAAAAATGAAGGATCTTGAACCAAGTGCCGCCTTTGTGAGTTTTTATTACAAAAAGGGAAAATACAGGCTTGCAAGTCTGGAGACAATCAAAAGAACAGAGATTGGCGGTCCATCATCTGCAGAGAAAGTCTGAAGACATAGGAAGAAGTGCACACATTTAAAGCATAGCAATTCAAGGATATGTGTGTTTGGTGTGTGTGTATGTGTGTTTGTGAATGTGGGAGTGTGTGCGTGTAGAGGTACGTGTGTATGTGTAAATCCAAAGACTCTGTCCCGGCGCGGTCTCTAAGTTATTAGACACAAACAGCTGATATCTTAGTTGGAACTATGCGTGTGGACCAAGGACAAGGACATCTATGCGCCGCTCAGTTAATCTATGCGTTTGTTATTCATCTCATCTATGTGATAGACTCTGCTCCTGTAAGGAAGACGTAATGAAATAACTTAAACCGTTCAAATGCTGATGAAGTGAAGTGAATGTCTTTGCGAGACAGGAGCTCATATGTGTGTGGTGAGACAGAAACGTGAAGTGTAACTCAAATGTGAAGTATAAGCATGCACCTGAGTAAAATTTCCACAGCAACTTTGATACCACATAAAGAATATAGAGTATGCCCTCAGTATGCTTACAGAGGCAGAGGTTGAGAAAGTGCTGCAGGTTTGAGTCCAAAAACGTGGAAATGAGTAAGCGATTAGCATTTTTGGCTCCCAAGCATTTTATATAAAATAATCAAATGCATCTCATTTTGCCTGCTGTTGAATTTCAAAGCTTTGTAGTGTGCTTAAAAGGACAGCTGCTAACAATGGTTAACAAGGACTACACAACCTTAATGCAGTCATTTCTGATCATTATTTTAATAAACAATAACTCATTCACCATTGCCACAGCAATGAGGACCAACATGATTAGGTTGTTTGTTTCTGAAGTAATATAGGTCACTTGCAAATGCCCCATCTGGAGGGAACAATGAGGATACATCAGTAAAGTCCTTTCAGCTTTCTTACAGACATTAACCTTTTTTCTCAAGTCATCATGACTTCTTTACTGACATTGTAAGAAAGGTTTTTTTTCTAATGCTACACCTATTATAAAAGATTAAAAGATCTACAGATTGTCTGCTTTCAAAGTTAGTAGATCTTATATTGACAGCACGAAGCAGGTTGTCCAAAAATGTTTTGTGCAATAGCTCTTTGTGCACAGCACTTTGGAGTGTATCCATATAACTAAAAGACACACAATCCATGCACTGGTCATATATGTGCTTTGGGTGTACCATGAATTAACCCAGTGTTAGCTCTCGTTCTCTTTATAGGCATTAAATGCCTGTTACAATTTGTTATTTACACAGAAAAGTTTGTAGTTCGGATCTAACTCTAGTAGGGTTATTTGATCATTCTTTTGTTGTCCTACTAAACAAAACATACATGAAACTCTAAGAAATGCGCTGATGCTCACCTCATAGTTTTATTTCATGAAGGCAAAGCGACATCAGAAATTTCCACATCATGTGTAAAACCAAAACCTCATTAATGAATAAAATCTTTTGATAAATTGGGAGGCTCTGGCAGGTTTGTGTTTACAAATGTCTTGTTTATAATAGAACTGCAGCCTGTAAGCATTTTTCTGCTGAAAACATCGACTTCATTCTACCATGCTTCCAATGCATATCTCATGATGTCATCTCTTAAAGAGGTCCTATGGAGAGAATATTGTTTCTTTATTATTCAATCAAAAAGAATGGATTTGAAAACAACCAAAAAGAATTGCAAACAAAATTATGATTTCAAAAATACAAAGAAAATGCAGGTGAATAAATGAAATAAATTTGTGATAAAAATTGTATCTTGATAAATCCACAGGTTTTGTTTACAAACCAAAATATTGTTCTCATGAACCACAGATTCAGTTGCGTTTCCTGAACTTTTGTTTGTGTTTCTGAAAGTTTTGCTTGCATTTCTTCATGACTCTCATGGGCGGGACCTCCTCTGAAAACTGTAAGAAGCCTCCTGATTGGTCAGTCTCACTCAGAGAAGACGGGGTGACATCTTCCACCCCCACAGTGAGCTGGTGGTACGGGAGACATGGAGAGAGTAAACTGAAGGAGACAAACATCAATAAACAGGAATGTTTTGCCTGACTTTCCTGTCATTTGATGCTATTAAGGTTACACTTGTCACTCTTCTTGTATCTTTTTCCCTAACCAGTAGAGACAGCGTTATCAGACATTAACCCTCATGATTTAGACCTACCAGCTTTGCGTCATGCAATCGTCGTAAGTGGCTGATGACCTTATTACTGTCTCGGCTTCAGTGACAGTTTGCTTAATCTCACAGATATCGACCTATTCATGTATAAATAAACTTTAATTAGATATTCTATCAGAACAAATCATCAGGTGTGTGTGTGTGGACTGTTGAGTCATTCATCCTATAAATTAGGTAAAGAATTATAACAGGGGGCATATTTTACCGAAGTGAAGTTAGTTTTAGGTTGGATATTCAACGGATATTCACTCTGGTTCCTCCGGTTCCAACCGTGACTTCACTGAGGTTTGTCCAGCGTTAGCAGCTGGAGAACAGCTAGATCACCTCTTTTTCTGTATTGAACTGCTTCAAGGACTATCATCAGTAAAAAAAAAAAAAAAAAAAAAAAAAAAAAACACCTGGACATGGTCTTATATAACAAGCTGTAACATGAACACTAAATGCTGTAGGCAAAAAAATGTTAGAGTGTATGTAAAATAGGTTAAGATTATTTTTCTCATCTCAAAGGAAATTGTGCATGTTCATTTACAATTGTTCATAAAGAGAATCCTGTTGGAAATATAAATCAGTTTTTATTCTTTTCTTGTAGCTAATTACATAATGTTTTAAGAATTTATAACATAATAACGACAAATATTAGTCAAAATTGTTAAAAAAATTTTCTCACGAAAAAAGTGTAAAAATTTACAGGGAACATTTCCTGACACATTTATTGACAAAAATAAGACAGAAAAGACCTGTTGGCATGTTATAGTTATAGTTTTAAGAGGGTTTATTACTATTAAGTCTTAAAATGTAAGAGCTTGCATTGATGCAAATGTAAAGCAATGGCAAATTAATATTACTATAAATGATGTGCAGCTATAGTTTTGCATATTTGTGTATAGGTAAATTATATGGCTTTTTATGTAGTTATCTTATTTTGTTTTTGAATTGCACAGTGTAAATGTTGCATATGCATGAGTTTATTGTGTGCAAACTGTGTGGTTATTTAAACAGTTTGATGTTGATTGTTGTATTTATAATTTATTACTATTATTATTATTTATTCAGCTGGCCCTGCTGTGAAGACAAGGGAAATTATTCTCCATGAGTAAAAACTGTCATAAAAACAGTTACCTCAGTAACCTACTGACTGATGCCGCTTTCTGGTACCAGTAACAATGATACAGTGTCTGTCATTTATGCAGCTTCAGAAGACCAAGTGTATTATGATCAAATCCTAATGGATGAAGATCAGTGAAAACATGCCCCCTGTTATAATTCTTTACCTAATTTATAGGATGAATGACTCAACAGTCCACACACACACACCTGATGATTTGTTCTGATAGAATATCTAATTAAAGTTTATTTATACATAAATAGGTCGATATCTGTGAGATTAAGCAAACTGTCACTGAAGCCGGGACAGTAATAAGGTCATCAGCCACTTACGACGATTGCATGACGCAAAGCTGGTAGGTCTAAATCATGAGGGTTAATGTCTGATAACGCTGTCTCTACTGGTTAGGAAAAAAAAAAAAGTACAAAAAGAGTGACAAGTGTAACCTTAATAGCATCAAATGACAGAGAAGTCAGGCAAAACATTCCTGTTTATCGATGTCTGTCTCCTTCAGTTTACTCTCTCCATGTCTCCTGTACCACCAGCTCACTGTGGGGGTGGAAGTTGTCACCCCGTCTTCTCTGAGTGAGACTGACCAATCAGGAGGCTTCTTACAGTTTTCAGAGGAGGTCCCGCCCATGAGAGTCATGATGAAATGCAAGCAAAACTTTCAGAAACACAAACAAAAGTTCAGGAAACACAACTGAATCTGTGGTTCATGAGAACAATATTTTGGTTTGTAAACAAAACCTGTGGATTTATCAAGATACAGTTTTAATCACAAATATATTTCATTTGCTCACCTGCATTTCTTTTGTATTTTTGAAATCATAATTTTGTTTGCAATTTTTTTTGTTTGTTTTCAAATCCATTCTTTTTGATTGCATAATAAAGAAACAAATGTCTTTCCATAGAGGTCTTATTTTGTATTAACTCAGTTTCATATATTGATTTTCAATGGCTGTTTGAGAGTGTTTGCAGTGACAATCTCATTAAGTCCACATGATAGTGCTGGTGAGCCATTTGCTAGTGAAGTCAGGAGGGGTCACGATTGTGTGGGAGGAAGTTAGTAAACAAAAATGTATGGGAGAGAGAAAAGGAAAGTTCTGTTGGCATTTCAGTACACTGTGTTGAATTTCTTTTGACTTTGAAAGGGATATAAGAGATTGACATGACACAGGATTTGTAAGAAGTGACGAATAAGAATAAAATGCTTTGAAAATACCAAAGACAGCAAAAGCTTATGCTGAAAAAACAGTCAACACTTGCTATGTTTAGCTTGTCAAAGCTGCCTCACAATTCTGAGCGAGCTGAGAAAAAAGCTTAACCCATGACTTACGTTATGTGCAAAGACTCAGGACATCACCATTTGTGAATAACAAGAGCTGTAGTTACATGCTGTTTTGTGCCTAGTGTGTGCCTTGGTCAGGGCATTATTTGATCGACACAGTAGTACTGAAGCTCTTCAGAGAAGTGAAGCTAAAAGTAGAGAGGCTAAACGCATCTGCATTGCCTTGCTATGTATGTATGTACATCAGTGTGTTAGTTTTACTCCCTTTTTTAATACAGCATCATGACCAATATACTGATATATATACTGTTTTGATTTAAAAAAAATGTAATTAAAAAAAAATCTTTTGGGATGTTTCTCAACGTTAAGTTCTGCAATACTCAGAATGTTGTAAAATACTAAGAATCACAAGAAAATCAAATCGGGACTTAAGTATAGTGATAATATCGTATGATGATTCTCACCCCTGTGTGCATATGTATGTTTCTTGCCCCTCTGTTCACACCTGCCTGATGTGGAAAAAGCCTCGGGATGCTTTTTTTTTTTTTTTTTTAATTCCGTTGAATCAGTCAGCTGAAAAATAAAAAAGAATAAATAAATAAATAAAGTAGCACCAAATTAATGGTTTATTCATGGAGTCAAGAGTCAGTATTCAGCAGAAATTACATAAATATGTGAACATCAGTGTTTTTTAGCTCCATCACAAACACATTTTCTGCTGTAAAATGCAATTTCTCCATGTTTGCAGAAGTACCCTGCAGGAAATCAGAGGTACAGATCATTCAAGTGAGAAAGAAAGCGTGTCTCCCTGTGAATTGGTTTAAGCCATCATGGTCACACCATACAGACTTTCTGATTTTCAATAAAAATTTCTGATTAAGTGAGACCAGTATCACAATATAAACTTAGCTGTCTTCTTCTGAAGTAATGCAATGGTGTCAACTATTTCCTGAGATCCTGTAGACTCATTTCAGCTCACTATCTCAGCACCAGAACCAGAACCACATTTCCATCTGCTCCGTCATTCCTATGGCCTCTACGTCTCAGCAGTAATGTAATGCATTAATGGGCTTTGTTTCGAATTGTCCAGCAAATCATGAATCCTCACATATATAAGATTTTACACCCCACCTGATATTCCACCCCTCCTGCTTTTATGGTGTATATGGCCCAATTCCACATCTCTACCCTAAAAACACTAGACCCTCATCATCATTAATGGTGTCAGATCTGAATGCATGAGTACATGTTGGCTAATGTCCGTGAAAAACAAGTGATGGACCACTCCTTCATAACATCACATTTTGAAAAGATTAAAAAAAGCAGATATTCATGTTTGAGTTTGCCACTGATTGTTATTGACTGTTTTATGGAAAATATAGATATATTAGATTTAGAAACCAACTCATTGTGTCGGACAGAATCATTGACTATTTGCAGACCTCTGCTTTATAGCTAGTTGATTATACTTTCAAGTAAATTACAAGTTTCAGGAAAGTAAAAGAAATTCTTGTGGTGGAAAATTGTCGTACAATGTCTTGTTGGTATCACTGTTAATAAATGAGTTTTATTTTACTCATACTTTTAATGTTTTTATCTTTCTTAACATACTTTCAATAATGGAATGTTGAATGTTGGTATGTTGGTCATTTTAGTAACTCAAGTAACTTTCTTTTTTTTTAGCATTAGCTGGTAGTAGTAGTTACAGCATCATACAAATACAGCGTATGTAATATTGTTGATATTACCAGGCAGATATTTTGCCTTATGTAGGGTTCTGTATTCAAGGACAGGTTACCTTATATACTGGGCTTACACCTAAGCCTTTTATGCATAATTTTGTATCATCCATATTAACATTCCTATATTTACATTTTATAATGTTTATATAGTCTCTTGAATATTTATTCACAAATACACATCAAACGCCAGCATTTAATGTTATTGAGAGGTCCTTACTGAATGTAGAAATGGGTTCAGAATGTATTGACTATTCAGGGTCTTACAATAGTTAGAAATGACCGCAGAATGTATGTTTCAAGATTGTTTTAAAAATAGGCTATATCATAATCTCACAACATAGTTAGAAGTATCACACAAAATATTATGCCTGTAAAGTTTTTTGGTCATATTACGGTAATTTTTTTATATATGTGAGTAAATATAAGGATCTCACCAACATAATTAAAAGTTTGTTTTCTACACCATAGAGCCTGAATACATATCTAATGGAGTCCATGGTTCAAAGTTGCAAGTATTAAACTCAGGACAAGTGTTCAAAGAAAGAACGTCATGTACAGAACAATCTGTTCCAAAGCCAGGAGCAGGAGAAGCACGACCATATTTGGAACTAAATGGGAAGCCATCTTGGAGCATGTCAGCCATTTTGTGTATGACCATAGAATTAAGAAAGAAATATGCCTGATTGTGCCTTTTAGCAAAAGATAAATGAATTCTGGTCTCCATGGGATTGTATAGAGGCCTATGGGAGGGGAAATTACACAATTATAACTAAGAATTAAAGAAAGTGAATGTTGAAAGGAGAGGGGCTATATATATTGGCATACATACCATAACTCAAGTTTCAGTTGTTTTGGGCTGTCGCGACACAAATCAACTCCCATTTGTTATTGTTCACCTTGTGACCGTAATAAACGAGTTTCTGGAAAGTGGACTTTGAGTGCATCCGTGCTTCATTGAAGAGCAAGAGGACAAATTTTTTACGTCTGTTTTTCATCTTAGCTGCCATTCCTGCGCAGAAGTTACGAGCCAGCTCATTCGGTATTTACTGAGAAAATGAGACACTACATTCTGATAATGACAGAGCAGAGCAATACGACACAGCTGTTATAGGCCATCATCTGTCGAGAAACACTCAATGAATAAACTCCATCAGCTGTGAAAACTTATAACACCTACGAGTTAGACAGTGAAGGCAGTTGGTAAAAAGTTATGTTATAACGTTACGTCTGTTCAATTGTGTCATTTTCTCTGTCTTTCTGAATGTATGTTAGATACAGTACTGAGCCTCCACTTCGGACCCCTGAGAAGTTAGAGGATCAGGAGAGTCATGGAGGTCTGAGGAGAAGAATCAGAAGAGGAGATGTGTGAGCTTTGGAGAAGCAGCAGTGGTGTGGTCAGAGCGAGTGGTACATCTGACCAGAGGAGACTTTTTTTTGTTTCTGTAATGATGTACAATACTCACAGATTTAGTATTGTGTATAAAGTTACTTTCACCTATTTCAAAGTTTAAGTATCTGTTATTGTGAAGAATAAAACAGCAAACCATCTCAATTCAATTAAAAAAAAAATTGTCCACAAAAGGCAATTCAAATGTCCTTGAGCAAGTTGGTGTAGTACAATGAATATCAAAAGTCGTTAGAAAGCAGGATAAACACTGAAAAACAGATAGAAACACTTGACATTGGGTTAGTCAGTGGTATGTTATTAATATAAGCAATGATAAATGTTTTATTTTATTTCAGATATTCTGGATATTTACTCACATGCTTGAAAGCAATATTTTCATGTTTATGTTTTAGTGTATACTATTGTGCGAACTAAAACTACTTACCTGTAGTTCATGAAACTACCTACCATCGTACGATGATTAAGTAGTGCCAAATATAGAAAAACCCAGGGGATAATAAGACAGACTGTGAGGCTAAAATAATACAACAGAGGTAAAGATCAAAGGCAATAGAGAAAAGACTGGCACGTAGACATTGAATAGCAAGTTATAGAAGCACGTAGAAATGTTTTAATTCAGTCTAAATATTCAGGATATCAGACATAATCGAAGAATAATCTTGTGTCAACACTCGTGTTCACTACTGTGCAGTTTTGATTTCCTGGTGCTAATATGGTGTTAAAATGCCAGGCATGAAAATCCCTCACCTTTCAGTGAAATTTGCTGGTTTGAAATCAAAATAGGTGACCTATGGTGTAGATTCGATGGAAAGTTTTTTTTCTTTGGGGGGGGTAATCGACATGAACATGGAGGTATACCAGAGATTATCAGTGAACTGCAAACATGTGCACACGCCTGAAGGGAGCCTTGAATTGGACAAAAACATTCACTGTACAAGCACAAGAGCATGGAAATATAAGTGCAAAATGTTTTCTCTGGGTAGATGGGGGGATACTGCTGCCTGATTGGTTTGAGAAATTTTTGGAAGCTTAAGACGCCTCGCCGATCCAAGTGGAATATAGCCAACGATAGTTTAATATTAGCTAAAGGTAACATATCACCAGAAGAATTAAAGCTTGCTGAAAGAGGCATCGTGTCATTGATGAATAACGTTAGCTAACACAGCAGGAGAGATAACGTAGATATCTAAACAAGCCTCCTGTGGAAATTTAATTAACCCATTTCATGAGAGAAGTTATCAGTATCTTATTTAGAAAAATGGGACCATGTAT
The DNA here is from genome assembly GCA_037902135.1 of Cetoscarus ocellatus. Classification (NCBI taxonomy): domain Eukaryota; kingdom Metazoa; phylum Chordata; class Actinopteri; order Labriformes; family Labridae; genus Cetoscarus; species Cetoscarus ocellatus. The sequence continues at coordinate 18,845 of JBAMNC010000462.1, read as the reverse complement.
AGATACTTGATTATAAATTATATTGTCCTGTAATTCTGCTTGAATTTTCTGTCAAAATGCATCAGATTGATGCTTTTAAATATGAAATATTCAAAATTTTCTTCTGGGGGAGCATACCCCCAGACCCCCCTAGAGGAGTCGTATCCTTCTCATCTTTTCCACCCTTGACCCATTTTCATGCCTGAATGCACTGGAATACAGGAAATGGCATCTTCTTAATCGAAAACTTTCTGGGGTAAGACCCCCAGACCACTTAGAATTTATTTATTTAATTATGTGTGTTCTTCATAATCCAACACTGAATCTACACAGTTCTTGTGGATGCTGATCTTAATTACAAACTAACTTGAGTAGTCTGTCTGGTTAGTCTGTTGTACGGCTATATAATGTGTCATTTGTATAACATATAAACATGTCTAAAGTGCCCTTGAAAACAAGTGAAACCTAGTGCCCTCTTCAGTGGTGAGAACGCGCTGTATGTGCCCTTTTTTTTCTTTTCGCCCCTGCCTTTGATAAAGTCTGTGCACACCACTGTTAGATACTTAATCTAATGGATTCTAACTTATAACATTAGCACGTATGGCTAACACACATATGAACAGTAACTGTTCAGCTGTGCCAGTGTTGGGTCTGACTCCAGCCTGCTGTTTCCCCAGTTCTCACCAACTCTGAAAGCCCGTCCAATCTTCTCTCTGGTCCGGCTTCTTGCTCAGTTTTTCCTCCTCTTTCTTCTCTGATCCTCATCCGTAACAGTCCTCTTTCGTATCATAGCCTCAGCTTTCATGAAACCGGACACATACATATACAAATTGCCATTTATATGGCCCATATGTTTTTCTTAAGGCCGAACTCACATTCGTGCCGTAGAGCAGTATGCACATCTCGCAAGATGACCGCAGCTCATGGTCAAGAGTTGCATAGTCTAAGTGAATAACCCAGGTGTGCGCAAAAGGAAAGGGAAAAAAACCATTTGCTCTGTTTTAAGACCCCGCGGCTCATGGTCAAAACAGTTATTTTAAAGGTGTAAAAGTTAAATATTGTTACTTTAATACACAAACTTACAGCCTAATTCAACAAATGGCTTTTAACTCTGTACAGAGGTATGTGTGGATGCGGAGTGTGAGCCAGGGGTGGTGGGATTGTGTTGTGAGTGACACAGAGTTCATCCATAATTGATTTGTTCCATTGTTTACATTGCATCTTGTTGAGTCTTGCCTCTTCCGGCACAGATTTCTAAAGTCTGTCTCACTTCAATAGCTTAAAAGTCGGATGAAATGCCACATGACTGTTCAGAGTGAGGTCACTTTGAAAAAGATCAGATATGTTTGTGATTTAGGAAAACATATGAAAGTGGCCTGAGAAAAAACAGATTTTTATCATTCAAACTGTCATAAAAAGATCTGATATAGGTCACATATAGAAAGTTGGATTTTGGCCCCTTTTGCCTGCAGTATGAAAGTAGCCTATAAGACATATGTGTGCTCTTGCTGCGAGACGGGTGATTTTTTTTTTTTGTAATCATGACCATTTTTCTTGTATTAAGGATTTACTGAGAATTTTGGATTTTGGAAATGCAGAGTTGCTATTGGTCAGATGGCCTTAAGTCCTGCCCCAACATGGCCTCTTTGTCTGTGAGGTTAAGGTGAAGTTCGATTGATATGACACGTGCAGTGTGGTAGCATTCGTTAGAGCAGTGATTCCCAACCAGGGGTACATGTACCCCTAGAGGTACGTGAGCACGTTGCAGGGTGTACGTGCAAACATTTAATAATTTATTTCCAACTTGGAAGTACTGAGACAAGCCTGTCAATAAAATGGTAAATGTGCGCTACTCCTAGTTTCCCCAGGGAGAAACTAGTATTGTCTCTTACAGACACTTCTCAAGTGTTTGGTGCTCTGGTGTTGCTGTGACTGGGCTGGCTTCATTGAGTTATTTGCCAGGACTTCCCTGCCAAAGAAGCACTGAGGCTATGGTGGGTCTGCAGACATAGAAGTGAATCCATATAAACCAGGCTGATTATGTTCTAAGAATCATCAACATGTATGACAGAGGGGGTACTCATGGTATGACAAAAAGACTAAGGGGGTACACACTACAAAAAAGGTTGGGTTGGCATCAAAGATGTTCTAAAGGCGCCTGTGTAAATCAGAGGGCTGATGTCACATGGCTTCGTCCAGTTCTTTTACAGTCTATGGTTTGAAGGGTGAAAATTTGCCTCAAAAGATTCCTCCACCCATCCATCTTCTTCTACTTATCCAGGGTCGGGTCACGGGGGCAGCAGAGAAACCTAGACTTCCCCCTCTCCGGCCACTTCATCCAGCTCTTCCCGGGGATCCCGAGACATTCCCAGGCCAGCAGGGACATATAGTCCCTACAGCATGTCCTGGATCGTCCCCAAGATCTCATAGTAGTGGGACGTGCCCTGAACACCTACCAGGGAGATGTCTTTGAGACATCCTGATTAGATGCCGGAGCCACCTCATCTGGCTCCTCTCAATGCAGAGGAGCAGCAGCTCTACTCCAAGCCCCTCCTGGCTGACCAAGCTTCTCATCCTATCTCTAAGGGAGAGCCCTGACACCCTGTGGAGGAAACTCATTTCGGCCACTTGTACCCACAATCTTGTTCTTTTGGTCTCTACCCACAGCTCATGGCCCTGGGTGGGGGTAGGAATGAAGATTGAGTAGTAAATCGAGAGCTTCACCTTTCGGCTCAGCTCCCTTTTCACCATGACAAACCCGTGCAGGGTCTGCATCACTACCGATGCTGCACCAACCCGCCTATCAATCTCCCATTCCATCCTTCCCTCACTAGTGAACAAGACCCTGAGGTACTTGAACTCCTTCACTTTGGGCAGAATTTCATCCCCAACCCAGAGAGGGCACTACACCCTTTTCTGGTCGAGGACCATGGACTCAGATTTGGAGGTGCTGATTCTCATCCCAGCTGCTTCAGGCTAGGCTGCAAACCAATCCAGCGAGAGTTGCAGGTCACAGGCCAATCAAGCCAACAGGACCACATCATCTGCAAAAAGCAGCAACTCAATCCTGAGGTCACTGAACCAGACCCCCTCAACACCCTGACTGCACCTATAATTTCTGTCCATAAAGGTAATGAACAGAATCAGTGACAAAGGGCAGCCCTGGCAGAGTCCCACCCTCACTGGAAACAAGTCCGACTTACTGCCAGCAATGCGGACCAACCTCTGACACCGGTTGTACAGGGAACTAATGGCCTGTATCAGGGAATCTGGCACCCCATACTCCCGGAGAACCCCACGGGACTCCAAAAGGAACATGGTCGAATGCCTTCTCCAAGTCTACAAAGCACATGTAGACTGTTTGGGAAAACTCCCATGCACTCCCAGGCACTTTCCAGCACCCCTTCTAGGGAGTCCAAAAAGGGTGGATACTCTGAACTGCTGTTTGGTGCATAAGCACAAACAACAGTCAGGATCCGTGCCCCCACCCAAAGGCGGAGGGAGGCTACCCTCTCGTCCACCGGGGTAAACACCAACTTACAGGCACCAAGCCTAGGGGCAACAAGTATTGCCACCCTCGCCCAGCACCTCTCACCATCGGCAACTCCAGAGTAAAAGAGAGTCCAACCCCTCTCGAGAGGACTGGTGCCAGAGTCCAAGCTGTGAGTTGAGGTGAGTCCAACTATGTCTAGTCAGAACCACTCAGCCTCGCACACCAGCTCAGGCTCCTTCCCGACCAGAGAGGTGATGTTCCGCATCCCTAGAGCTAGCTTCTGCAGCTGAGGATCGGACCGCCAAGATCCCTGCCTTCTGCCGTCGCCCAACTCACAGTGCACCTGACCCCTTTGGCCCCTCCCATGGGTAGTGAGCCCACACCTGGATACGTGCATGGAATTTGGTTGTGCAAAGATGTGACTCAAATATATTTTCTGTATTTGGTTTGAACACAGCTCAATGGAAATACACTATCAGGGGCCAGGTCATTAGAGCACCTGTTTAACTGCTGGTCAATAGCTTATCAGTCAAACACATGACAACAACTAAATGCATGTACATTTAGGCCTGTAGGCATGGTCAAAGTGACCTGGAGTTCAAAACCAGCACCAGAACGAGGAAGAAAGGGGATTCAAGTGACCTTGAATGTTACATGGTTGTTGGTGCTAGAAGGGCTGGTCTAAGTGTTTCAGTAACTGATGATCTGCTAGGATTTTCTCAAACAGTCATCTCAATGGTTTTATGAGAATGGTCTGAAAGACAGAAAATAAAGTGTGAGAAGCAGTTGTCTTAAGTTTTTGGCTGATGCCACTGGTCGGGGAAGACTGGCCTGAATGGTTTGAGCTGATAGGAAGGCAACAGTAACTCACACTGTAAAATCACTTGTCACAACCAAGGTATGCACTTCAGTCCAACATGGCAGCCAGGTCAGTCTGTTGTTTGTGTGTCTGTGCCTGAGCTTTGAGTTTTTAGGTGTGTGTGCAGAATATTTTATGTCATTTCTGGCTCAAGAAAGTGGTGCTACCAAGAAAACATTCTCCCCTTTGTCTGGGATAAATGGAGGATATTTATTGATTAGGATTAGGATATAGGATTCCTGTGGATTGCCACACCATTCTCAGGTCTGGATGATTGCTGCTTTCAGAAGTTGACCTGAGGCCTTCTCGGCCACCATCTGCTACAAATTATGTCTTTAAATGCTTTCATGCATCTTATATCATGTAAAAGACCACTGCAATTCTTTAAATTTTGTACAGCTCATAAATTCACCTACAAGGCTCCATCCTAAAACCCTAGATAAGTCTACCTTGCTGTATTTGATTATAACTAATATGTCTCACAAGTATACCTCATCTGGAATATTCTGCAATGATGTCAGTGATCATTGTGCAATTGCCTGTGTCAGGAATACAAAAAACAAAAATAAATTAAAACCCTGTTTTGTTTTTAAATATGTTTTAAAAACTTTGAGGAGCAGACATTCCATCATGATTTATACAATACTGATCTTATCAGTCTCCCACTTTCCAGAGGGTGAACTGGCCTAGGAATATTTTAGTTGAATCTTTTCATCAATCTCAAATAAATATATCCCTGTTAAGAAATTTTGGGTCAAGGGAAGAGAAAATCCTTGCTTTTCAGACAGCCTCTCAAAGTTAATTCATGCAAGAAATAAATGTTGGGCAAAGCTAGACTGTCAGTCTCCTGCTGACTGGACTTTATTTAGAGCACTGAGGAATAAATGCACCTCACTGATAAAAAAAATCTAAATCTGAGTTTTATTATCAGTCAAAGAAAATATGAATAACGTCACAAAATTTGGAAAATTAATTAAATCCTAGGTTAGGTTCACATGTTTATTCAAGCCTCCCTGATCACAAAGTGGTAGGCTCAGATGAAATATATGATAAAGATATCATTGTCAATATATCAAAAAAACATTTCATCCACACAGACAGTGTTTCTGACAATTCTAATGCAGAGTCCTCTACCTGAAGCTCCAACTGTACTGCAGCTAATGACAAAGTGGATGTGTTTTAGTTTCAAAACTATTTCAACACTGCTTCAGTTTGACAGCAAATGTTTTTTAGATAACCCCTCCATCATTTCTTCAAATATTAGACACAATCAGATGGCAGTGTTTGTCTGTGAGCGTCTCTTTGTTTATACTGTATTACCTCTGATGGATCTTGTGTGGACACTGACCCCCCTTCTTCCTGCTGCGTTTTAAACCTCTTCCTGTTTACCTGTGACCCTCGACCCAGAAGATGCAAATAGCTTTTAAAGAGTGTGATGGATCAGACTACTTAATGTTGCATAAGAGGCTTTGCACAGCTGCTTTGGTAAATGTTCTTGCCAAAATTATGTTCATCTATCTTCATCATCTCTTTTGTAGTACAGCAAAAGTGCACCGCACTTAAAGGTCCACCTCCTCACACTTAACAGCAGCACTGTGGTTACTAAAGGTAGCTGGTTGTCAGAGTTGGAGCTGGCAGCCAGCTCAACCACCTAATTGGGATCCAGAAAGACAAGGTGGGTTGTGGTTCAGTCTGGCTCCAGTGCTCAGATAATTGCTTCAGTCCATGATCAGAGGGATGCTGCTACAGAGACATGAGCTTTATTTTTAACATAACTGGATCTTCTTATGTAAAATTCTCTGTCTTTTTGATCATACTGAAAGGAAAAACAAATGTCTCAGGTTATGTTTGGGTTTGTTAAAATTATCTCTCCGCTTCCTGCTTCCCTTTATTTTACGTCAGATAACCGACCTCTCGGCTCTCGCAGCAAAGCATCAAGCGTCACACACAACTTGTTGCTCATCCAACAGGAAAAAACAAATAAAGGGAAAACAGCCACCTCCTCTGACCCACTCTACCTGCTTCACTGTGTTTGAATAGACTCCTGGCTGATCATGACAGCCACAAATACTCTATCTCTCAGTTATTTACCCTATAACCATCCTGGTCATTAGTAATATGTCAGCTGAGCACAAGTTGATTTCAACATCTCTGTTGAACTGTAATAGAAATAGATTTTCAGACTCCTGAGTAGAAGAAAGGGATAGCTTTTTGAAGTGAGGTTGTCTGAGGAATATGGCAATTGCCTAAACATTAGCAACAGTGCTCAGCTCAGCTTCTGAAAAGAGAGAGCTGATACTGACGCCAGAGCTATAAATTGCCACAGAGGTGATCGGCAACACTGTGTTTTAGGTAAAACAAGCCACAAAAGTAGCATAGGGTGATTGCACAGCTTACTTTTCCACTAGCCAGTCACTGTGTTTAGGCACTACTTCAATACACAGTACAGCCTACATGTTCTTCCACCAGATATGTTCTGATAAACATATGGTCTTACTTTAATTTTGCAGAGTACACTAATACCACTTCATTCTAAATGAAGATTAGTTAAAATGACCAATCTTTAAAGATAATTCTGTTGGCCAAGCACAGTTTGATGAAGAGCTCAGGTCACACTCCCAACAATAAACATACAGTGTGCTTTCATCAAGAAAACTCATTATCAGAACTAAGGCTTCTGTCTTTGCAAAGTAAAAATTGGTATAAGTTGATTACTTACAACCTTGCTGTACAGATGGCTCTGCCTGATTTAATGCACAGAGATTAGCATAGATGCTAACAGGTTCAGTAGCAGTTTTATCAGATCTGAACCACATTTCTTTATTAAATGAAAAACAAACAACAACAGTACAAACCTCTCTCTATAAAGAATATTTTCACTCCACTTCTGAGATGTTTTGGCAAGAGTCTGTTCTCAAAATGGTTCATGCTCTGTTATTTACACTGAGGCTGTAGCGCCTGCCTATGGCATTTTCTGATTGGCCCAAAATGGCCAAATGAATTTGATTGATGGAATGATCATCCAGTCCCCTGCCAGATTTGCTTTTGAAAGGTTCTGCCTATTCCCAAACACTGTCTGGGTTCCTTCTCACATGGACTACATAAATTGAACGGTCCATCTGGTGCCTCAGGTTAACTTTTTTAAGGAGATGAATTAAATAATTCATCTGAAATTATGACCAGACAGTTAACTATACCATGTAAATGATGATTTAAAGCCAACCAGAACTGACACTCTGATTGGTTTGATCTATGTTATGCCCCAAACATTCATATGCATTAAAAAAACATGCCTCCTCAAAATGGCAAAATATAGACTCAACACTCAAAACCACTGTGCACCACACACTTTGGACAACATTCTTCAAGCTGTCAAAAAAGGGCCCATTGTGTTCATAAGCAATTACTTTGACCTTTGATCTCCAAAATGTTCTTGGTTCATCCTTCAGTCACAGAAGACATTTATGCAAAGCTAGGACAAAATTTCTTTAAGTTTCTTTGAGACATTGAACTAGCTTGAAATGTTTGGATGCATTAAAACCAATTGGACGGAGAATCTAAACACACATTGCCTTTGACCCTATAGCTCTGGCCAGCACAGAGGAATGAAAGTCAAATGAAGGGGATGTTGTCTCTGCAGTCTCCCATGTCCAAAATTTGGTTAAGATTTGAAAATTTTCTGGCGAGTGGCCAGACTTAGCAGCTCTTGTCAGATGATTCAGAGTCTATTAATGTTGTGCTATCACTCATGGAGACTTGTATTTTACAATTCATTCATCTTCTGCTCCCTTTTCAGCTTGATGTCTTGAATCCTTATAATAGATCTTATTAAAATATGTAAGAAGACAGAACATCTATTTCTGTGGCATGAAATCACTGTCTGCCTATATCCTCAGCAACATGTGGCCTTCCTCTGTGAAATCCCTGTTAGAGCTTGGCCTTGTTTGCACAGAGACGAGCTGGTAAAACAGTAATGAGCTGTTGTGGCTGTCAGGTCAGTCCTTTGAGCCGGCCTCACACACATACGAGGCCATCTGGCCCTCCGCTGTGAGAGCTGACAGCCGCTGAAAGAGCCGTGTGAGAATATGACTGATGGATCTCTGCCCACACAGTCCCAGTCTGCCAGGAAAATGGTGCTCAGAGTGTGAAAAATATCCTTGGACATGGTCTCTCAGGATTAGGTGCTCAGGCACTTGGAACAAGGGAAGCAGATCGCAGATAAACATCTGTAATGGAAGCTGCAGGTGGGATTCTCATTACTGTATATGCACAGACACTCTATTTGTGTATCTTTACTGTAACCTCGGCCTGCTTGTGTATCATATGTATCACAGTGTGCTGGGAAATGATTTGTTTACAGGATACAGAGTAGGGAGCAGTTTCTCAAAGTGCACCGGACATCTGAGAGGAAGTGACGCAACTTGAGAGACAAAGAGATCAACATTTACGCACACAAAACAAGACAGCAGCAGCTGCACTGTCACTTCATACTTTACTGATACGCCTGATTAGTTACAGTTCAATATCAATTACAGAAACATTATTCAGAATGTTTGAAGCAGCATGAAGAAGTTGAATAAAAGTGTCACCCAGTTCCAAAGACAGTGTACTCATTAACCAAGTGCCTTTCACTACAGTTGGAGACCTGTTGCAAGTCCAGGCAAGCCTCTAGATAGCAGCTGCAAGTCAGTCAAGTTTCTCATGGTTTTATTAATAAGACTAGAATGGCTGAAATATATAAAAACAGGAAAAGACTGTAAATGCAAGTTTGAGCACTGCATAATTACCTTGGTTCATAGAAATGTACTCCATACGACAAAAGACCTCTAACCTTTCAAAAAGAGCAGTAATAGCACATGCACATGAGACTTTAATGTTTAATGTGAGATAACTGAATGCATCTGATGTTGGCTGCTTCTTGAATCTCAAAGGCTTGTTGTGTGTTAAAAACGATGGTTGCAAACTAACTGCTAACAAGGACAACAAAAATGGAAGGAAACCCGACGGCAAGCATCTCTGATTATTTTTTTAATAATCAGTTATTTATACACTATTGACAAAGTCATGAGGGCCAACTTGATCAGGTTGGGGAAACTCTCTAATAAGATGTTACAATAAGATGTTATATAATGGAAACATTGTAGTTGCTTCTAAGTCAAACTGTCATCTTGTAGTTTGATAGTAGCTTACTAATAGCTTTTCACTTTCATCGATTACATTTAAGCTTAAAACATTGTGAAAAGTAAGTTTGTTTGTTGTGTCATGTAATTGTCATAATACTTTGTTTACTACAGAGCGTATTATCAGCAATGATCCAGAACACAATAAAAAAAATCCCACAGGCTTTTAATAGGCTTGCATTCAAGGGGACCAGCAGGATGCTAACTTCTGTATTTGCCTACAAAAATATGCAGGTGCACCACACTATATACCCGTTATTAAAACTTGCTTTTCTCTGTTTAATGATGTTCTCTTCAATATTTGGGGTAATCAGAGCAACTATAAAACTTTTCACTTATTAATGCAGTCAAACTGCTCTCATCCTAAATAAAAGAAGCACATTTGCAGACTTAATGTCAACACTCTAGCTTGCTTCTGATTGGAGTCATTGAGAGTGCTGTAACAGCTCTGTTACACATGTCCCAAGTTTCCCCTATTGCAACAAGCTGGATTTGACTCTATCTGTGGGTCCATCATACACAGCTGTCTGTCTGTGTGCTTGTTTGTCTCAAACAGGATGTGAATGTTCTATGCATAGGTATTGGCTTAATAGAAATCAATAAAGATAAATGTGTATGATAATATTGTTAAATGCACTTGAGCTTATAGTGCTTTTCTATTCTCGTTGACTACTCAAAGCAGCTTTACACCTCAGGTCACATCTAAACATTAGTTTAGATGCATTCTCACATTCACTCACTGATGGTTCAGAGTTGCTTATATCAGTGGTCCATCAGTATAACACACATCCACACCCTTTCATATCCCACTGATGAAGCATAGGGAGCAATTTGGGGTTAAGTGCCAAGGGACACATTGTCATGTGACATGCTGTAGCTTGGCTTGAACCTTCAACCATTCTGTGCATTCTCTATAATTCAAATGAATTGACAGCAATCTCGTAGCCTAATGCTAAACTGCTGGTGAGAAAACATAGCCTGACTCTAAAGAGTGAAGCTCCACTGCACTTCTCCTGGCTGGCCCACAACGTACTCTTTAAGTCAGCCCAACCTGATTGTAACTTGTTCATTTGAATTGAAGGGTATTTTCAAATAATAACTGTTCTCCATAATGCATATTAACTTGTCAGAAATCCATTGTTCTAGTTGCATGAATTAATTTAAATATTTATGTAGAAGAGTGATGATGTTTCCCTCACTCCAGATCCCTACCATAGATTAAAAAACCTAATCACATGCAAAATGTTTGCACAAATAAATCATGTCTGATGTGCAAAAGCCTGGAAGAATGTATGTATATTATCAGAGAGTGAAAAATCAAAATTCCCTTTTGGTGTGAACACACAGCAAAAAAAAACAGATTTTATACATGTCATGAATTCATTCCTGCTCTCTCTCCTGGGAAGAGTGACATACCTAATCATTTAGTAAAACAATAATGCAACTCTTGCATGGACATAAACCAACAGAATACCATGTCGCACAGCAAGAGAAAAGAGCACCAGGCAAGTGCGTACAACATTGGTTGTGTTGCTGACATCGTAACAAAGCTTTGTGTGACCAGGATCTTAATTTGCCTGGAAAGAAATCATTCTGATATTATAGTTGTATTTTGATGTTTGAGACTAATTTTAATAAACTGAAGGCTGTCATTTATTAGATTATTAGATCAGCTGAAGCAGGGCATATTGCTACCTAGTGTAGTAATGTCCAACATACTGTCATCAATATGATCACCTTTCCCTGGTGTTTGGATGAGGGCAGTTGTTTTTATTTTAGTAAAGCTCTAACCTTGGCTCAGTACAGCTGTGCATGTGAATGAACTGACTGTGTAGACTCTAGGATGGCCAATAGAAGGGGGGCAGTATGTCATTAACACTTTTTTCCTGAAACAATCACCTCTGTCCTTTCTAATGAGAGCCTCAGGAGCCACATGCCCAGAGACAGCAGCACAAATGCTTTTACAGTACTTGAGTCTCCGATGTGCCCCCTGTTTGACTCTGACTCTGATAGCCTGGTCTCACTGCTCTTGTATAAACTACTAGCTGCCAGGGACAGCAGGTAATGGATCTCACAGCTCAAAGGGTGGATGATGTATCCCTGTTGACAGGCTATAAGTCTACGTTTTGATGCTTATATAGACGTGCAGCCTTCACTCTGGCAGAGGGCCCATTTTATGTCAGACTAACATCATCAGAACTGACTGTATTTGAATCTGTGGTGCACACACTCAGTTTACCTCATGCTAGCTTCATAGGGAACCATCACAGGCAAAAGACTCCATTTCTGACCAACTGTGTAACAGACAGGAGGAGCTCTGGGAGCTGAAAGTGCTTTTAGAAAATATATACATTCTTAGGTTTGATGATGCAGCAGTTACTGGTATAATATATGTGTCCCATCTGGCAAACATTTATTACAGCTGCAATCTGCAGTTTATTTTTTGTGTCACCAAAAATACGATTACCTGTCAACATCTTATTACTGAAGCTACAGAAGAGATCATTAGACATCTGTGCTCCCTCCTTGCTCTGTATTAAGCCTTTAGAATATCTAGCAAGGGACACCCCCTTTTCAGCCAATCAGTGCTCAGTTCAGGAACAGCGCCCTCACTGGATCCAAGTAATATGTGATTGTTCTATCTAAATGAGCGTGTGGTGTTCAGATTCTACAGGTTATATTAATTTTATGATGAAACATGTGGTTTGTGGCTCTTTTGTGGCTGCAAATACATCACATTGCCATAATGCTAATGGCAGCTAAAGGCACACAAAAATGGTGGATTGGTTGTTCATAAGGAAAAATTGCGTTGCCAGGAGGACAACCGTGAAAGGAGGGGGGAGTAAAATTGCTTTCACTGCAGTCTCATCCGAGTTACATGTCCAAGCTTTAACTAATTTAAAAAAAAAAGGATGCTAATGTCCTTCTCCAGTTGTCTGTGTTGCAATTTTTTAGCTCTTGCATTGCACCACTTGTACCAGTCATGTTTGTAATATATTAAACACATCATATTTTTTGTTTTATAATCTGATGAAAAAAAATAATAATTATCAACATTCCATTCACTATCTACTTTATTAAGTATACCTATTCAACTGCTTGTTAATGCAAATAGCAAACCAGCCAATCGCATGGCAGCAACTCCATTCAATTAGGCCAGTAGACATTGAGATGACCTGCTGAGGTTCAAACTGAGCAACAGAATGGAGAAGAAAACTGACTAATGATTCTAAACATGGCATTTTGTTGGTGCCGGACAGGCCAGTGTGAATATTTTAGAAACTGGTGATCAACTGGGATTTTCATGCAAAACCATCTGAAGGGTTTACAGAGAATGGTTTGAAAAAAAGAAAATATCCAGAAAGTAGCATGCCTTTGGGAAAAAATGTCTTGTTGATGCTGGAGCTCATAGCCTGAGTGGTTTAAGATGACAGAAAGACAACAGTAAATAAAATAACCAGATGGGGTCAGTGTAGAAGTGCCAAAAACTTCAGCTTTCCAGGTGTCTGCTTGAGGTCGACTGCAGGACACCCTCAAACTATATGACTGTGTGTGGGGCATGAACATGTTTTTACAAACTAAACCTTTTCAATTTCTGGTTTAACAAACATTTAGTCTACATATTAAAAACATCTAAAGGCTCTCACTGAACAAGGAGTGACATTTTTATACTTGTTAACTTTTCTTTATAATTTTTATTACATTAAAGTTATCTGGTTTTGTAAAAAATAGGAACATAATTCACATTGCTGCAAGTCCACATGGAGTCATTATTGGACAGTCAGTCCCAAGTCCTGCCTGCCGTCTCTGTTTGTGAGTAGGTTGATCCAAAGTCTGGTTGAGACAACGTGCACAGTATGGCTGCATCCATGGATTAGCCTCAACCACGTTCTAAAGCCTCTAATGATAATCATATGAAGACACATGGCTCCACTCATTTCTTTCTACAGTCAGTGTATACAACCAAGGTATGAAGAGAATCATTTCTGAATGCACATGTCATATGCTGTAACAGATGGGCCACAACAGTAGGTGACCACACTGCATGCCACTCCTGTCAGCTAAGAACAGGAAACTAAGGCTACAATTCACACAAGCTCACCAAAATTGGGCAGTAGAAGACTGGAAAAATGTTTTCGGGTCTGATCAGTCTCAACTCTGCTGTCATAAGTAGATGGTAGGATCATGTTTGACATAAAAACATGAAAAATGGATCCATCTGCCTTGTACCAACACTTAAGACTGCTGATGGTGTAATGGTGGTAATGTTTTCCTGGCGCACTTTGGGTCCCTAAGTACCAACTGAGCATGGTTTAAACATCTTAGAGCTGTTTCACATTAGATTTTACTTGTGTGATGGCAGAGGTGCATGCATGTTTTCATTTCTGCAAGCAAGTTATCAAGTTAGAGTTTCAGACTGCCAGTCTAAGCAACACATCTTACTTGCAACTACTGCTCCAAAAATGTTAAGAATGGGAGGCTCACCTATTTTTCCATGAGCCATGCATGTATCTCAGCCAAAACAGCCTGAAAAATAAAAGACAAAGAGAAATATTTACCTTAATCCAGCAGGTATGTACTGTATGTCCACAGAGAAGAAATACTGTAAACCATTCAGTTACCCATCTGTAACTTTCAGAGTTCAAGCTCACTTTGCACAGAATTTGCACAGAATGTTTTCAAGCTGCAGTTTTCCCAGGTCAGTTATTCAGTGAATCAGGTCACTTGTGGAGAAATTTAATGAAGTTCTTTCTTATTTTCTATAGGAGTTTATTATTGGGATGAAATTTATGTAGAAATAGAGCTGTGGCAGCAAGTAGACACAGCCACAGTGTAGCACACACACATGCCTGGGAAGCCACATTGTCTCAAGCTGGAGCTGGCATGCATTAGCATACCCATGTGTTGGCGCTGATCATGTCCACCCCTTCACAACCACACTGTACCTATCCTCTGATGGTAACTTCCAGTCAAGTATTGCATCATCTCACAAAGCTCACATTGTCTCTAACTGGTTTCTTGAACATGAAATGAGCTCACTGTATCCAAGTGGCCTCCACTTTTACCAGATCTCAATCTAAAAGGGTACCTTTGGTATGTGGTGAAACTGGAAATTTACATTATAGATGTGCAGCTGACAAATCTGCAGCAACAGTCTGATGCTGCCATGTCAATATGGACTGAAAATCTTGCTTCCAGCACCTTGTTGAAAGCAAAAGACAGTACTTGCCAGGTGTACCTAATAAACTGCAGCAAAAAAAGCACTTCTTTTCATTGTGTCCTGTCACATCCTGGATTTTGTGCTTGTCGTCTGAGATTTCAAGAATATCTCAAAATCACTTTTTCACACTTTTCCAGTCTCTGTGAAGGAAAAATTAATCTCGTTATGGAGCTGCTGCTCCTCCATCAGCCATTAAGATGTGGAAAGATAATGTCCTCTGGACGCCCGATGGAAACTAATCAGCAAGCAATTCACACACGGGCATTTATATTCATTCTTTAAAGGATGCATTTTGTTTAATTATGCCCTTGATATCTGTGCTTTGTGGAAAACATATTCAATACAAATGAATATCAGTTAACCCTTTGTGTGAATAAATCAGCTCCTGTTACACTTCCTCGCCTTTGTCTTGGGCCTGTAAAAAATAAACTTTGTTGGTGTCCTGTAATCACACATTCAATCCACTTTTAGCTGGAGATAAAATAATGCTCATCGTTCAGATAAAACACAGATTAGTTTCTGTGTTTAGTGTTCATCTGTTGGTAGTTGGATCTTTGTGTGAAGGTGTGGGTGGGGGTTCTAGTTAGTCCTCAAGGGTCACTGCTGATGGAGCTCCCCAACTATCACAAACACACTCACACACGTGAGTACACACACAGATTCACACAAAGGCAGGAGTGTCTGTCCATTAGTAGCCCACAGGAGACTGGCCTGCTGAACACATAATGCCTCTGTGGCAGAGGGAAAGTCCCTTTAGGATGGTTGGCTGAGAAATAATTCTCCATCCTCGCTTTCAGGGTCAGGTCGGTTTCACTTAAGGTTTTAGGGTTTGTTGTTATGGTCGGAGGGTTCTTTACTTTAGGATGGTAGTGATAGGGAAGCACTCAGAATGAATGTTTCAAAAGAAAGTAATATTTGGAGCCCTTGTTCGGGCAGAGAAGGATATTTTGATTCTGATTAGGAAGATTATTCTGATTAAAGTCAACTTGAGATGCTATGATCCTTATTCTCACATAGTTAGATGAAGGGATTGAGGGAGGTCGAAAACAAGAGACACAAGCGTTTAGACAAGCAAAACGCCACATGACACACAGGCTCTTCTTGTCTCTATAACAACGGCAGAGAAGAGCTCCTGTGGCTCCACATCCACTCCAGGTCTGAAGGCTAATAGAGGTTAGCTCTACAAACAGGGACGGCATGTGAACTCTGGAAATGGAGCATCAAAGACGGGGAAAAACAAAGAACTAAGCTACATCTTTATGCTAATATTACCCTCTTCAAGGTAGTTAGAAGCTTGAGGATGTGGGTTTAAGACACAGATAACCTGCTGGAAGACAGGTTTGGAGATAGTTTATAATTCAGGCTCGTCTAATGATGATGCATGTTAGGGTTGATCACAAACTCAACTGAGGAGAACAGGCTGGATTTATTTGCAGAAAAGTCACTAACCTTTTTGGCATCTTAAGAAAAATAAGGGGACTTGTAAATGACTGTTTCTCAACATTATATCACAGTTTTATGCATTTATCATTTTGTGAAATACAACAGCTACAGAAACAATTTGTTAAATTAGCTACTTTTTTCAAATCTCGAGCACCAAGTGCCTCACTTTCTAAAACTGTAGTTGTGACTATTTTTGACATTAATATTGTTCAAATCTACATTTTTGTATTTCAAATGATAGATGTTATCTTATGGAACAAATAAATAAATATGACTGTTGCCTCTATGTCACTGACTGAGTTCAAAAATAGACTGAGAAAATGAATAGAAGACCTCAACATGAAATGAAAATGTCATTTATTGTTCATTAACACATTTCTTATTTTATACAGTCACTTATACTTTTTATTTTTATTATCATTTTTCTTTGCTTGTTTGAATGAAATTGCTGAGCTGTGCATGATGGTTCTGTGCTACCTTACAGTGTATGAGTCTATAGAGTGTGGTTTATGTAAGCCATTTACAGGCTCCTACTCCCATACACATTCTTTATTAATATACATTCATGCATTGTGTTTGTATTCCTGTATGTAAATCTAAAAAAATCTTTGTGACATGAGCAGACTAGGAGGACACACAAAAAAAAATGCCGACAAAGAAGGTCCGTGAAGCAAAAGCAGGGTTAAACAATCTGGCAACAAGACAGGGAAAGACATGAGGGTGATTGGTGGTGATGAGACACAGCTGGGGAAGCACAGCAGGAATCAGGTGTGACAACGTCAGACAGGAAGTAAAACCTAGGGAGACAAGGAAAGACAGGTGAATTTTCAAAATAAAACAGGAAACACAAGACAAGACATGAAACATGAACAAAACAAATAACTAAAGTAAAAGGACAGGATCATGACACTTTGAAGTTTCTGTGAAAAGCATTTTGATTTTCATGAAAAAGTCAAACAATTACTGCTGACGCCTTAGTGAGCTGCAATAGCAAACAAGCTCATCAGCCAAACAAAGATTTTTTTTTCTGAACACGGTATTTCCTCTTAGGCTTGTAAATTCTGCCCCAGGGTGGGTGTCAGATAAGAGGATAGTAGCATGCCACAGAAGCACCCTTTTTTTAAATCTCTAATGACAATTAGTGTTAAGGAGAAAATCCGTGTGTGTTCTTCTTGGCCAAGTCTTTTTATGCTATTTTAACCCATCTAAACCATATTAAAACTATCAGTATCTCCATCATCATTGTTACAATACCAATAATTATCACTATTTCCATTTTAAGATCTTTCTTTTTGGCTTCATTGAGCAGGCACGTGCAGAGGGAGGGGCGGAGGGTACTGGAGCACCTGCCCCTTTGCCCCTTGATGCCCAAAGGGCCCTTTTGTCAAACTGACATTTTCAATTTTTCAATGTTCTTTTTTTGTAAGTGTGTGTGAGAAAGTCTGTCCGTGAGGTCCAAAAATAATATAAAATAAAATAATAAAAAATAATAATAATTTGGTTTCAGCTTGGTTGGTCACATGATCCACGACCTGCCCTGACCTGACGTGCCCTGACCATTTAGCTGAGCGCTGCGCTAGCTGTAATTGCTGCTGCCGAGTGCCGACCGACGGAGGAATAAACTGGTCCGGTGAGTAGGTTTTGCAGCGGTATCGTTTGTGCACGGTGTATTCTTGCAAGATGACTGAAGTGAAATGAGCAATAAGCATCCTCTCGTCTATTTCGTGTCGTGAATGTGTGTGCAGAGTCAGACGAGTGAGTGAGTTGAGTAAAGCAAGTTATTGAGAACAGAGCCACCCCTCCCTATACACAAAACAGCTGTGCATAGGGCCCCACGATCCATGGGGGGACGCAGACAGACGCGCATCGCAGGGGCAGTGAGGGATCATCAGTTACTTTGTGTGATTTAATAATTCATATGGTGTCTTGATAGCTCATGTGCACAGTTAAAGTGAACACAGACCTAAAAATGACGAGTCAGCTTTTTGATGAATCTAAGCTCAACATTTTTCATCAGTCCAGTCCAGCTCTGACCCTCTGTTTCACTCACTCAATGTTTTCTAAATTATAAATTCATCCTGAGGTATCCTGCAGCACTTATTGTCCATGATATAAAAACAATCTTTGAAGGATCAAGCTCCAAATACAATCTGCTAGTGCAGTGGTTCTCAACCTGCGGGTGGAGACCCAGAAGTGGGTCGCAGAGCTGTTTTCAGTGGACGGTGAATAAAAATCAGGTGAAAATGTGGCAAAAATGTCTTCAGTGTTTGGAGGCCATAAGAGGACCAACGTCCATCAGAGTATGACAGAGTATACCCACTAGAATAGACTACACCACTGGAAGGTGGGCATGTATGTTGTTGAAATAAAAAAGAAAAAGAAAAACTAGTAAACTGCATATACGTTCATCTCTGTCTAAAAGGGTTATTCATTTTTGTCCTCCAATTTGATAAAGCAAGGTCTCTATCAACAGTATGTTGATAGAGACCTAATCAACAATGTTGTTTATCTTTGCATCTTGTCATAATCACATAACACTTGTTTAATCAGCTACTATTTCTCCCATGCTCTTTTTAGTTCATACACTCAGATGAATACAGCCCACGTTCAACAATATCAGCACCAGCACCCTCCTCACCAACCCCTCAACAGAAGCTGCTCAGTGTACCC